>OZ012741.1:212026963-212494463 GCA_963859935.3 Lathyrus sativus
TTTGTTGGAACATTCTCTGGGATGTATTATGATAAATTGCTCAATTGCTCGATGGGTAGTTTCTCTGACATGATACTCATTGGGGAACGAATTGAAAATGGCATCAAAATTGGTAAGATTCAAGCCAGTGAATCGACCTCAGCTGGAGGTGCGAAAAAGGTCTTTGGTGGTAAAAGGCAAGGAGACGCCAGTGTAGTGTATGGTGGTCGAGGACGAGGTAGAGGTCAGAATCAGTATCTTCAACAAACAGGTTGCTAGTGTGACGATCCCTATACCACAACAACGACAACAACCACAACAGCAGCAGTAGCAACAACAAAGGTATAATCCTGCTCAGAGAAGGATCCAGAATGGGAAGCTAAAGAGGGTATTTGATACACCTCCATCAACGTATGCAGAACTGCTTCAGACGCTGTTAAGTTTGAATCTGGTTGAAAAGAGAACGTTGGACCCACCCACAGGAGCGCTTCCTTACGGGTATGATACTAGTAAGTAGTGTGAATTTCATTCCGGGGCACCCGAACATGATATCGAGAGTTTTCGTGCTTTTAAACACAAGGTCCAAGATTTAATTGATAGTAAAGTCATCAACTTCAGTAATGATGGTCCCAATATTGTACAGAAACCAATGCCGAATCATGGAGCGAATGCTGTTTTGACATAGGAGGATTTGGATTTGGTTATGGACGTAAATGATTTGAAGACACCTTTGAGCTATGTTAAAAGCAGATTGTTGAAAGGAGGGGTCTTCCCCGGATGTGATGAGTACTGTTTGGATTGTTGGACCCGACCAGAGGGCTGTATGGATCTGAAGAGAGGTATTCAGGCCATGATTGATGAGGGAACTTTGCAGTTTGACCGCACTGCTGTTGAGAAACCTGATGAGGTAACATGTGAAAAGCAGGGTGAGGTCGCAACAATTACGATTCCTCGAAAGACTATTACGATATCAGCGCCCGCCAAGTGGCCAACTATCACGATAATGAAAGCAGGACCCGTTCCTTATGAGAGTACGAAAGCCATTCCATGGAATTATGGGTTGGAAGCTTTTTGCAATGGGGAAAAGATTAATGTGGATATCCAGCCAGCAGGGGCAGTGGGCAATATTGTTGGAGCGGGAGGTATGACTCGAAGTGGTAGAATCTTCACTTCACCTGAAATCGAGGCTGAGAGAATTGCTAGAGGCAAAGCCAAAGTGAATGAAGGAGGACCTTCCCAGTCAAAAGAGAAAGAAACATCGGTCAAGGATGTAGAAGAGTTTATGAGGTTGATTCACAAAAGTGACTATAAGATTGTTGAGCACTTGCAGCAGACGTCCTCCAAAATTTCAATACTATCCTTGTTACTTTGTTCCGAGGCCCATCAGAATGCTTTGTTGAAAATTTTGGATACATCTTTTGTACCTCAGGAAGTAACTGTTAATCAGCTGGAGGGGGTACTGGCGCATGTGAATGCCGGACACAGCCTGGGATTTACTGACTTTGATTTGACACCTAGAGGTCGGGACCATAATATGGCCTTGCATATTTCAGTGGAATACCGAGGCACTGTTATGTCGCATGTTCTTGTAGACGCCGAATCATTTTTGAATGTGTTGCCGAAGAAGGCTATGATGAAGCTAGATGTCCGAGGAATCATATGCACGCCAAGCGATTTGGTTGTGAGGGCTTTTGATGGGACCAGGAGGTCGGTGTTTGGATCCATAACGTTGCCACTCCAGGTTGGGCCGGAAGTGTTTGACACCGTGTTCTACATCATGGACATACATCCAGCTTACAGCTGTTTACTCGAGCGACCATGGATACATTCTGCAGGGGTTGTGACGTCCACGCTGCATCAGAAACTTAAATACATGGTTGGGGACAGTGTTGTTACTATTTACGGAGAGGAGGATATTCTGGTTAGTCATCTTTCGTCATTCAAGTACGTCGAAGTGGATGGGGAGATCCATGAGACGCCATGCCAAGCCTTTGAAGGGTTGTAGACCAAGGACAAGTCCCATGTTCCCATCAAAGGGCCAGAGGTGGCCATGTCTTTGTACAAAGACGCTCAGGCAGTGGTTCAGGCTGGAGCAACCAAAGGATGGGGCTAAGTCTTAGAAATTCCTGTCAAGATGGACAAGTTTGGGTTGGGGTATCGCCCGATAGCGTCACCTTCCGCATCAGGCGTGCCAAAGTTCAAAGGACCAATGGTGACCACTCCAGGTGGGTCCTGCTATGAAACGATTAATGTTGTTTCCGATGCTGAAGACGAAGATAGTGGCTGCGATATGGACTCGTGGATCAAGCCCGGCGTGCCAGGACATAATCTATGCAATTGGTCTATCCAGGAACTTGTCCTAGTGACTACAAAACAAATTCATATTTCAGACGACACCGATCACGACACTGATCACGAACTTCCTATGACTCGCTTCGACTTCGAGCATCCGGTATTTCAAGCAGAAGAAGAGATTGTTGAGGATAGTGACTTATCAGAAGAGCTGCCTCGACTTTTGAAACAAGAAGAGAGAATCATTCTGCCTCATCAGGAGTAAATTGAAATTATCAACGTAGGGTCTGAAGAGGTTGTCAGGAATATCCGGATAGGGGCTGCACTACAAAGTGATATCAAGCAAAGGCTTATCGAGATGCTGCGGGAGTACAGTAATATCTTTGCTTGGTCTTACGAAGACATGCCTGGGTTTGATACTGATATGGTGGTTCACCGTCTGCCATTACGTGAGGAATGTCTGCCGGTTAAGCAGAAACTCAGAAGAACTCGACCAGATATGGCTGTGAAAATTAAGGAGGAATTTCAGAAACAATGGGATGTTGGTTTCCTAGCTGTTACAACTTATCCCTCATGGGTCGCTAATATAGTACCTGTACCAAAGAAATATGGTAAGGTGCGGATGTGCGTGGACTATCGAGATTTGAATAAGGCGAGCCCAAAAGACGACTTTCCACTTCCTCATATTGATGTGCTGGTCGACAACACCGCTCAATTCTCCGTTTTCCTTCATGGACGACTTTTCGGGCTATAATCAGATAAAGATGGCGCCGGAGGATATGGAGAAAACAACTTTTATTACCCTGTGGGGAACATTCTGCTACAAAGTGATGGCCTTTGGTTTGAAGAACGCCGAGGCAACATATCAGCGAGCTATGACAACGCTCTTTCATGATATGATGCATAAAGAGATCGAAGTCTATGTTGATAATATGATTTCTAAATCCCAGACGGAGGAAGAGCATCTGGTCAATCTTCTGAAATTATTCAAGAGGCTTAGGAAATTCAGGCTGAGGCTGAATCCTAACAAGTGCACCTTCGGGGTGAGATCTGGTAAGCTATTGGGGTTTATTGTTAGCGAAAAAGGAATTGAGGTTGATCCTGCTAAGATAAAAGCAATACAAGAAATGCCAACGCCGAAAATAGAAAAAGAGGTTCGTGGCTTTTTAGGGAGGTTGAACTACATTGGCCGATTCATATCTCATCTAACGGCCACGTGCGAGCCATTATTCAAGTTATTGAAAAAAGATCAGGTTGTGACCTGGAATGAAGATTGTCAAAGGGCGTTTGAGAAAATAAAAGAATATTTGCAGGAACCTCCAGTATTGATACCCCCAGTAGTCGGGAGACCACTCATTATGTATTTGACGGTTCTTGAGAAAAGTATGGGTTGTGTTCTTGGTCAACATGACGAGACTGGACGTAAAGAGCATGCGATTTACTACTTGAGTAAAAATTTCACAGACTGTGAGTCTCGTTACTCAATGCTCGAAAAAACGTGTTGTGCGCTAGTCTGGGCTGCCAAACGTTTAAGGCAATACATGCTAAACCATACAACCATGCTAATTTCAAAGATGGATCCGATCAAATACATGTTTGAAAAGCAAGCACTTTCCGGAAGGATTTCCCGTTGGCAGATGGTATTGACGGAATACGATATCCAGTACGTTTCTCAAAAGGCTATTAAAGGTAGTGTTCTGTCAGAATACCTAGCTGAGCAGCCAATTGATGATTACCAGTCGATGAGTTTTGATTTTCCTGACGAGGATATCATGTACTTAAAAATGAAGGATTGTGAGGAGCCATTGCCGGATGAAGTTCCAGAGTTGGGTTTCAAATGGCAATTGATATTTGATGGTGCCGTCAATTCGTATGGAAGTGGAATAGGGGCAATCATTACTACTCCTCATGGGTCGCATATCCCATTCACTGCTAGATTGACCTTTCCAGTTACCAATAATGAGGCCGAATATGAAGCGTGCATTATGGGGCTCGAAGAAGCTATTGATCTGAGAATTAAAAATCTTGATGTGTACAGAGACTCTGCTCTAGTTGTGAACCAGATCAAGGGAGAGTGGGAGACTCGTCAGCTCAATCTGATACCCTATATGAATTATGCAAGAAGGCTGTTACCTTTCTTTGACAAGGTGGAATTACACCATGTACCATGAGCAGAAAATCAGATGGTAGACGCTCTCGCGACTTTGTCTTTGATGTATAAGGTTAACTTCACGAAAGAGGCTCCCAGGATAGTTATCTCTCGCCTTGATAGGCCCGCCTTCATATTCGCCATTGAGGAAGCTTCCGATGGTAAACCGTGGTATTACGATATCCAGAATTTCCTGAAGAACCAAGAGTATCCGGCTGGGGCATCCAGTCGTGATCAGAAGACTCTTAGGAGATTGGCTGGCAATTTCTATCTGAATCCGGATGGGGTTTTGTACAAAAGAAACCACGACTTGGTGTTGTTGCGGTGTGTGGACGAGAAAGAGGCTAAGTTGCTAATGGAAGAAATCCACGAGAGAACATTTGGCACGCATGCCGGTCGACATGCAATGATGAGAAAGCTATTAAGAGCAGGGTATTACTAGCTAACAATGGAAACAGATTGTTTCAAATTTGCAAAGAAGTGTCATAAATGCCAGATTTATGCAGACAAGATTCATGTGCCTCCGAGCCCTTTGAATGTTATTGTTAGAACACAGATTGGTTCTTAATAATTACTCTTTGTTTTGATGATAACTGTTAGGAAATTTATATTTAAGAATTATATACTCTAAAATTTGTTTGAGAGTTTTACTGCAGATTGAAATTATATTAACTCTCTAGAAGAAAATCTGCCTTGAATACAAGAAGTTATTCTGACTCTGAAGCGCCAGATGCACCTTATAGAAGAATCTGTTTGCTCCTCACAGAAGATCCTGAGCGTAGTCTCCAGAAGGATCTGAAGCAAGAAGCTCCAGAACATTCTGAGTCAGAAGCATCTGAAGATAATCAGAAGCATCTGAAGCTGAAGCATCAGAAGTATAGAAGAATATTGATTGAAGAGCTTCTCAAAGCATTAGTCTACAGAAGTTTCTGAAAGTACCTACGCTGCCAAGTACTGAAGTTCTGTGTCAAAATGCTCGGATGATCAACATGCTAGAAGCACACACGCTGCAGAAGACTCTGATACAGCTAGTTCTGAATCTCATTAGAAGACTCTGATCCATTCAGACTTTGAAGAACTTGCTGAAACTGAAGAAGTATTTTCAAGAATATATCCGTTGGAACTATTCAACGTCTCTTTCCTTATTTGTGCTAGACACACTTACACAGACAAAAAGGATTTTTCTGTGCCATCTATTTCAAGGAAAGGTCAGTTGATGTGAAGACAAAAAGGCTCAGACCTTTTGAGACTCTCTTTTCAATGTTCAACTTGCTTGGTTCAGCTGCCTATAAAAGGAGATCTTCACTTCATTCTTCAGTGGTACACACTTGCTGAAAAGAAATCATAACATTCTAAAAGCTTTCATTCTTATTCTTCATAGAATCTCATTGTACTTAAACTTAAGAGAAAAATCATTGTTGTGATTAAAGCTTTATAGAAGCATTAAAAACTCTTGTATTTAATTTACATTGATTGTAAAGGATATTCCTTAAGAGGATTCAGTTAGAATCAGTAGCTCTTGAGAAGACTAAGAACTGTTGTTCTTAGGTGATACTATTGTAATCAGTTTGATTTAATAGTGGATTAAGTCCTTGTTGAGAAAGGCAAATCACTCTGGAAGGGTGGACTGGAGTAGTTGTTAAATGAACCAGGATAAAAATAATTGTGTGATTATTTTCAAGTCTTAATTTTCCATACTTATTCAATCCCCCCCTTTCTAAGTATTATCTCACCTTCAGTTGGCATCAGAGCTCCGGTTCTGAGTGTGCTATCACTTAACAGTGTCAGTAAAGATCCAGAGAGATATACTTTGATAAATATATTTATTTGTTATCATGGCTGATAATTCAATGTCAAATATTAACAATAAATATGAAGAGAGGGATAGGATCAGCACCAAACCTCCAATGTTTGATGGAGAAAATTTTGATTACTGGAAAGACAGAATTGAGAGTTTGTTCCTAGGATATGATGCTGATCTATGGGATCTTGTCATAGATGGATATGTACATCCCACAGATGGAGATGGCAAAAAGATTGACAGAAAATCTATGACAGATTCTCAGAAGAAAGACTTCAGAAATCACCATAAAGCCAGAACCATATTACTGAATGCTATTTCACATACAGAGTATGAGAAAATCACAAACAGGGAGACAACTTTTGATATGTTTGAATCCCTTAAAATGACTCATGAGGGAAATTCTCAAGTTAAGGAGACAAAAGCTCTGGCTCTGATCCAGAAGTATGAGGCTTTCAAAATGGAAGACTCTGAATCTGTTGAAGCCATGTTCTCTAGATTCCAGATTCTCACTGCTGGGCTGAAAGTTCTGGACAAGGGATATTCCACGTCAGATCATGTAAAGAAAATCATCAGAAGTCTGCCCATCAGATGGAGACCAATGGTGACTGCCCTGAAGATGGCCAAAGATCTGAACAAGATCTCTCTAGAAGAACTCATCAGCTCATTGAGGAGCCATGAGATTGAGCTTGAGGAAGATGAACCTCAGAGGAAAGATAAAGGTAAATCTGTAGCATTAAAATCTAACAAAACTGCTAAAGCTTTGCAGGTCATTCAAGAAAGCTCTGAAGAGTCCTCTTCTGAAGAAGAAGATGAGTTATCCATGTTGTCCATAAGGATTAACAAACTCTGGAAGCACAAGGGAAAGAAGTTCAACAACTTCAGAAGATCTGACAACAGAAAGGAATCTTCCAGTCACAGAAGATCTGCTAAGAAAGAAGTTGTGTGCTATGAGTGCAAAGAACCTGGGCACTACAAAAATGACTGCCCCAAACTTCTGGAAGAAAAACCTAAGAAGAAGTTCAACAAAAAGAAGAAGGTTCTGATGGCAACATGGGATGACTCAGATGAGTGTGAATCATCTTCTGAATCAGAAGAAGAATGTGCAAACGTTGCACTGATGGCCAGGACAGAAGATCAAGAGGAAGGTACCTCAGGATATGAATCTGAATCTGAATCTGATGATGATGCAGAAGAGGTAATGGCTAAACTTACCAAAGAAGAACTCATTAAAGTTGTAACAGAAGTTCTTAAAAGTTATAACAACATCAAACTCAAATACAAGAAGCTGAAAAGCAATCTTGAATCTGAGATTGATCTTCTGAAAACAAAACTTGTTGAGCAGAAAGAAATAAATTTAAAAATAAAAAATGACTTTGAGAGAACTCAACAAGAATCTGAATCTGAGACTAAGTCATGTGAAAATATTTTAGAAAAATATGACTCTAGTTTTCAGAGATTTCTCACTAAGAGCATAGACAGAAGCAAGATGGCTTCCATGATCTATGGTGTTAGTGGAAACAACAGAAGAGGCATTGGATATGAGTCTTCATCTGGAAGCAATCCAAAACCTGTTGACAAACTTTTCATCAGGAAGACACCTCTGTATTCTCAATTCAAATTTGGTCACTTGAATGACATTAAACACACAAGCTCTGAGAAGAGTACTTATGTGTTTAAACCTAAGGCAAGTCAGAATAAACAATATGTTGCAAAACAGAAGTTTAGACAAACCTACAAACCAACTAACCCCAAAGGACCCAAGAAGATCTGGGTACCTAAAAACAAAATAATTCCTGTTGCAGATGTTCTTAGCAGCAAGGTCAGGACACCAATCATGGTACCTGGACTCTGGATGCTCACGACACATGACAGGAGAAAAGTCTATGTTCCAAAGCCTGGAACTTAGATCTGGAGGGGACGTGAAGTTTGGAGGGAACCAGAAGGGCAAGATCATTGGATCTGGCACTATTGGAAAAGGTAAACTTCCCTCTATTACTAATGTTTTACTTGTTGAAGGGTTAAAGCATAACTTATTGTCCATAAGTCAATTAAGTGACAATGGTTATGATATAACTTTTAATCAAAAATGTTGTAAAGCTATTAGTCAGAAGGATGGCTCTATCCTATTTAGTGGTAAGAGGAAAAACAACATTTATAAAATAAATCTTTCAGAACTTAAAGTTCAAAATGTTAAATGCCTCTTGTCTGTGAATGAAGAGCAATGAGTCTGGCACAGAAGATTGGGCCATATTAATATGAGACGTATATCTCAGATTAATAAACTTAATCTTGTCAGAGGACTCCCTAATCTGAAGTTCACTTCAGATGCTCTTTGTGAAGCATGTCAGAAAGGGAAGTTTTCAAAAACATCTTTCAAATCAAAAAATGTTGTTTCTACCTCTAAACCATTAGAACTACTTCATATTGATCTGTTTGGACCAGTGAAAACTGCATCCATCAGAGGCAAGAAGTATGGATTGGTTATTGTTGATGACTTTAGCAGATGGACATGGGTAAAGTTCTTAAAACACAAGGATGAGTCACATTCTGTGTTCTTTGACTTCTGCAAGCAAGTCCAGAATGAAAAGAATTTCAAAATTATAAAAGTCAGAAGTGATCATGGTGGTGAATTTGAAAATAAATATTTTGAAAAATATTTTTCTGAAAATGGCATTGCTCATGATTTTTCCTGTCCTAGAACTCCACAACAGAATGGGGTTGTAGAAAGGAAAAACAGAACTTTGCAAGAAATGGCCAGAACCATGATCAATGAGACAAATCTGGCAAAACATTTTTGGGCAGAAGCAATCAATACAACATGCTACATTCAGAACAGAGTTTCTGTTAGACCTCTTCTGAAGAAGACTCCTTATGAATTGTGGAAGAACAAAAAGCCCAACATTTCTTATTTTCATCCTTTTGGATGTATCTGTTATATGTTAAACACTAAGGAAAATCTGGGCAAGTTTGATTCCAAAGCACAGAAGTGTTTCATGCTTGGATATTCTGAACGCTCTAAAGGCTACAGAGTATACAACACTGAGACATAGATTGTGGAAGAATCCATTCATGTCAGATTTGATGATAAGCTTGGCTCTGAAAAGCCAAAGCAGGTTGATAACTCTGCAGATAGGGAAGTAGTCTTTATTGACTCTGAAGTTCCAAAAGCAGACAAACTTCAAGTGAAGGAACCAGAAGCAACTCCAGATGCTACTCCCTTAACTTCTCAGATGAATAATCTAAATATTTCTGAAGAGTCAACTATCAGAGGATCATCATCCAGAATTAAAGCTTCTCATCCAGAGGATGTCATTATTGGAAAGAAGGATGATCCCATCAGAACAAGATCCTTTCTAAGATCGTCTGAGGCATCACTATTTGGACTAGTGTCAGAAATTGAACCATCTTCTGTAGAGGAAGCTCTGCAAGACAATGATTGGATTATTGCCATGCAAGAAGAGCTTAACCAATTCAGCAGAAATGATGTATGGGATCTAGTTCAAAGACCTCAAGGATTTAATATTATTGGTACAAAATGGGTCTTCAGAAATAAACTAAATGAGAAAGGAGAAGTTGAGAGGAATAAGGCAAGGCTGGTTGCTCAAGGATACAGTCAGCAAGAAGGTATTGATTACACTAAGACATATGCTCTAGTGGCAAGGTTAGAATCTATACGCCTTCTTATTTCTTTTGCTGCACAGAATAACATCACTCTATATCAGATGGATGTTAAAAGTGCCTTTCTTAATGGTATTATAGAAGAAGAAGTTTATGTCCATCAACCTCCTGGTTTTGAAAATGAAAAATTTCCAGATCATGTTTTCAAATTAAAGAAATCTCTATATGGAATAAAACAAGCTCCCAGAGCATGGTATGAGAGATTGAGTAATTTTCTTCTGGAGAAGAATTTTATCAGAGGCAAAGTGGATACAACTCTATTCTGTAAAACCATAAAGAAAGATCTTCTAATTTGCCAAATTTATGTAGATGATATTATTTTTGGATCAACAAATATTATGCTTGGAAAGGAGTTTGCTACATGTATGCAGGCAGAATTTGAAATGAGCATGATGGGAGAACTCAGATTCTTTTTAGGAATCCAAGTTAATCAAACTCCAGAATGCACCTACATACATCAGACAAAGTATGTTAAAGAACTTCTGAAGAAATTCAACATGTCTGACAGCAAGGTGGCAAAGACTCCAATGCATCCTACTAGCTCACTTGGCAAAGAAGAGGTAAGTAAGAAAGTAGACCAGAAGCTCTACAGAGGTATGATTGGTTCTCTTCTTTATCTTACTGCTTCTAGACCTGACATATTGTTCAGTGTTTGTCTGTGTGCTAGATTCCAATCAGATCCTAGAGAATCACACTTGACAGTTGTCAAGAGGATTCTAAGGTATCTGAAAGGTACTTCAAATGTGGGTTTGTGTTACAGAAAATCTGATGATTTCAAATTAGTTGGATTCTTTGATGCTGACTATGCTGGAGACAGAGTGGAAAGAAAAAGTACTTCTGGAAGTTGTCAATTTCTAGGAAGAAATCTAATCTCCTGGTACAGCAAGAAGCAACCCACAATTGCACTTTCAACCACAGAGGCTGAATACATTGCTGCTGCTGGATGTAGCACGCAGATGCTCTGGATGAAAAGTCAACTAGAAGATTATCAAATTTTTGAGAGTAACATTTCTATCTTTTGTGATAATACCTCTGCTATATGTTTGTCCAAGAATCCCATTTTACATTCTAAGGCAAAACATATAGAAATTAAGCATCATTTCATCAGAGACTATGTTCAGAAGGGAATCATAAATTTAGCCTTTGTTGATACAGATCATCAATGGGCAGATATTTTTACAAAACCCCTTGTTGAAGATAGATTCAATTTTATTTTGAAAAATATTGGTATGGATTTTTGTCCAGAATAATATTTATCAGAAGCAAATTGTTCCATATGCAAAAATGCTTAATTCATCTAAAGTATTTCTTCTGTTCATTCATTCTATTCTGATTAATATTTCTGATGAGAAAATCTGAACTAACCATCTTTAGAAGATCTGAACGTGGCTAACGTTTCATTTCTTGAGAGAATTCAGAACAACATGCAAGCAAACACGTGTCCCACAAAATCTGAAGAGGTGGCGTGTGCACAACTGAAAAGACGTTTGAGGTGAAATTTGAATAGTAAATATCTTGGTTTTCCCCCCAAAATTGTCAGAAGCATTTATTATTTGAAATGATTTTATTCTCTTCATTTAATGCTGCTCAAACGTGCGTTCTTTCTGTCTTTTGGTGTGCCTATGTGATTAGTATAAATACTTATTGTGTATTCACTTTCACACTTTTCACTCTCAGAATTTACATGCGTTTTCTTCTATTGTTCTCTCTGCATAAAAACTCAAAACCTAAGTGTGTTAAAAAGCAATCTTCAATGGCGTCTTCTTCATCAACCACTACACAATTCCAATCTACAATGGCTGCTGTGACTTCAGATAACCTAGGTGCTACTCCATATACTCCTCCAAAGAGAACTCTTCTCACACCTGTTGATAAACTAGAAGTATTGTGTGAATCCATGGTTGAATTTTATTCTCTGGCTGACAATGGGTTTGATTTTCGCTCCATTGTTAGAGCTCAAGGTTGGGTGAAATACTTTGATAGATTGTTTGGACCAGTTTACCCTCTACTTGTGAAGGAATTCTGGATTCATGCATCTGTGTATCCAAAGTTTATTTTATCATCTGTGTTGGGAAAGGAGATCATCATTACAGAGGATCTGATTAGAAGACTGATTGGTTATGAAGAAACAGATGGTGTTTCACATTTGCCAGCTGGGCGTGTGGATATGGATGAAGTTTATGAGGAAGTTATGACTGCTGGACAAGCCTCTAACAGATTCAAAGATCTGAAGCCTGATTACAAGATCTGGGCCAAGATCTTCATGGGATGCATACATCACAGAAAGTCAACAAATTCCCCAGATTATGTCAACAATGAACAGATCTATTTTATGTACTGCCTTAGTCAGAGCAATAAGGTAGATCTTCCTTACATTTTGTTCATGCATCTGTGGAATCACATCAATGCATCTAGAGAATCTGTAAAACAAAAAGGCTAGAAGATCAGGACTTGGATACCTTTTGGAAGGTTGCTCTCAGATCTTCTCACTGAAAATGGTTTAGTGGCTGCTCTGTATGATGCTGGTGTTACAGAGGAACTAGAGTTAATTATGGGAAATCCTCTGAACGCTAAAAGCCTTCTGAGACTCAAGATTGTGGATGAACTTACTACTGCTCCAAAGAGGTTAAATATGTCTGATTTGAATAAGAGGATTCCAGTATCTGACTTTCCTCTATTCTTTGCTGAAGAACCTAGACACATTGTTCTGATATATATAGAGGAATGCAAAAAGGAAGGAGTGCCTGTTCCAGCCAATGTGTTTCAACTTGTCAAGCAACCACTGCCAGATGCAGGAGAAGAAGAAGAAGAAGTTCCACTTCAGAGGAAAAGATCTCAGCCTGCAGCAGAATTTGAACCTGTCCAGAAGAAGGCTAAGATTGCTGAGACACCCAAGGATCTTTTAAAGAGAAAGGATTCTGGAGAAGCTGCCTCTGCATCTGCTAAGAGGATTAAACTCAAAGGTACAAAGACTTCTGCTATTTCTAAAACTGTTGTTATTAATGATTCATCTATTAAGTCTGTTCCCAAACCACCTGTCACTCAAACAATATCTGTTGCTGCCCCTAGTTCTGTCTCACCTCAAAAACAAACCACTGCCTCTGTATCAAAACCACCTCAACCCAAAATACACATCAAACACTTCACTCCACGTCCATCACCAACAGTTCCACAACCATCAGTTCCACAACCAACAGAATCACAACAAACAGAACCACAACCATCAGAACTACAACAAACTTCTGATAAACAAAACTCTGCTCAACCACAAACATAATATCTACCAAAAACTTCTGATCATCCAGAAAAAAAAACCACAGAAGATCAACCAGAAAAAGACTCCTTCATACCACCATCAAACTTTCCATCTTCTGAACCTATTGCACCGGTTTCATCTGAACCACCTTCTCAACAATCTGATATTCCTTCAGAACCATCTCATATCCCTGAGACAGAAGTTCTTGATATCACTCCATTAAAAACAGTGTTTCAAGTTTCTTCTACCTCTTGTACACCTACTACATCCTCCAACTCATCAGAATCAGAAATTCATCCTGATTTTCTGATTAATCCATCTGACAAATATCCTGTACATGAACCTGAACCTGAACCTGAATCAACCTTACCTGCTAAAACTACCATTCCAGACCCTATGCCTCCACCTGCAACATCATCTGAGATGATTGTTCCCACTTCCAATCCATCATCATCTGGAATACCTTGTGCCCAAGTGTCTTCTCTTTATCATAATTTATCTTATGGTTTCAAACTAAAAGATTTTTATGATAGAGTTGAACCTTCTGAACCCTTGAAACCTCTGAAACCTAAACTCAGACAGGCCCTTCCATCTGTAATCATTTCATATATTCAATCTATGAACAATGAAGGATCCTTAGCCACCATTTCTGCTACATCTGGTAAAGCTGCTGTTTCAGCTCTGCATCCTGCATCTGATAACACAGTTGCATCTGATAAACCATCAAACTCTGCTTTCATACCATACTCCAATGCATCTTTTGATGTTGTTTACCCATGCACAAGACCTCAACCAACTCTGCTTAATGCTTTAAACAGATCCTTACCTCAAAAACTAGAAATTCCATTCATTCCTTATGTTCCCCCTCCTCTGATTTCCATCTCAAAATCACTGATACCACCAACTCCCAAACCTAAACAGATGACTCTGGAAACCTTGCTTAAACCACCACCCAGAATTAATATTGATCATTTATTTCAAACGTTTTTGCAAGAAATACAGATGTCTTTAGGTACTGTTTAGACGAGATGCTCTGAAACTATGGATGCAAATGAGTCTGACATCATCTGGAAAGGGTTTATCAAGAGATTCAACATTGTAGCTTCTAATCTAAAGAACATCTGTTCTGATGATGCAAAGCTCAGAGCTGAAAGAACTCAATTCTGGATTGTAAACAAGACTGAACCTCTGCTTTATTTGGATGCTCCTCCTCCTCCTCCACCAGAACCAACTACCAATGTATTGACTATGACTCTGGTAGAACCCTCTTCAGGATCTCCAGACCCTATGGCAATTGACTCTGTTCAGGATGCAGAACCTCCATTTTCTCCATCAGAGATAAAGACAGAAAATCCAGATTTTGGAGACAAGATTGCTGCTCTGGAAGCTGGTCAATCTGAAATAAGATCTTGGATGGTGAAGCAAGACAAGAAATCTGAGGACATGTCAGAGTGGATGTCTAGACAAGATGAGAAGAATGAGACAATGACTAAGTGGATGTCAAAGCAAGAGCAATCACAATCTGAGATCACAGACCTATTGAAGATGCTTTTGTCAAAACAGTCTTAGATTTTTTTTCTCATATTTGTGCATCTGTTGTTTTACATCTAAATTTTTATTGTTATATCTTCTGATATTTTCCAATGTACTTTTGCTCTGTTATGATTAAATGAATCAGCTTGTTATTCTCCATTGAATTATCTGCTCTTGTTCCTTTTATTTGTCCTTATTAAAAGTTTTTAGTTTTTGCTTATGACAAAAAAGGGGGAGAAAATAAAGATCTGAACTATTTAATATAATTTCACTAGAATGAATCTTCAGACATATCTACTCTTTCTAATATCTATATTAACTATTTCAGAACATTTGATAATAACACTCTATAAAAGAATCTCTGAATTTCTCAGATCATTTATCTTTTATCAAACTCTGAATCTCATATCTGCAAGATAGTCTGATCCTTAATTATTACAAAACAAACAAGATCTGACTCTGAAGATTACTCAAGATAAAAAGGGAAGTTTCTATTCCTTTTTCATATTTAACTCAGGGGGAGATTCATCATCTCAGGGGGAGTTATAATTCTTTATGTTCAATTAAATAAAATTTCTGATACTTTTTGTCATCATCAAAAAGGGGGAGATTGTTAGAACACAGATTGGTTCTTAATAATTACTCTTTGTTTTGATGATAACTGTTAGGAAATTTATATTTAAGAATTATATACTCTAAAATTTGTTTGAGAGTTTTACTGCAGATTGAAATTATATTAACTCTCTAGAAGCAAATCTGCCTTGAATACAAGAAGTTATTCTGACTCTGAAGCGCCAGATGCACCTTACAGAAGAATCTGTTTGCTCCTCACAGAAGATCCTGAGCGTAGTCTCCAGAAGGATCTGAAGCAAGAAGCTCCAGAACATTCTGAGTCAGAAGCATCTGAAGATAATCAGAAGCATCTAAAGCCGAAGCATCAGAAGTATAGAAGAATATTAATTGAAGAGCTTCTCAAAGCATTAGTCTACAGAAGTTTCTGAACGTACCTACGCTGCCAAGTACTGAAGTTCTGTGTCAAAATGCTCTGATGATCAACACGCTAGAAGCACACACGCTGCAGAAGACTCTGATACAGCTAGTTCTGAATCTCATTAGAAGACTCTGATCCATTCAGACTCTGAAGAACTTGCTGAAACTGAAGAAGTATTTTCAAGAATATATCCGTTGGAACTATTCAATGTCTCTTTCCTTATTTGTGCTAGACACACTTACACAGACAAAAAGGATTTTTCTGTGCCATCTATTTCAAGGAAAGGTCAGTTGATGTGAAGACAAAAAGGCTCAGACCTTTTGAGACTCTCTTTTCAACGTTCAGCTTGCTTGGTTCAGCTGCCTATAAAAGGAGATCTTCACTTCATTCTTCAGTGGTACACACTTGCTGAAAAGAAATCATAACATTCTAAAAGCTTTCATTCTTATTCTTCATAGAATCTCATTGTACTTAAACTTAAGAGAAAAATCACTGTTGTGATTAAAGCTTTATAGAAGCATTAAAAACTCTTGTATTTAATTTACATTAATTGTAAAGGATATTCCTTAAGAGGATTCAGTTAGAATCAGTAGCTCTTGAGAAGACTAAGAACTGTTGTTCTTAGGTGATACTATTGTAATCAGTTTGATTTAATAGTGGATTAAGTCCTTGTTGAGAAAGGCAAATCACTCTGGAAGGGTGGACTGGAGTAGTTGTGTTAAACGAACCAGGATAATTGTGTGATTATTTTCAAGTCTTAATTTTCCATACTTATTCAATCCCCCCCTTTCTAAGTATTATCTCACCATCAGTTATGTCGTCACCTTGGCCGTTTTCCATGTGGGGAATTGATGTGATTGGAAAGATTGAGCCCACGGCATCCAACGGACATCGTTTTATCTTGGTAGCTATTGATTACTTCACCAAATAGGTTGAAGCGGCATCGTATGCTAATGTTACCAAGCAGGTGGTGGCCAGATTTATCAAGAAGGATATTATCTGCAGATATGGAATCCCAGAGCGGATTATCACTGACAACAGTTCGAATTTGAATAACAAGATGATGAAGGAATTGTGCCAGAATTTCAAAATTGAACATCATAACTCTTCTCCTTATCGGCCCAAGATGAATGGCGCTGTTGAAGCAGCCAATAAAAACATAAAGAAGATCGTTCAGAAGATGGTTGTGACCTATAAGGACTGGCATGAGATGTTGCCTTTTGCTTTGCACGGTTATCGTACGACGGTACGCACATCAACCGGGGCAACTCCTTTTTCACTTGTATAAGGTATGGAAGCTGTCCTACCATTGGAGGTTGAGATTCCTTCTCTGAGGGTTTTGCGTGATGTCCAACTTGATAAGGCAGAATGGGTGAAAGATAGATTGAATCAGCTCAGTTTAATGGATGAGAAGAAACTGGTTTCTCTAGCATATGGTCGGCTGTATCAGAGTCGGATGAAGAAAGCTTATGATAAGAAGGTGTGCCCTCGAAGCTTTCAGACGGGCGATCTTGTGCTGAAAAAGATTCTCCCACCACAATCAGATCACAAGGGCAAATGGACTCCCAACTATGAAGGTTCGTATGTCGTTAGAAAGGTTTTCTCTGGAGGAGCCTTACTGTTGTCCACCATGGATGGTGAGGATTTCACATCCCCTGTGAATTCGGACGCAGTTAAAAAATACTTTGCATAAAGAGACCCGCTGGACAGAAAAAAGAAAGTCCAGGCAAAAATGGGGCATCCCGGCGAACCATACAAAAGGGAAATAAAAGGTTCGGGCAAAAGTTAGGGATAAAATTGAAAAAATATACACCCGCAAAGTTGAAAACCTGAAAAGGGCAGCTTCGGCAAAAAGGGGTATCTCGGTGAATTGAAAACCCGCAAAGGGCGGTTCACGCAAAAGTTAGGGATTTGAAAAAGCAAATGACTGCGGTCTGAGTTTGATACTGCGTTGCTTAGTGGTTTGGGAGTACCTGAGGGTCGTATATCCGAAACAATCTCTTCCGAAGATCGAGTATCAGGAAAGCGTCAGAGTCAGGCGAGTCATAGGAGGATCAGCTCATGGTGTTCGTCTGTACCACGTTGCCGACATGTATACAAATTTTCTTTGTGCTTCTGTAATATTTGTATTTTGCTTGTGCGTGACTTCCTCTTTTCAGGAGTTGCATCCCGTGTACAAAATTTTGCCTATTTACAGGCACATTATCAATAAAGCATGTTATTCAGTACTTGATGCTTGTTCTTTACTGTTTTGTTTGTGAAAAACGCCGATGTTTTTGATGAACTTGCATGTGCATAAACTTGCTGGCCCTTGCCAATAACTGCCAAAACTTCGAATTGACTGAACGAACGTCACAAATATTAACCAAAATAGATCTTGTTGTATAGATTTGTTTTGTCTCGTTTGTGTTTTGTAGGGTTCTCACCTTTGGAGCAAACAGTCAAGGAATTTATGTTTCCCCAGCCAGAGTCCCGTGACCTAGTGATTGTATCACTCCTCAGCAGATGGAGGTCACATCTTATCTCAAAAGATTGGAGAGAGCAATTACCTTTATTGGATGTGGTTTGTCCTCCCCAGAAGAGTATTCCCCAGGAAAGTTTCCAAGAGAGTTTCCTCAGTGGATTTGAATGTCCCCAACAGAAGGTGCATTCCCAGTAGTGAGTATGTTAACACTCAATGCCCAACATGAGTAACTTCCGCAGTATAACCGAGTCGTCTTTGGGTTCAGAAGGATTATCCCCACGCAGGATTGTTTCTCCTTCTCCCCAGCAGTTTGTTTTTCCTCCGACAGGATGAACATCCTCATCAGAGTTCGTAATTTCAAACTTGTGAGCTATTCCCCGACAGGAGGGTTATCCCCAGCGGAGTTGGTTGCACCATATCCAGCATTTATTTTGTTAGAGTGCTTTGAGATACCCGGTTATCCCCAACGAATTGGGTCTTGTCTTCAGCATTTATTTAGCTGAAGCGCCTCTTGGCATCTTTTCATTTTGCATATATCATCATATTTGCATCCACCCAAACGCGTAGCATTTCCATGCCGTATGGAGAATTACGCCATTGTCAAACATACGCATTCTGAAACATGAGCCAGGTTGGTTACATCTTTGGTTTCAGGTGTTATCCCTTGCAGAGGAGTGAGATTCTTGTTCAGAAGGATTTCTAGATATTCAAATTCTCGGCGTGAGATAGGTGATGATAATGTTCGTCCCCTAACAGAGTTACTTGGTTAAGTTTCTCTTTGTCCCCGGTGGGATTATCCTCAGGTTGCTGTTACGCCAGCATCAAAAGATTTCAGGCCTTAAACCTTCGGAGGTGTCACTAGTGATTTCCCCACAGAGTGGTGTGATTAAGTTTCTCGTATTTCCCAACAAAGTATTCTTCAAATGTACCTGTGTTGACAGTGATTATTACCTGTGATGGACAAAGATCGTACCTGTGTTGACAGAGTTTGGTATCCGTGTTGACGGAATTGTACCTGTGTTGACAGTGATGTTTACCCGTGCTGACGGTGATTATTGTCCGTGTTGATGGAATTCTTCCCTGTGTTGACAGAGATTTCTCCCCTGTGTTGACAATGTTTGTTACCTGTGATTGACAATGATTGTTACCTGTGATTGATAGAGATTGTACCTGTAGTTGACAGAAATTGTTACCTGTAATGGACAGAGATCGCACCTGTGTTGACAGAGATTGTTACCTGTGATGGACAGAGTTTGTTCTCCATATTAACGGAATTGTACCTGTGTTGACGGTGATGTTTACCCGTGCTGACGGTGATTGTTATCCGTGTTGACGGAATAGTACCTGTGTTGACAGTGATTGTTGTCCGTGTTGACGGAATTCTTCCCTGTGTTGACAGAGATTGTTACCTGTGATCGACAGTGATTTGTACCTATGATTGACAGAGATTGCGCCTTTGTTGACAGTGATTACTACCCGTGCTGACGGTGATTATTATCCGTGTAAAGATCGTACATGTGATGGACAGAGATTGTACCTGTGTTGACAGTGATTGTTCTCCGTGTTGACGGATGTGTTACCCGTGCTGACGGTGATTCTTTTCCGTGTTGACGAAATTGTTCCCCTGTGTTGACAGAATTTGGTATCTGTGTTGACAGAGTTGGATACCTGTGGTTGACAGAGATCGTACCGGTGTTGACAGTGATTGTTACCCGTATGGACGGAGTCGTTACCCGTGATTGACGGAGTTGTCCCAGTGAAATTTCCGGAGATTGTTGTCCGTGTTGACGGAAGTGTTACCTGTGTTGACAGTGATTGTTAACCGTGTGGACAGAGTTATTACCTGTGGTCAACGGAGTTGTCCCCAGTAAAGTTAACAATGATTGTTGTCCGTGGTGACGGAGTTGTTACCTGTGACTGACAGAGATCGTTATTCCAATTATGGACGGAATTGTACCCATGGTGATGGAGTCTTTCCTCGTGCTGACAAAGTTTAGTCCAGTTGGGGACAGAGTTGTTTCTTGCAAAGTTAATTCGATACCTTTGGCGTCACACAGGGGGTTAATGTTGAAATCCGAAGTTTTATCAGATGATTGATCAGTTGTTGCCGTAACAACTGGGTTCAACACAACGGATGTTGTTCCCCAAGCAGTTTTGCTGTGTATTTCCGCGGTTGGCAAATTTCCGGGTTTCTTGGTATTCAACCGTCTTCCACCTCGATTGTTTGAAGGTCGTTCGCTTTTCACCCAGTCGGGTCCAAGCCGTTTAAATAGGGACAGCTGTTGCACCCCAAAATTTGCCCAACCTTTTCTTACCTGGTTTATGTTTCATTGCATTAACATTTGCAAATTTATATCATTTGCATATCATGTTATCATTCATATAGCAGGGGATCAAATGTGATTCTTATCAAGAGAAGCCTAGCAAGAGGTCTTAGCCAAGCTTGAGAATTCATCCAAGTCATTAGGAGGTGGTTTGAGGCCTTAAGAGGTTTGAATGCTTCCATGTGGAGTTTCTCCTAACTTGAGGATCAACTAAAGACCATCAGAGGGTTATGAATTGTTGAATGTGAGAAGGGGATGTGTATGGAGCTCATAGAATTCCTAGAGGGCCATGGGAGAGATTAATCAAGTCATTGTGTCAAGTGCAAGGGCCACAATTGAGGTGCAAGCAATTAAGGGTTCATCTGGGTTAATCCTAAATTAATTGAGCCGTTGAAGAGTATCAAAGCCTACTTTTAGGTTATGGAGTTCATGAAATGATGTGATAGGACATTTGTGGTATTGTGCCAAGATCAAATCAAGACGAATCAAGAGTGTGGGAAGTTACTAAGTTAGGGTTTCAGTGTAAAATCCCCTGTTTAGTGCCTAACTTCAAGACCATATAAGTCAAGATACAAGTTTCAAATGGATCTTTGGCCAACATAAAACTTGTAGAGCATCTCAATACATTTAATTTGAGTACTAGAAGTCCTCCATTGGATTTATAGAACTCATGTTATGGCCCACACAAGTTACAAGTCCTCGGATGCCACTGAAATTTGTCTGTGAAAATCATCTGACTTCAAAGCTATTTTTTACCTAGAAGGAGGTTTCAACTGAACTTTTGGCCAACATGAAAGTTGTTCGTCATGATCGTAGCTTTCTAAATTGTACTAGAAGTCTTCCATCTGATTTGTAGAACTCAAGTTATGAGGTTTACAAGTCAGGGGTATTTTGGGAAAGTGAGATTATAGGTCATTTTCAATCATAGGTCAAAATCTCCAACTTGCACTTGTCAAATGGATTTTTGTTCAACATGAAAGTTGCTCAAAACATGATTTTAAGTGCAACCAAGTGATAATTTGGGATTGGTTTGGCTTGTAGCAAAAAGTCACTTAAAATGGCCTAAAAAAGGGAATTTTTCAAATGGATCAAGGAGGGAAAATTGACTTTTTGAGTTAGAGGACCAAAACATGTCATGTGAGTACATTTTTTGAATGGAAATCACATTTTAAGAACATTGGCATTGGCATAATTTTGAGCATAGGTCAAGTTTTGGGAGTTGTCATTTAGATTACTTCACCATGAAGTAACATAATCAAAAATAGCCATTTGATCAAATACAAGGATCAAATCCCAGCCATTCACACTCCACATGCTATTATTAGTTGAATTGAATCATTTTGGAGCCAAAACATTGCCATTTTCGTGTACACTCAAGAGCAAAAAGTGGTGAAATTTTGAAAATTCATTTTGGGCCTAGAGGCAAGGATTGGGCTCTCTCTTGATCAATATCCATTGTATATAAGATTTCTAACCTTCACAAATCATAAGTTTTCGAAATTGGAGCAGAATTGATCAAGAACAAGCTTGAAAAAGTGAAGAAAACTCAAAAAGTGAATTCTAAGATCTAGATCGTTTCAAGCCAAATTGTGAATTGAGAAAGCTTTATTGAAGTCTATTGAACGATTCTAGAGAGTTTTGTGAAGCTTCATCAAGGATTAAAGGCTCAGTGGAAGTTCTCCACTAGGTACTTGAATTTCAACATATCTCTCTTAATACTTGATGATTCTTTGTCATTTTTGTTTCTTTGCACTCCTTGAAGCATGTAGATCATTTCTGGACTATAATTGTTGATGTTTATGACGTTCGAAATTTGGAGCTCCAAACTTGTGAGATTTTGTATGGACTGTTTTGGCATGATTTTGCTTATTTTTTGCTTGATCTATAACCTCCATGACATAAGGATGAGTTTAGAATTAATTTGGAGAAGTTTTGATGAATTTGAGTTTTTGGTGTCAGAATTTGTTTGATTCGTTTCTCTTTGATCTTGCATTATTAATGATTTTTGTTGATGGATTTAGAATCCTCGCGAGAAGTAGATGAATTTTGACGTAAATTTCATGCGAAACAGTTGGGTTTTGTGGAAGTTGTGGTTGTTGTTGGAGGTCCGGCGAGCATGGTGGAGGAGAGGCCGACCGAAACTGTTCCGGCGAGTCCAAGGAAGAAGACGAACGTGCACCGTCCGATCGCCACTCATGGTTGACATCTTCCGCGCATCCAAGCGCCCGTAGCGTGCCACGTGTCCAGGCGCAAATGAAGTTAACCCAGGGAACCTCGGTTCGATTCCCACTGTGTGACGTTTTTTCCTTTTAATTATGATTAACTGGTTTTGTGCATTACGCGTGTGGGCCTTGGTTAATGTGCTACGTGCACCCCCTCCCTTCAGACCCAAGCAGAATTACAACATGAATTTTCTGGTGATTACACACTCTCTTGTCATTTCTTTAATTTCTTTTCTTTGTTTTTCTGTTTTATTGCCTGTTTGCTTTTAATTGTTTAAAAATAGTAAAACTAATCAAAAAATTATGAAATTTTTTCTGTAGTTCCGGAATGTCTTAAGAAAGTTTAGGCGTTGATTTTACATTTTTAGGATTTAATTTGAATTAGTTATGATTTTTATTTTGTGCTAATGTCCTTTGTTTTGCATATTTGACCATCTGTTTTGTTGAATTTCGTTCTTCCAATTGGTGATGAATTTGGCTTTGATTTTTTATTATGTTTTAGGGTAGATATTCATGTTCCCTTAGGAGTTTTATTAGAATTTGAGAACAACTTTAGGTTCTATTTTAGGTGTTTAGGTTAGAGCCTTCTCAAACTTATGGATTACCTTGATACATTTCAATCTAGAATTTATTTAGGTGACTTAGAAGTTGAATTAGGCTTTAATATTTTAACCCTAGGCTTTTAAAACATGTATGTTCCCCTAGGAATTTTATTAGAATTTTACAACTTTGTTTTCTATTTTAGTTTAATTTTTCAAATTGCTTGTGTTTGTGTTGTTCTCTCTTGAGTACCTTTGCATGTTTGGCTTGGTTGGTGACTTTGGAGCTTGCTTGGCTTGGAATCCTTTTTGGGAGGTCTTCTGGACTTGATATAGATGCTATGGCTTGAGGATTGGAGCTTGGAGTTGAAGTATCCTTTTCTTTTAGGAGTTGTTTTAGGAGCTTAGGAAATTAGGGTTTTAGGAAGGGCTATTAGAGCTAGTTTTGATTTCTTCATCAAACATAGAATGCATTGTGTGCTTCTATTCCATCCAATGACATGAAGTCCTCCTAGGTAAACTCCATCTCTCCTTTGGAGGTATGTGTGGTATGCCCATAGTGGAGTAGAACTTTGAGGATATCTTTCCATTTCAATGTTGGTACTTGATGATTTCCTTTGGTTTTCATTAAGTTTTCAACATTTCAACCTTGATCTTGATGATTAATACTTTGCTTGGAGGTGCTTGCTAGAGCTTGAAGATGACTGTAGGTAGATTCCCTTTTTAACCATATTTTTAGGGTGTCTCTCTTTTCTCCTCTCAAAACAATTCAGAAAACACAGTAATAAGGTTAATTGAAGTCGTGCGTTACGAGCCTTAAGCTATCTGGGAAAAGGTTGGTGGAGGGTCTCTCTCCAGTAATCCGGATGTTAGTCTGGTACCCTTTGGGTGACATACGAAGCGTTCACTCCCGGGTCATAGTCTCTAGTGCGACTGAGATTGCAAACATCCTAAAAAAACAGTTCTTTCGTAAAAAAACTCAAACAAACATGCAAACTCTGTTTTTGTCCTCTTGGACCTTTAATCAGGAAAACCCTTTTCAGAAGGAGATAAAAACTGTCAGAAAAACTTGTGTCTTCCGTAGCCTGAACTATGTTTGCTCTGATCTTTCATGCCGTATGAAAGTACGTAGGAACGAGATGCGATATCTCGGCGAGCAACCTTCCCCCCTTAACCCGTAGTTAGGTGAACTACGTTGACTCTGATTTCTCGTTCCAGACGGGAATACGTAGGCATAAAGTGCGATACTTTGCCGAGTCATTTTCTTTTCTTTTTAACCCAGACCTGTAGAGTAGATAGATAAACACACCCTTAGATAGAAAACAAGCGTGGATCCCGTCGAGTACGACGGACGTGAGGGGTGCTAATACCTTCCCCTTGCGTAACCGACTCCCGAATCTAGGATTTGTTTGTGATGACCATTCCTTTCCCTCTTTGCGTTAGGTTTACTCTAAGCGTTTGCTTTCCCGCTTGTGGGATAAATAACGCACGGTGGCGACTCTTCTGTCATAGCCAGCGCCGATTTTTGCAGTAGCGACACAACTGTAATACCCCTACTCGAGATCACATGACCAAGGAAACTCACCTCCTTCAACCAAAACTCACACTTTGACAGTTTTACATACAACTGCTTCTCTTTCAACGTTGATAACACAATTTTCACAAAATATCATCAATGAACACAACCACAAATTTGTCAAAATAAGGATAGAAAATCCTGTTCATATACTCCACATGGTGCATTAGTACACCAATGGCATCACGAAATACTCATAATGTCCATACCTTGTCTTAAAAGCAGTCTTATGAATATCCTCAGCCTTCACACAAATCTGATGATACCCAGATCTCAAATCTATCTTACTGAACACACTTGCAACAACCAACTGATCCATCAAATCATCAATCCTTGGAAGTGAACACTTATTCTTGATAGTCACCTTATTCAATTGTCTATAATCCAAACAAAGCCTCACAAAACCTTCTTTCTTCTTAACTAACAAAATTGGGCACCCCACGGTGACACTCTCGGACAAATGAATCTCTTAGCAGATCTTCAAGTTGACTCTTCAAATTCTTCGATTCTGATGTGGACATCCAATATGGAGTCATCACTATCAAACTAGTTCCAGGAACTAGGTCGATCGTAAACTCCACTTCGCGTTCCGGCGGTAAATCACTTATCTCATCAGGAAAAACTTTTGGATAATCACAAATAATTGGCACACCACCAACTTCCTCATTTTATTAACATTCAAAGTTTCCATAAAAAACATCTCAGCACCATCGTACACCGACTCATCAAAACAATCTGTAAGCACTTTGCTTAACTCAAAACAATTCACTGCATACGCCATCTAAGCTTGCAAGACACGTCTATCCCATCCAACATGACTCCGTCTACTATCAACAAGAGATTAAGGGTGATCAGTTCCTCAATTTATCAATAGACAGCCGAAAATCATGATAGGGCATAAACCATCTTTACCAAACTATAAGAGCGCTCATCGACACACTGAGCCACCACTCCACACTTGAAGTATCCTAGAGAAGCAAAAGCTTCTCACCCACTTGTTTCAATCCCACTTCTACAGACAAAGGTTAGAAAAAAAACGTGTACCGACAGTGTTTTCACACACATGTCGCATACTAGGGAACAGATAACATTTAGGCAACTAGGCCGAACGGACCAACCTGCTCTGATACGACTAATGCAACACCCTTTTCTACTCCACAATTATTATGACAAAATAATAGAATTTATCAGAGTAAAATTTTAAACACCATAAAAATCACCTCAAAGGGTGTACATTTCTCAATAAATTCAAATCAAGGTCAATGCTCCATAAGCAACGAGTTTTTCTCAAAATTACTCAAAAGTGCTCAAATGGCAGCGGAACTCAAAAAGGAAAAAAATCCAAAGTTTTCCTTTTACCGCAAGTAAATCAACATAACAAAACCTTAATAAAATAGTTTGACTCAAAAACCCTAACCGGATGTTACAGTATCAGAGAAAGACCCTCTAAGTCAACCACAATGGCCAACAACCCAAAAACTTCAAAAATCCTCGATGACATCCACAGCTAAACATGGTCATCTGCACATTACCCACGTGGAGACAACATTCAAACAGGCAGGGTGAGTAAAATGATTCATAATAATCAATATATAAAATGGCGTCATTTTCATATTCAACATCATAATCATCAAGGAACATCAAAGGGAATAACATTATAAATTACACCAATTGTCACATAAATGCAAATGCAACAAGACTCATGCATGTGGTACCAATCATCACAACTCGATGGACATTGGGCCATCAACCCTCCATAGATCCCTATCAATAGGATCGATTTTATACAAGAACTAGAGCACATCAAAATACCTCACATCCGCACAATGGGATTGAAGCCAAATAAATCAAGGTCCTGAATCGAAGTCCGGATGCATATGAATGCATGATGCACACGTCAATATCATCCTCATAATAAACTCATTAAGTGCATCATCATTCATAAAAGTCATCATAATAATCATGTCATCATATAATCATCAAAAACTCATGGAATCAACATCATAAATCATCACAATTACTCATGGGAATTCATTATACAGTCATGTATTAATCACATAGGAATCACAGCTATACTCATAGTAATTCATCATACATTCATTTAATCACATAGAAATCACAATTACCCTCATGGTAATTCATCAGGAAAATTGCAGCATCAAAACATCACTGAACCAGAACATGATTCATTAATAGAACATATACACAATTGCCTTCTCAAACAAAATTAGATATAAAAATATTTGGAAACCAATTCCCTTATCTATACTATGTTATATCCCTGTTCATTAGCTTTCCAACACTTCGAACGGGGGCCAAAACGGGCTTACGGATCAAAAGTTACGTTCAAAACGATTTTGACCGAAAACATGAACAGTCGTGACGGACATCATGCAATTTTCTGCGTGTTTCACTGTTAGAGGCCTTCCGAACAGTGTTCGGAAGTCAGTTATGCGAACCTTGCATCCATCGTACTCGATGGGAACCATTTGTTTGTCTATGTGTAAAGGCATCTGCTAATGGGTATTGCTATAAAGAGTGTTCCAAGGGATAAAGAGAAAGGCTAGAAAAAGGGAAAAGAGAGATGAAGGGGAAGAAGAGAGACTCGGTAGGACCTCGCGGTCATATGCCTACGTATTCTCAACGGGTATGAGAAAGTCAGAGTCAACGTAGTTCGAAGAACTACAGATAAAAGATGAGAAAGTGTGCTCGGCGAGGATTGGGGCCCTCGTGCCTACATATCTTTACTTAAAAGAAGTAAAGAATCATAGCAGCCATAGTTCGGCCTACGGTTAACTGGTATTTTTGTGGATGATGCTAACGTGCGCATTCTAGCAGTTAGGTGTATTGCAGCTCGCTTGTGGAGTCTTAGGCGTTACCAGTTTGCGATCGAACGGACGTAACACATCCTTTTTGAAAAGATTAATTTTCTCCTTCGAGGTAAGATGCCACATTTGATTTATGGAAGTTGTTTTTTAGAGGTGAAATAGGTCCTCGGATAGTAACCCCTTGCGGTAGTACCCAATTATTTATCTCAAAAGATTTATTGTGAAAAGGTGTGGCGAATACAGTCACGTCTTCCTATTGAAAGATGAATATTGAGACCACACACCCTACAGTGAGTATCCTGATGTTGCACCCTAAAATTTGCCCAACATATTTCACCTGGTTTATGTTTTAATTGCATTGTCATTTGCATAGTAAATCATGTACATAGTCCAATCATTTGCATAGCATAGCATAGCAAGTCATCTAACAAGGGATCAAGTGCCATTGTTATCTAAAGAAGCACATCAAGGGGTTTTTATTCAAGCTCAAGACCATCCAAGTCATCAAGAAATGAGTTGAAGCTTTGAGAAGTTTGAGGGTCAACCAATGGATTTCTCTCCTAATTTGAGGTGTATTGAAGATCATCAATGGGGTGTGAGATATGAATTGAGGATATGGAATGTGTACAAAGATCATGGAAGGCCTAAAGGGTCATTTTGAAGATGAGACAAGTCATTGTTGCAAGTACAAGAGCCACAGTTGAAGTGCAGTCAACTAGGGTTTCATCTGGGTCAACCCTAGGTCAAATTAATGATTGAAGAGCATCAAGGCCTACTTGAAGGTCATGGGATTCATGATTTGATATGTGGATACATGTGTGATGTTGTGCCAAGGATAGATCAAAGGAAATCAAGAGTGGGAGGAGTTACCAAATTAGGGTTTCAGTGTAAAATCCCCTAATTTGGGCCTAACTTCGAAGCCATATAAGTCAAGCTACAAGTTTCAAAGGGACCTTTGGCCAACATGAGACTTGTAGAGCATCTCAATACCTTTAATTTGAGTACTAGAAGTCTTCAAGAAGATTTGTGGAACTCAGGTTATGGTCCTTGCAAGTTACAGGTCATCTGAGGACACTGAAATTTGTCTGTGAAAGTTACTTGACTTCCAAGCAATTTTTGCCCTCCAAGAAGGTTTCAAATGGATTTTTGATGAACATGAAAGTTGTTCTACATGATCTTAGCTTTCCAAAAAGGTATAGAACACCTCATTCTGATTTGTGGAGCTCAAGTTATGATCTTGGCAAGTCAGGGGTATTTTGGGAAAGTGAGATTATAGGTCATTTCAATCATGGGTCCATAACTCCAATTTGCAAGCTTCAAATGGAAAATTGTCCAACATAAAACTTGTTCAAAATGATGTTTTGAGTCCAACCAAGTGGTCATGAGAGCTTGAAATGGCTTGCATCTCAAAATTGCAAAAATGGCCTAAAAAAGGAAGAATTAAAGTCATTTAAAAAGTCAAAGTTGTGATTTTTTGATTTGAGGTCAAAATGGGGCATATGACATATCATTTTAATCAGAAATGAGGTTTTAAAGACAATGGCAATGTTGGGTTTTTCATTTGAAGTCATTTTCTCATAATTGCATTTGGTAGCTTATGACATAAGTAACAGATGCCAAATCCTTCACAAGAGCAAAACCAAGGCTCCGATCACTCCTAACACATTCAAAATACCATTTGGAGAGAAATTGAACAAAGAATAGGGTGCTGCAACAAGCTGAACAGAACTGTCATATGAGCATGAGATGGAAAATTCCACAAGAGATGAGAAATTGAATTTATCCTAGGGATCATTCCAGAACTTTCTGGAGCTTTCAAGCATGTTCTATATATAGATTAGAAGTGGTTCAGAGCATTGGTTGGTGAAAATTGAGAGAGATTGGAGAGATAGAATTCTGAATTTGCTCCTTGCAAAACAGAATCAGTTACATCATTTTGATCCGTTTCAATCCATTCTTTTGCATTCAGTAGTTTCCTTTGGAGTTTGTGAGTGATTCCATATAGAATTCAAGCCAAGATTGTTGCAGAATCGTGAGATAGCATTTGGAGTTCATAGCTTGCAATTGAAAATCACATCTGGTGATTCAAGAGGTTTCAACAGGATTCATTGCATACAGAAGTTCAATCAAGTGTCATTGATCATATCTGGAGGTTCTTGAAGCTTAATTTGAAGCTTTCATCACTCTGTTCATCCAAAATTTGCAGGTTAGTAAAATTCAACATGTAGCATAATTCATATAGTTTTGCTAGGTTTTAGATGTTTAGATTCATATTAAATCATGGTTAGGTGCTTTCTGGTGCATAATTTCAAGGTTTAGAGACAAAAAGTTAGTTGACACAATTTTTGTTGATGAACATTTCTGATGATTCTTGAGGATTTAGACTTAGTTTGATAGATAGATTAACTCAGTGTTAGGTGGTGATGTTCCTGGACACTTTATTTTTGAGTTTGGTGTTGATTCATTTTTGAGCTTATTCTGAAAATTCATTCGTATTTTAAAATGGAGAAGGATTCAATATATTTGGAGGGCATGGTTGAGTTGCTGATGAAAAAAACAAGTTGATTGATATAGTTTTGTTAGTGTTTAGGTGAGGTTTAGTGAGACTGAGGGTTGGGGACGACGGTGGCTTCACCGCCGGCCACCGTCTGTGTGAGTTCCCTCCAAGATGTTTAAAATGGGGAAGACAATAGGATAGCCCTTGGATGATGAGTGAGACTTTGACCAATTGAGGATCTAACAGCCACGAGTTTGCTTCATTTTGTGAAAGCTTCTGAACATTAGTTAAGCACACAATTTCATTAACATAGCATTGGATGGGCTTAAGTCATTTCTTGATACTAGCCTCCCACTTGGAAAGCCCAATAGAAATTACACTGATTTGCATTGCTATTCACACGAGAATTTTCCCTTTTCTGGCTATTTTCCAATTAATTTCTGATTGAGTGCTGGGCCTAACACGCGCGTTCCTTTTAACACCCCCTCTGAGCCCATTAGGTTATTTGAACTGCTTACTATTGCTATTTGTCACGTATATTAGAAAATTAATAAATAATTGAAAACTAAACATTTTTAAATGGGAATTTTTCCCTATTTTCCTTAGGACCTCAAGAAAATAATAAAACAATAAAAACATTAATTCATGCATTTTTCATTTTCTGGCATATTTTTACATTTTATTGCTTTTATTTTGTATTTGTTTGTACCTTTAACTTTATGATTTTTGTATGAGCATGCCATTTTGAATTTTGACTTGGTTCTTTTTTCTATGATTAGAATATAGAATTAGGATCCCTCGGGAATTTTGTCACATTTTTGTGATTTAAACTTATGATAATTTGAGAGGTGAGTTGAGTGTGTATTAGAATTAGGGTTTCACAACATTTAGGTGTGTTTTGGCACATAGTTTTGAGGTTTTTAGATTGATTTAGGTTCTGGGATATATGGGGTATATAGGGTACATAACTAGGTTCCCTTAGAAATTAATCTAGGATTTTATATTGAATATTACTATTTTATTTGATTTTTGCAATTTGGTTGATGTTTGTGTGTTTCCCTTTTGGGCTTTTGGTTTGTTTGTTGGGTTTTGGGTATTTCAATTGGGTGTTGGGCTTGGGCTTGGCTTGTTGGAGCTTCTGAAGGCTTGGAGGAAGATTGAAGACAAAGAATGAAGATTGGATCATGAAGATTCTTCTCATTGAAGGTGGTTTTTGAAGACTTAGGAGATAGGAAACATAGGAAGAGCTTTAGCTTAGAATGATTTCTTTTTGCAAACATAGAAAGCATCTGGTGCTTCTATTCCTCCCTATGACAAAAAGTCCTTCTAAGGTATTCACATCCCTCCTTTGGAGGGATAAGTGGCTTACTTTGGAAGTAGAACTTTGAGGGAACATTTCTCATATAATGTTAAACACTTATAGGCTTCCTTTGGTTGTCAATAAGCTGTTTAGCATTCCAACTTATTCTGTTAAGTGATGCTCTTCTGGAGTGCTTGCCTTGAAGATAGAAGCCCATTGAAGATGAGAAGTGCATTGAAGATTGATGAAGATGAAGCGTGTGCCTGTCAAAGCTGGATATCTGTTGAAGCTAGGGTTTTCCTGCTTTTTGAAGCTGTTTGTTGTTTGAAGCTGTTTGCTGGTTGGGGTTCATTGCTTGCTAGAGCTTGGAGATTCTTGAAGATGGAGAGCTTACCTTGAAGCTTGGGGATCATTGAAGATTGAAGATGGGTTCTTACTTGAAGGTGTTACTGTCAACCTTTTTTGCTGTTAATCAATTGTAGATGCCAAGGCTGTTGCTGTTTGAGCTATTGCTGTAGGAGCTGGTGTTGCTGTCAGAGCTGGTGTTGGGTTTTATTCCTTTTTCTGTATGGATTGTTGGCTTGTACAACTTGCCCCCTTAGGCTTGAAGTGAATACTGTTTCACTTTGCCTGTTGTTTTCCCAGGTTCGAGGTTGAGTGAGACTCCCTTGCCTCGCTTGTATTGCTGCATTGCATGCATTTTACTGTATTTGCTTGCTTTCTTTTCTGTTTATCCCCTAGGATCTCTGATTTCCTCTGTGCAGGAGGGAATTATGACAGACATTAGGTTTTAACCCATGCATGACAACTTTAGGGTAGTTTTGCTTCCCATTTTCAACGCTAGGCTTTTTAGAGCTTCTTTCTCTTCTTATCTCAAACAACTCAAAAACACAGTAATAAGGTTAACCGATGTCGTACGTTACGGGCCTTAAGCTATTTGAGAAAGGGTTGCTGGAGAGCTTCTTTCCAGTAGTCTGGCTGCTTAGTGTGGTACCCTTTGGGTGACACACGACGTAGTCACTCTCAGATCATAGTCTCTAGGGCGACAGAGATTGCAAACATCATAAAAAAAAACAGTTCTTGCGTAAAAGACTGAAAACAAACATCAAAGTGTCATTTTTGTCCGCTTGGACTCTTAATCAGGAGAAAACTTTTTTTCAGAAAGATAAAAAACAGTCAGACAAGCCTGTATGAAAGTACGTAGGCATAGGGTGTCGTATCCTAGCGAGCAACCTTCCCTCCTTTCCCGTAGGTAGGAGAACTACGTTGACTCTGATTTCTCGTTTCAGACGGGAATACGTAGGCATAAAGTGCGATTCTTTGCCGAGTCATTTTATTTTCTTTTAACCCCAGACCTTTGGAGTAGATAGAAAAACAATCCGTACTAGAAAACAAGCGTGGATCCCGTCGAGTACGACGGACGTGAGGGGTGCTAATACCTTCCCCTTACGTAACCGACTCCCGAATCCAGGATTTGGTTGCGATGACCATTCCTTTCCCGTTTTGCATTAGGTTTACTCTGAGCGTTTCCCTTCTCTCCGCTGGGATAAATAACGCACGGTGGCGACTCTTCTGTCATAGCCGGCGCCGATTTTCGCAGTAGCGACACCTGATACTCGTAGAAGAAGAAGTTTTCACTTAATCCTCTCTCTTTAGTTCAATACAAAGAGAACTTTATTCTCTTTATTAAAGGTGTTTTGATCTTGAATGGTAAGTGCTTTACGACAGTGAACCCTAAAGGTAATGTCAAGCACTCGGGATAGGAGAAGGCCTACGCCTAACCACTCCACAACCGTCCAAGTTTTATAAGGAAAAGTGTTTTGAAAAAGCACTTGGTACGAGACCAAGGTTTTAAGAGAAAAGTTTTGTAAAGAAGTTTTGAAAAGAAAAGGTAGTGAATAGAGCATGGTAGGTTGATGGAGATGCGCGAGGAAATCGACTTACAAAGGTTGACAACATACAAGGTTTAGTGATGTGGTGGAAGAGAGTTGAAACCCTAAGGTGGTTCAGTTTGAACAGAGTTTGAAAATGGCTTGACGTTGGATCAAGCTTTATTTGTTCTTTATTTTGAAAACGTGTTCTAGCCTAATTCAATTTTATCTTTCTTAATGGTCTCATTGTCAGGTAGCCCAAGAGAAAGTCGTGTGTGTGCAATGTGTCCTAAACTGAGCCTTGAGCAAAAGTCGGGCATAACTCCATGCTAAGGTTCCTGAAAATGTCCAAAGATCCAACACTTGGATAAACAAACAACAGTCCACCACTTTAGGGTTTTATGGTTTCGATAGTTATTAGGTGTTTTAGAGGAATGTGAAGTGAATATGAATATATACAAGATACGGATAATATACAGGATATACAAGAATATTCATAATAATATATCAAGATAAATGTCAATGAGTATATGAACAAAATAATATCGACTGTAAATAAAATAGTGGTATATTTGACATAAAGTAAAGTTAGTGGTTAGTTTGTTAGTGAATCGAATCGGGACGAAATGTAACGCTAAACCGTCGTAGCTCGACTTATGATGAAAGTCGAACTATAGGAGGTCGCGTAAATTGATATTTGTGCTAAAGACAAGGTAGAGAAATGATATTTGAGGATCATTATCCGATTAAATCGTGTCACACGGACCAAAGAAAAGTGGGATCTCGACTTAATCACAAACTCGTGTTAATTAATCGAGGGAAACCTCTCACGATCCCAAAGTATAGAAAAATGATCCAAATGATCATTTTCTACAGATTTGAAACAATGAAGGTTATCAACCTTGAAAACCAACATTCGTGAATCGAAGACTTCATAGATCGAGAAAATTAAATAAAATCGAAAATGAAGAAAAAAATTGAAAGAGAAAAGAAGTTGGTCTTGAACAAACTGTTATCTATCAATAATTGGACCGATAATGATTTTAGAGGTCTCGTCATCGACCGAAAAAATGAAGAAAAAGAGAGAGCAAAATTAATTGAGCAAATATATTCAAAGTTAGAAATTTAAGAATTTAGAAAAGAAAATGTTGAAATATTTTAGAACAAATCAATAAAAACCTAGATAATCAAAATATTAAAAATTCTAAAAAAGTCAAAAATATATAGAATAAATATTAAAAACCTAAAAACTAATTTATAAGATATATTAACAATCTAAAAATAAATTTATAAAATATATTAACAATCTAAAAATAAATTTATAAAATATATTAGAACAGGAGGGGGGTATGAACATGAAAGGGGGGTAATAACATGAGGAGGGATCATATGGGCCTAAGGCCCATCACCCTTCCAAAAAATGGCTGGATGAAAAGAAAAAAGGAGTGTATGAAAACAGATCAGGATCCCCTGGGCTTTGAGACCATCACCCCTCCCACAATCAAAACGCAGTGTTTGGAAAGAAGTCAACATAATCAACTTGAAAAAAAATCCACGGTTTCGTTTCTTCAAAACCAAACGCAGCTTCCAGCGTAAACCAGAACAAACCTCAGCAAATGGAAAACGATTTACGGGACTTCCTCCTCCCCGAAATCCACTTCGTCGCAACTTCAATCTTCTCCTCCTCACGCAAACGACTAAAAGGTACATCTCTCACCGCTAATCTCATTCTCTCTCTGTTCTCACACTTCTGGTTTGCTGAAAGTGGGTTAGATGCTAGGATTAAAGAGGGTCGGGTTTTGAAGAGTTGGGTTGAAGTAAAACTCGACCAAAGAGTGATTGGGGATGAAGGTGCAGGTTCAAATGTGTGGGTGATTTCTACGATGAAGGGGTGTTAGAAATATTGGTTTGGGAACGATTTTGCAAGGGCTCCCCCAAAATGAAAGTCATGGCTGCCGTTTATAGGAAGAATATGAGGGTGTTTTTAGTCATGCTGTTGTATTTTGATATTGTGGGGTCATGGAATATTATCAGGAACGAGTTTTGGAGGCAAGGTGCGTCTGGTTTCTTCACGTTTTGTACGGTTCATATTATGAATTGATATGGTTGTGTCTTAATGTCATGTGGTTTGCTCTTTATTTTTTGTAGAAGTTTGTTTGGCTTTGTATCATCACTGCAACTTTTCAAAGGTGGGACAGGTTGCTACGTACAACTTCACTCTCAACTTTTATTTTTGCAAATTTTTTAATTTACGGGTACAAGATGATTTGTTGGTGGTTGTAGGATACTGTGAGACATGGTCTGGAAATTTGTTATCGTTGTTATTTTGTTGTGGTCCTGTAGGTGCATATCATCTTTTCAAGGTACCGCTGGAATCGTTACGTGGAGATAATGGTTGTCGTTTTGGATGAGTTATGGGTATTGTATTTTCTTCTTTGGATGCCACTTTTGTGCTTTGCAAATCCAAATTATACTGATTCTATTATGTGGGTCCTGTGAGTTCTTTTTGCAATTTTTATTTTGGACTTACAAATCATGTATTTTGTGTAATTTCTAGTTGGGTTTCTTTTTGACCTTTTTTATGGCTGCTTATGACTTGACGATCTTGTAATTGACGATGGGCCTTAATCATGTTGGATGGGCCTTTTTATTTTGTAGAGTTGGTAATGGATTTGAACTTAGGTAAGAGGTTTTTTTTTTTGTGTAAAAATTACAAATGGGCTTGACCAAAATAAAATCAACTGCTAACGGCCACAAATCGATGGAGATCACTACTAACTTGTATTTACACTTCCAAGTTTTGAATTAGCGCTCTTGTTCTTGACAATGAAACGGTCCTTGAATTTGGACTAATTCTAATGACGCTAGCCTCCCTCTTGTGATCTTGCCTAGCCAATCCGTCACACAATTTTCATTTTGCATCCTTTCTAACAATTAACCATGTGACGATCCTGAATAAAATTTGAGAATTTGAAACGGATTTAAGCCATTGAGACTAAACATAAGTCCATTATAAATGAATCAACTTTGTCTTAGTCACTTGAATACCAATAGGCAAATCCTCCATGTTGACCTAAATGTTTAAATAGAAGATAATGAATTGCCATATGGATCTCCATATATTGCCCAAAACCTTAATTGAAACGAATCATTTGTTGATGAAACACTTGACATATCACAAACTTATAACATGACCCAAACGCATGTGAATGTCCTGCCACAGATCCACACATCACTTAAACTGTGAAGCATACTCTTGACTGAATATCTCAAATGAACCTCAGCCCAATTCTAATTAACCTTGTGATACTCTGAGCTAGAGCAACATATCTTCTTTGAATTTTCTGAATAGGAATTAGCACATTGATGTACAAAATGAAGGTTGTATGCAAGTAGGACAAATTTGGGGTATGACAGATGCCCCTATCTAATAGGCTTAAACTTAGGGAAATGAACTGCTACAACGTTCTTTCTCCTGAGGTAGAAGTCAATTAGATATGAAGAAAACCTTGAATTTTTCTGCAAAGAAAAGAAATGTTCGAGAATCAAAATGCTGAATAAGGGTATACCTTTGAGTAAACAGTGAATAAATGGAAAAAGGTCGCCATCACCAAAAGGATGATGGGACGAAACAGGAAACTACCACCAAAAGGATGATATAGAATTTACGCACATGATCCCGACACCAAAAGGATGCAAGATCTATCACCAAAAGGATGATAGAGCAAAGCTCACATAATCTGACACCGAAAGGATGACAAACCCTTCACCAAAAGGATAACGATGCGAACTCAAGAATTACTATCACCAAAAGGATGGCAGTATCTTCCCAATCTTGAAAGTAAACAACACCAAAAGGATGCAGGCTAGGCTAAACTAACGAGGTTCGGCTGTCACCAAAAGGATGACAGTGAAGAAATTGGCAAAAGGTCAAATCCGCTGGAGACAACTTGTTGGGGACGCCTAAGAGGAAGATTGGGTTGAGATAGATCAATGGGGAACACCCACTGACTTGTTTGGGGATCAAGGCTTTGACAACAAAAGGTTGCAATGACCTTTAGGAGGAACGCTCATGATCTCCGAAGAAGATGCCCCTAAATAGGCTGAGTTTTGCTTTTAAAACATCTGATCTTGGTCAACAAAAGGTTGAACAACTTCGTGAGGAACGCTCACGGCTTCAAAGGAGATTCCCCTGGCTAGGCTAAACGTCGCTTCAAAAATCTGGGATCTTCCCAACAAAAGGTTGAACAACTTCATGGTGAAACCCACGGTCTTGAAGGATATGCTCCTGACCGGGCAGAAGATCGCCTTGGAACTCTGATCAACCACAAGGTTGAAATAACATCATGGGAGACACCCATGGTTTTTTTTTTGAAAAAGCTGCCCCCGACTGGGCTGAACCTTGTTCTGATATCCTTGAATTTCATGGCGGAAACCCACGGTATTGCAACAGATGCCCCTTACCGGGCTGACGATGATCTTGGAAATCTTCGAGATTGATCCTGAACTTGAGCTTGCACATGTGAATTCTTAATGATAAAATGATGCTCCACAACAAACGAACATGCAAATGCAAATGCTAATGCGCGGGGATGCGAGAGCTGGGGAGGTATGATATGATTCTGGGTATGCATATGATACAAGATATTTATGAAGTCAAATGCAATGCGTATGATGCATTTGATTATGGACGGGTAATCAGAAATGCAGGTGCCGATATGGAGGACTTTTGGTAGTTGTCAATACGGATTAGACTTTGGGTAGGAACTACCAGACGAGAACTGGTATTTGAAGGGTAAACTACCAGACGAGAACTAGTGGCAGAAGGTTAAGTTGTCAGACGAGAATTGACTTCTAGCTCGCTAGACGAGAACTGGACTTTGAAACTGTGTTTTCCAGACAAGAACTGGTTAAATAATAGGCTGAAGAATGGGTGACCAGATAGGAACTGGTTAAAAAGCTGACATGTACCAGACGGGAAATGGTATTTACTGAAGGGTTAACTAGACGAGAACTGGTTTGGTAGTTTTCCAGACGAGAACTGGAGTTTGGAAATGCTCTCGGTTACAATGTTCTGACAAGTAAAAGGTTGTGGGGATGAAACCCAATGACAGAATGCAAGGATATGAAGATTCCCTGACAACGGAAGGAATGCCCCTTTGTAGCAATACTTTTTCAGAAGGTTAAGGTTATTAGATAAGGTGATGGCACGATACACTGACACTTGTCTTGAACTCAACAGTTGCTGACGAAGATGAACATGCTTGAGTAACTTTCCCTAGTGTAGTTCAACTTGTCCCCTGTCTGATCCTCGGGAAAGTTCGCCTTGAAAAGAAAGTAGTTTGCCATGAGACGACCTCGAGATGGATTGCCCTAAGATTCATACCATGAAAGGATTCATCCTTGTTTAATCGACTCTCGTAGTGGTTGGCTTCAATATACTCTTGAAGTAGCTTGCGCCTGAAAGAGCTTTGAAGCGACTTAACTTGTCCTGAATGAATACTGGAGGGATCTGCCCTCAAATCAAAGAAACTCTGGGTGGCCTGCCCCTGATTGGTGGAGTCTCGAGATGTTTCACTTCTGATCAACCGGTTCTCGAATGATTTGCCCCATAATCAACCGATGCTTGGGGATTTTCCTCAGACTGGCTAATTCCAAATTTGTGGGATGACAATGCCCAAAATCTATAAGGCTACATGGTATACACGATTCTGATCCAAACTGCTGAATGATTCAGTCCTGTTTGATTACTTTCTGTTGGAATTTCCTCGATGCCAACTACTGACATGCGATTAAAATTATTTGTTCACGAATGGTAATTTAAAGGCGATGCTCATGCAGATTTTGAAAGATCAATCGTTATTAGAATGATGAAATAGTGGGTGATGAATGGACCAATAGTCCAGACGTAGTGCTGATTTAGCTAGTGAAAGATACAACAAGAATATGATTAGCAAATCATGTAGGAGTCAGTTTACACAACCTTATTGTAGTATGCCTTCAGAATAAACCCTGCCTCAAATAGGTCTTTTAAGGGTTGAATCATGGTCTGGTTCACGGTTATTGAAATAAAGAATGGAAGGCTCAAAGTTTGATTATTACCCACCCCTTCTCCGTGATGATCTCTAATGCTACGTTCAGTTAACTTGGCACAAACGCTCACCTCCAAAAGATTTTATTGAATGGTAGGAGTGATGGTTAAGGGATCCTCAAGGCTTTTGGAGTGACAATCACCCTTCCTGTCTTTTGTGTCTGTAGTCACACAACTTTGCTCTTGTTCGGGATCCTTTCTTTTTATTCTTTTGTTCCCTAATTTTTTCCTAGATTGGTTCTTTTTTCAAAAAAATTTTTATCTTGAAGTCTAGTGAGATGCCCTATATTTTCCTAAGTCTTCACTTTCAAGTTTTCCTTTTTTAACTTAGCGGGCTTTTTCTTCTTTTTTTTTTGAAACAAGTCGTGTGACACTGGCTATCTTGACTTCTCCGAAAAGGCTAGTGTTGTCTCACTCTTGGTTGGTGAGGTATAACCTCTTGAGAGAGATAAGATGTGATTGGTCCTTGAATGGGGACACTCCTCTATAAAATTTGAATGCTCGGTCAAATTAACTGACAACTACCCTGCCCCAGGTTAAGATGTGAGGGTTTGAAAGTCCAAAAGAAACTCCTACTTTTAGGCTCGAAGTGGTTAACTAGGGACTAACGCCTTATCTCTTCGGTGTTTAGGGGATTTAAAACAATGCCTGTACGTCATCAGCAGTATTTTATCCGAAAGCATACGATCAACAATTATGAGTATTCAGTTTTCGTCATCCTCCCTCCAATCATGCTAAACAACAGTCGATAAAGAGTGATGTGAATAAATGTGTCAGTGTTTGTGACAAAAGTGAGTGAATAAAAGGTGTATGTGTCTGTACTTTGTAATAAATAAGAAAAATGAGCGAATGCAACATGATTAATTCAGAAAATGCATAATCACTTCATTAATATTACCATTCAAAACAACAATGTTTAAAAACAAGTAGCAATTAACAGAAAATAAACTACAAATGCAAACAATAAGGACCGCCAATGTTGAGGACGTCTGCCTGTCTGGACCACTGGCTTTTGGAGATGACTCTTGAAATCTTTGAGCTTTAGACACCTGGGGGGTTGACATGGACAACCAAACTTCCTTCTGGAAAAGATATGTACCCTTTGTCAATCAACTATTGCACCCTGGCTTGGAAGGCTTTGTAACCTTCAGTTGAATGCCCCATGGATCTTCCATGATATCCGCACTGAACATGGGGGTCGTACCCAGGAGGGTAAGGTTCTGGCACAGGCTTAAGAGTTTTAGGATCCACCAATGAGTTTTGAATCAGATGTGGGAAAAGCTGACTGTATGACATAGGGATTGGATGAAGAGGAGCATTCCTTCTTTCCAAGTTGTAGCTAGGCCTAGGCTGATCCTAGCACTGATATCTTCGGCCACGGGCTCGTTGATTCAAATGAGGAGCAATCCATGATTCAACAGGACGACAACGAGAGCGTGGGGATACGTGGAGATCAAAGTCACTTTCGGGGCACAGGAAACAGCCAGGGAAATCAATGTTTACTTCCTGGTCATCGAGTGCCCATCCCTGTACAAATGCATCTTAGGCAGGACGACACTGGCAGAGCTTACCGCGGTGCCATTGATAGTCCACCTAAAGATGAAGTATTACACCAGGATGGAAGCCGTCGTCACCCTCAACGGGGACATAAAGGCAGCCCGAAGATGTTTCGAGGCAGCAATGAAGGGCCTCAGCATGATCGGTCCCTCTTCTAAAGCGTTCAAGCCTCCGCCAGTCCATGAAAGCAGGCTAAAGGACCATGTTGACATCGTGGACCTCGACTGCCGCTTCCCCGGTGAACAGGACCACGAAGGCAAAGTCGAGCACACTCCTCCAATGCTCAACGGGCAGCCCTTCCACCCAACGCACCCCATTCTAGATGGGGATTTCGAGCTAGTAATCCTCAGCGAGGATGTGAGCCGGAAAGTGAAGATTGGAGCAGGACTGCCTGACCTGGAGAAGAAGCAACTGAAGGCCTGCCTCTGTGAGAATGCTGACCTCTTCGCATGGAGCGCCGCCGAGATGCCCGGCCATGACCCCGAGGTCACCTACCACCAGCTCTCCGTCAACCCATCCGCGAAGGCTATAATACAACATAGACATAGGCAGTCCCACGAAAAGTTGGCGGCGACTGAAAAAGCTGTAAAAGACCTCATAGAAACAAATTTTATTTCAGAAGCCCGATATTCAACCTGGCTGTCCAACGTTGTACTCGTTAAAAAATCGAATGGAAAATGGAGAATGTGTGTTGATTACACCGATCTCAACCGGGCATGTCCCAAGGACACATATCCCTTCCCCAATATCGACAAGCTTGTCGACAACTCGGCGGGCTTCAAATTACTATCCTTCATGGACGCCTACTCGGGATAGAACTAGATCCCCATGGCCGAAGTTGACAAACAGAGCACGGCCTTCATGACCGAGTCGGGAAACTATTACTACAACGTAATTCCCTTTGGCCTAAAGAACGTCGGTGCCACCTATCAACGAATGATGAACAAGGTCTTTCAGGAAAAGATTGGCGACATGCTCGAAGTCTACATGGATGACATGATCGTTAAATCGTGTACTGAGGTCGACCACACAGCCCACCTCAAGAAGGTCTTCGAAACAGCGAGGAAGTGTAGGATGCGGTTTAACCCGGAGAAGTTCACCTTCGGGGTACGCGTGGGAAAGTTACTCGGTTTTACCTAACCGAACGATGGATCGAGGCAAACTCAGAAAAATGTAAAATCGTAACTCCGAGCACGAAGAAGTTGATACAGTCTCTGAACAGGATGCTCGCATCACTATCCTACTTTGTTGCCAAATCCTCACAATATGCCCTCCCATTTTTCAAGCTGCTACGGAAGGAGGTCGCGTTTGAATGGACAGAGGAGTGCGGGAAGGCCCTCCTCCACCTCAAACGCATCCTGTCAGAGCTGTCGGTCTTGACGAGACCTGACGTTGGAGAAATCTTCTACCTGTACCATGTCGTATCCATCGAGGCCGTGAGTGTCATACTAATTCGGGAAACCCCTGACAGGCAGAAGCCGATCTACTTCATGAGCAAGGCCCTCCAAGGCCCCGAGCTGAGGTATCAACAGATTGGAAAAGTTTCCTTGGCCCTCATCAACGCGGCCAGGAGACTTCGACACTACTTCCTGACCAATACCATCATAGTCAAAACCGAGCAGCTGGTCAAATAGTTGCTCGGCAGGCTTGACATGGCTGGCCGCATGCTAAAGTGGTCACTAGAGTTCGCCGAGTTTGACATTGTTTACGAAGGCAGAAAAGCACTCAAAGCGCAAGTACTGGCCGATTTCGTCGCCGAGATGACACCCACCGCAGGACCAACCCCCTGAGCCACAAGTGGACCATCTTCGTCGATGGCGCTTCGAGCTCCTCGGGGAGTGGCGCGGGCATTATCTTGGAAAATGAGGAAGGTACGGTCGTGGAAGTTTCCCTAACCCTAGCCTTCCCGACAACGTACAATCAGGATGAGTACGAAGCCTTCTTGGCCAGACTTCGCCTAGCAGAATACCTTGGAGCCAAGGAGATAAAAATCTTCACGGATTCTCAGTTGGTCGCCTCCCAGGTCCGCAGCAGGTACCTAGCGGAGAACAATAATCTGGCCAAATATTTGGCCCTAATAAGGGAATAGATGAAGAGTTTCGACTCCATCTAAGTGGAACACGTTCCTCGCGAATAAAACACATGGACAGACGTACTCTAAAAATTGGCGAGCACGAAAAAGAAGGGAAAGAACAAATCCGTCATCCAGGAGGTCCTCACGCAGCCAAGTATAGAGAAGGTAAAAACAATGCTCGAAGTCAATGCCATCGGAGATAGCGACTGCTGGATGACCCTGATATACACCTACCTTAGCATGGGGCGCCTCCCCGACGACGCCAAGGTGGCCAGCACAGTCAAACATCGAGTCTGCTCGAAGGCAGACTATACCAGAGAGGCTTCTCGATCCCTCTCCTCAAGTGCATCGAAAAGGCCCAGGCCTCGACCATCCTGCAAGAAGTTCACGAGGGAATCAATGCGCAACACCAGGGAGGACGATCTTTGGCGAGGAAGGCCTTACGGGGTGGGTACTACTGGCCGAAGATGCAACAAGATGCGAAGAAATACGTGAAGAAGTGCGACAGGTGCTAAAGGTACAGGGACATGCACCTCGCCCCCCGAGCGAGCTCAAGTCCCTCTCCTCCCCATGGCCGTTTTCCTGGTGAGGGATGGATATCCTCGGCCCGTTCACCATAGGCTCCTCTCAGAACAAGTACCTGATAGTCGGTGTCGACTATTTCACCAAATGGATCAAGGCCGAGGCCCTCGCCAAAATCACGGTGCACAACATACTTTTCTTCTACAAGAGGAACATTTTCGCCAGGTTCGGCGTGCCCATGGCCATCGTGACCGACAACGATACACATTTCACAGACAAAAACTTCTAGGACTTTGTGACCAAGCTCGGGACAAAGCAGCACTTCATGTCAGTCGAGCACCAACAAACGAACGGCCAGACGGAGGCTGCGAACAGAGTCATTCTGCGGGGCCTGAAACGCCGGCTCAGGGACGCCAAGAAGAGGTGGGTCGAGGAAATGCATAGCTTACTCTGGGCATACAGAACGATGCCTTACTCGACAACCGGGGAGATCCCCTTTCGGCTGACGTACGGGACCGATGCGGTAATCCCGGTAGAAATAAGGTAGCCGTCCAGAAGAACTGAATCCCCCCTCGAGGAGGAGGCCAACGACAAGGCCCTTAAAGATGATCTCAACCTAGTCGAGGAAATACGTTCTGGGGCATCTCTCCGAGAAGCCGCCCTGAAACAGAAAATTGCCCTCCACTACGACAGCAGGGTCATAAGACGTGATTTCCAGATCGACGATCTGGTCTTATGGAGAAACCAAAAAGACTCGCGCAAGGGCAAGCTCACCGCTAACTAGGAAGGCCCCTATCATGTACGGGACAAGACGACGCACGAGTCTACTACCTCGAGAAATTACACGGGGACGAGGAAGCTCGACCATGGAATGTTGAGAAGCTAAAAAAATACTACAGTTAAACACTGTCCGCGACGACACACCTCGCGACCATGGGAGCACGCCATGGTACCAACGCATCTCCTCGAACACAACAAGATAACAAGTGCATGCCCTTTGTGTGTGTGAGCAGAGCACTCTATTCGACGGGGACCCCTCAATCGAGAGTCACCGCCGTCGTACCGAGATAGGAAGAACACCCAGCTCGCGATGGGAAATTCACGCCGCGGAGCTTGGACCACGACCGTGGTCCCTCTCTGTAACCGACCAGGTAACCATCCCGGTCACCCGACTAGTTCCCTACACTACCGGACATCAACGAACAACGTCGAGCTACAACTCCTAACAACATAATAAACGTGCAAACGAGCATACAAAACATACGAACAAGCATACATAAATTCACGAGCGATCATACATAAACACTTAGAAAAACATTAAATTTTTATAAACGGGCACTAACCTAGCTATGAATAATTACAAGAAAGGGAACACGGCCAGAGCAACAATCAAAATAATAAAAACTAGGCACGCAGGCCGAAATGGATTGACACGCAGGCCAACAAAACAAAAGGGGCGCGCAGGCCACCATCTCCTAATCTATATGCTCCTCCTCGTCGTGGGCGACTTGGTCCTCCTCGTCATCTTCGGGTCCTCCGGGCGCAACAATATGGACGCCTTGGATCTGGTGGTAGGGGCCAGTCCCTTCGGTCACCAAATCTACGCTAGGATTGGTAAGCCGAAGCTGGTCCACGACACTCTTGAAGCCAACCTCGACGACCCCCAAGTAGTCGTCTTCCAGCAGGCGGATCCTCTCCACTAGCTGCCATCGAGATGCCAACAACCTCTCCTCGTAGAACTCTTCCTTAGTAGGAGCAAATAGACCCTCGAGCTCAGCAATACGACTCCTGATCCCAGCCAGCTCGTCTTCCTCGTCCTTCAGCATATTCTCGAGCTCTCTGATTCGCTTGCGATGGATTTTGTCCAGCCTTTGGTACTCCCTCTGATCGGCCACCAGCTTAGACCAAACCTCCTCAGATACCGCCAACTCGCTCCGGATAGTAGCTAAGTCAGCCAAGGAGCACCCCTCCTCGTTAAGCACGAGAGACGTCTCAAACGCCCTCACCACCGAAGCTAGGTCTTTGAACAACATCCTCCTCCGAGCCTCCTTACCTGCAACCAAGATGCTCTTTGCCTCTTCGGGAGCCACAGCAGGAACATTCTCCCCCGTAAAGAAGTTAGGCCGGAGACAGCAGGGGGGAAGAACAAAGCACCGATCCGGGGAACCGACCGTCAGGTCGATTGGGGACGTTTCGATCTCTCATCGCCTCTTCGTGGCTGGCGAGGCAGCCGAGGAGCCGCTACCTTGCAGAGACGAAGCCAACCCTGCTGGTTCAGCACCGGATTCCTTCCTGATGGCAGTGGCCCTCCCTGAGGGACTTCAGGAACCTCCCTTTAGCAACTTCGTCCCACGTTCCTCCATCGAACCCATAACACCTGCAAGGAGCGCACAAGGAAATAGTTAGCACAAGAAGCCAAAACAGAACAAAGGGAAGCCGAGGATGCGGCCCACTACCTAAAACCGATGAGCCTATGCCTTGGTCTGACACTCGAGGAGGGACCTCGTATTGATGCACATGGTCTTGATCAAGATCTCCCCGTCAACGTCGCTGATGTATTGCCCATCCGGGGTCACGCACTTGCAAGGGGGGAGACGCCCGACGAAGTCGACCAATTTCTTAAAAGCCAAGCTATCCTCCTCGCCTAGGCGGTTAGGTCGGTAGATGAAGCTCTCTGTACTAGAGAGAAAGTGAAAATCCATCCACTCTTAGGGGAAATGGGACTCGAAGCTCTCCACGGACTCGCCGACCACGGCGGTAACCTCTCTCCAAAACATTGTAGCGACGGCCTCGTCCGTCTCTGGCATAACCACAAACCACCTATCCCTGAACCCCCTAATAGAGTCTGTATATGCCCAGAAGAGACTGTTCGGCTGCTTCAAGGAGACCCAGCTATGTTGATCATCCGCAGTCTGCCGCTGCAAGTGGAAGACACAGAAGAACAGTGGTATGGTAGCCTCGAGCTCGAGATAATTGCAGACGATCTTGAATGCTCGGAGAAAAGTGAGGGAGATGGGATGAAGTTAAGATGGCGCCAAAATTAGGTGGTCAAACACTCCTTACTGAAAGCCTGTGAACGACATACACATCCCCGCCTCCTTGAAAACAAATTCGTACATTGGGAATTGGCCCCCGTCGTAGCGAGAGCAGATACGGTCCAGTTCCCGAGGCCGACATGCTCGAAATTGACGGGAAGCCCCAACCTCCCTATCTTCAATCACAAAAAAAACATCTAAATTGTCGAGCACGAACCGCGACATATAATTGAGGGGTTCATCCCTAACCCATTCCCCGACCGGCCTGTCCAGAGGATCCACGATGGCCTCGTCTTAACGACCCTCTTTGTCTTCGAACAAATACCATATCGTCTCCTCTTCTTCATGGTTGGCCATTTACCTAAAAAGCAGATGTACTTGGTGAATTCGACAACCAAATCAAATCCATCCTACCACCGCAGTTCAAGTGAAAGGGGGTGGACACCTGGGCCCCCCAAAAGACCATTTTGGGGTAACCCGACCCTCTAGTGTGCCCGGGGAATCGTGTCCAGGGTATTCATCGACTACCCTTGGGACATTCAACGTTCATCGATCCTCCCCGGGCCGCTCATCGCATGGGCTGGGGACAAACAGTCATAACCCTAGTTTTGAAGGACTCTCCGGCGTATTCGCCAGAAAATCCCACAGTCACCCCGGCGTCCCCAGCAGAACCACCAGAAGCAATGCCGGAAGTACTAAAAAAATACAAGTATGGAGGCAAAGACTTACGTGATACGACAAAAAAAAGCGGTCGCGTCGAGCAGAAAGACTGTAGGCGTCGAGCAGACAATTCAGAAGGTCGAACAGCAGCAAAAGCAACAAGTGAACAAAAAGCTGAGCTGGGCCCACAAATATATACGCCCTAGAACATGAAATGAAGCGTCCCTAGGCCCTTAAGTGCAGACCCGTAGCTTCCGTTGGGTGACACGTGGCGACCCCAACCTTCCCTATGTCTCTTTCTCCCGTCGGGAATGGACCAACAGTCATCGGGCAAGATCCTTATATCTTCCCGGTTTGCCCCTCTTCTGTCCCACGTCAGGAAGAACTCCTACGCGAAGACACGTCATTAGGTAATTATCCGTGTCCTGATTATTCGGTCCTTCACCTCCCGGATAACACGGAACAGTTACACTAGGGCGAAGACCACATGCTGGTCTTCACAATGCCACGTCAGTCCTAGCGGTTACCAACGTTGGGCCTGGCAACCCAGCCCAACGCACAATAACCGTTTGTCCTGTGCTAGAGGCTCATTATAAGTACCCTCTTCCACTAGAGGGTCAGGTAATCTAACTCTTACTACTTTCTCTTTGTACTTGTTATCACTCTGCTCATCCCTTACTTTGGCATCAGAGTGTGTTTCAGGTACACCCCCTCTGTCCGTCAAGTCAAAAGTTCGACAGCTCAGACGCATAGCCAGCCAACGATCTCTCTAATCAGGTATGATTATATATATATATATATATATATATATATATATATATATATATATATATATATATATATATATATATATATATATATATATATATATATATATATGTTAGAATATACAAAATCTTTAATGGTGAATTGATGGAGAATTTAGTAAATTTGGAGAAGCTGAGGTTGAGAAATTGAGAGAGAGTAATTGAGGGTGAAAAAAATAATTGACATTAATCATAATATGGAAGCTTACAATGTCTTATATACAAAAAGTACACATAACTTATTATTATTATATTGTATTTTGTAATTTGAATTAAAATACGAAAATAAAGAGTAATTGAGGGTGAGAAAAATAATTGACATTAATCATAATATGGAAGCTTACAATGTCTTATACACAACAAATACACATAACTTATTATTATTATATTGTATTTTGTAATTTGAATTAAACTACGAAAATAAAGCTTAGTTATTTTGAACAAGTTATGAAAATAAGTTGAAAAAACATTATAAACAATGTCATAAGTTGTTGTCATCAGTTTTTTTTCCATAAGTTCTCTCCAACAAATAGTATCACCAAACTTATATTAATAGGTAAATTTGAATGAGACAATTTCAAACAAACATTTAGTCTTAATGATCTTTTAATTTGCTATTGTATTTAACATTAGTTGAATTTCTTATTTACAAACGTTCAAATGGATTAGGCTTTTAAATAGGCTAGTAGGCCAATCAGGTCTTCGAAAAGGTCAGGCTTAGGCCTAAAAAGAAGCCTATGATAGGCTATAGATCAAACATAGGCTTTGAATTTTTTAGCAGGCCAGACTCAGGCTTGGAAAAGCCTAACTCGGCCTAGCCTATTTCCATCCCTAATTGGAAGTTACAAAACCAGCTTAACTAAATAAGCTGAAACTAACAGAAAACAGAAAAAGCAAAGCCCGTGCAAACACTTCTTCAACCATAAAATAACTCTGTAACCGATTACGTAAAAACCTGTAACCTGTTACCACAACTGAAATGCCAAAAATATGTTTTCAACACACCACCTGATTTCAGTTATTACAAGTCCAACATACTCAAACTTTTCTTCAACCTTTTGAACACCTCTTTTGTTACCCCCTTGGTCAATAAATCTGCAACTTGGTCCTTGCTTCGACAATATCCCAATTTTAACTTGCCTTCAGTCACTAGCTCCCTTAAATAATGAAACTACATCTCTATGTGCTTACTTTTTCCGTGTGAAATCGGATTCTTCGCAAGGTTAATTGCAGAAACATTATCAACTAGAAGTGTCGTAGCCTCACCCTCATTGGTACCCAATTCCTTCAATAGATTCATGAGCCATATGGCTTGACACACACATAATGAAACTGCAATATACTCGGCCTCACAAGACAAGAGTTCTACCACTGGTTCCTTCTTCGAACACCAAGATATTGGTGTCTTACCAAACATAAAGATGTATCCAGCCGTTGGCTTTCTATCATCATTATTACCACACCAATTGTAATCGGTGAAACCAAGTAAATCACATTTTTGGGCCGTATTCGATGCGGGAAAGAGAATTCTACAACCAAGAGTTTCTTTAATATATCTAAGGATTCTCTTGACTGCTTCCAAGTGAGACACTTTCGGTCATTCCATAGGTCTACCAACAATACCGACACTAAATGCCAAGTCTGGTCGCATATTGCACAAATACCACAATGATCTAATCAATCTCCTATATTGCGTTGGATCCACATCTTGCTCATCTTCACTCTTGGACAACTGCAACCTTGCTTCACATGGTGTAATGGCAGCATTGCAATGATCCATTTCACACCTCTTCAAGATCTCAAGAGCATATCTCCTTTGATGCATGAGCAGTCCCATTTTTGACTTATGGAACTCTATGCCAAGGAAATATGTCATAATGTCAAGGTCCATCATCTCAAATTCATCCATAAGTTCATTCTTGAACTTAGAGATACTCTTCTCACAGTTGCCGGTAATCAATAGATCATCCGCATATAAGCAAAGAATGATCACACCATCATTTGCATCCGATCTCACATAAGCTTCATGTTCGGACACACACTGTTTGAAACCAATATCAACAAGAAATCCATCAATGAGTTTGTTCCAAGCTCTTAGAGCTTGTTTAAAACCATATAAAGCTTTATGCAACTTGTAGAACTTCATCTCTTTATTCTTTACTACAAATCCAGGGGGCTGCCTAACATAAACCTCTTCATCAAGTGGACCATTCAAAAATACATATTTGACGTCCATTTGTTATATCATCTAATCATTGTTATTCGCAATGCCAACAACTAATCAGATGGTTTCAAGGCTGGTCACAGGTGCAAACACTTCCTCAAAGTCTATACCTTTACGTTGCAAGAATCCTTTTGCTACCAATCAAGCCTTATGCTTTATCACCTCACTTTTGGGATTTTCCTTCACTTTATAGACTCATCCAACTCCCAAGTACCATTTTTTTCAATAGATTTCAGCTCCTCCTTCATTGCACAAATCCATTTTGGACTTCTTAGAGCCTCTTCTGTGTTCACCGGTTTGGATTCGGCCATAAGCGTAAAGTGAACGAAATCACCATCCTCATTGATTTTGTTATCCTGGAATACTTCACATTCTTGGAGTCTCTGAGGCAAAACTCTTTACCTTGTTGGTCGTCTAACATTTCCTCCGTTTATGGCTTCGACCTGTTACTGTTCTACACCTCCTTCAGAAAATTCTTATTTTCCATCCCATAACCGGTTACAAGATTCTCATAACCGGTTAGGCGTTCTTCAAAACCATTTCTAGCAGCTTCAAAATAAAAAAAAAATACATATTGTAAACTATTACCAGTTTTAGTGTAATCGATTACGGAGCCTGCATCAACAATTTTTCTGCTGCTGTCAAGCTTTCGCATCTCGTCGACTACAATATCTCGGCTAATCCCGATCCTCTCGTTTGCAACATCAAACAACATATAACCTCCATGTCGCGGCGAGAATCGAATATCAAGCTATTAATTAACATGAATCACAAATCATAATTCGCCACCGATCTTTAATTTATCCATGGGAAGGGAAAAAGAGCGAATAGCCCAAAAATATGCAATTCAACGCAAAGCAAAAGAGAATCTAACATTCGGGGGTTGGTTATACATAGAGAATGTGTTAGCATCCTAAGTATCTGTAGTACTCTACAGGAACCTCTTGTTATTATTGTGTTATTTGTTATTTTGTCTGCTAAAGGATGAAAAAGTAAATGGAGAGATCTAAGGTGCTATTTCTAAGTATGCTTGCAAAGACATCGCATCTCGTGCCTACGTATCATGACGAGAATAGAATCAGAGCATTCATAGTTCCCCTTTATAAGGGTGAGGAACTCTTAACTATGGTCAATGTTCTAGGGGGAGAGGTAAGTCTCTACGGTAGAACACCTGCATAGAGTTAAGAAACTCTAAACCTAAGGTTAGGTTGAAAGGAAGGTAATAAGTTGTTTTATAAAGGTTTCTAAAATAAATTAGAAATATGATTAAAGTATTTTTGTATTTTTGAGAAAAGAAAGAGATTTTAGTTTTAAGAAAAGAAATACTCGATAAAAGATCGAGGTTTGAATTTGCGTGATGGCGATTGCAAAAGGCAACCAACTTATGAGGGAAGTAACCACTTGACGTTGGATCAAGGGTTTGAGAAAACGTTAGGTCGATTCCTAGTCCCTAAGGGTGCTCTTAGTAAACGAAACCACAACCAAAGAAAAGGTGCAAGTGTGTGCATGAGGTTGATGGCAATGCTAAAAAGCAGTCGACTTACAAGTTAGGGTATGACTTGATATATGAATCAAGAATGTGTTGGGTTTGGTTAATGGCGATCGTAGAAACAATCGACTTACAGAGGTGTTTTGAAAAACGGCTCGATATTGAATCAAGAATTAGTATGAGAATGGTTTGAGCGTGTAAGTGAGAGATGGATAAAACATTAAAATACAATCAAGATGAAAGCGATAAAATTATTACACATAATGTGAATGGGGTAAATTTTGTCGGATGGGGATGAAATGAAAAGATTATAAGTAAACCCAATTAAAGAAATAAGCGCAAGCACGAAAATAAATTGAGCTCATTGATTTTGACTTGAGAAAAAGTGTCTCGACGTTGAATCGAGTATTTATTATTTTTTGTTCTTTTTTAAAAAAAAAAACAAGTTGATATTATGTTTTTTGTTGTTGTATTTTATCTATTATTCAATTAATTAATGTTTCTAGCTAATGGAAAATAAAAACAATAAATATAATTAAACAATCACAAACAAAACAATATATAATAAAATTAGACAATCCACATAAATCTATATAAACAAAGTAAAAGAAAATCAATCACAAACAATAAGATAAAATGCTTGTTATATATATATATATATTTTAAAAATTTTATCATTTTTTTTATTTTTAAAAAAGTTTTGTTTTGATAAAAAGAGAAAAAAAAAGATTTCTAAACACCTAACATATTAATAAAAACATTTTTAGAAAGTTAAACAAAAAAAATAAAACAAAAAAGAGATAAGGAAAGCTACACAAAAAGAGGTTGAAAGGTGCCGAAGGTGTGCATGATTGCAGATGTTTGGGTTTGTTATGTAAAGACTTTCATGGTGCTATGCGGATTTGTTATGAGCTTGAAAGAAAAACAGCTTTGTTGTTGTTATTCATGAGCTTGTGTGAAGATGAAGTATGACCTCTCTTTTATTTATTTATTTTATTTTTAACGAGAGAGAGAGAGAGAGAGAGAGAGAGATAGAGAGAGAGAGAGAGAGAGAGAGAGAGAGAGAGAGCGAGAGAGAGAGAGAGAGAGAGAGAGAGAGAGAGAGAGAGAGCAATGAGGGGACATAGTTTTTTTGTTGCTTTTTATTTCTAATGCATATATATAGGACTAGAAAATAGACAGGAATGATAATAACAATTAACACAATGTTTTATTTTTATTTTTATAATAAGACAAGAATAAAAGGAATTAAAAATCATGTTTTTTTTGTTTTTTATGATAATACAAAAATTAAAAGAATTACAAATCATGTTTTTGTGTTTCTTATGATAAGACAAGAATAAAAAGAATTAAAAATTATATTTTTTTGTTTTTTATGATAAAATAAGAATAAAAAGAATTAAAATCTATGTTTTTGTGTTTTTTAAAAAGAAAACATTAATAAACAAATTAAAAATAAAACTAATTAATAAAAATAAAAATTTACGTCAAATATATAATTAAATCTAAATAAATTAAATGATTATTTAAATAAAAATGATTAAAAACGAAATAAAAAGTCGGGCAGAAAAGTTCTCGAAAAAAATAAAATGAAAACACCAAAATAATCAGCGCAAAATAAACATATTGGAAAAATATAGCGTTTGGTGAGATTTTGAAATAAATTTGGACCGGTTTGTCTGTAAATCCAACAAATTTATTCTGACTGACATTTCAGACACTATGCAAGATGAAATGCATGTTATGTTATGCAAATGATGCAAAACAAAAAATAGAATCTTAGGGTTAAAAATTAGGATATGACAAATGTCCCTATTTAAGTTTCTTCTATCCAGAGATATGGAGATTGAAATCTCCGTCAACATGATATGAGAGACTTAAATACGAACATGCATAATTTTTGGCCCTAAGATGCCACAAGATGCACATGATATGATATAAAATGATATGAATGCAATACAAGGATTTGTATGGAAAAGATGCCACAAGAGATAACTGTATATGGACAACGCTGAAACACAATTAAAGAATGAAAGACCTGATGGTGAACAACTTAGCAAAGCAAGACTCCATGGGGAAAAGATCCAACTCAACTGGGGATGAAACTCAACTCCACTAGGGAAGAGATTACCAACTGAAATTCACAAGGTATCTTAAACATATGGTGATGAACTTATGACGAAATCTTTTTAACAAAATTCACTTGGAGGACCTACTGTCGAGGTCAACTATAGGGATTCCAAGAGATATCAACTGGAGGACTCTATTGTCGATACTTAGGACCTCATTTAGGAATACCTTCTGCCAAGGTTTTATTGAAAAATGTGTCAACAGTAAAAAAATTTACTGGAAAATATGTTGCCGAGATTAACAAGGGAATCTGAAAAGAGGAAACCTATTTGTCGAAGTTTGAAGAAGCGTCAAAGTTAACTAGAGAATCTACTGTCGAGATCTTGGAAAGAAGTGATATCTTCTGTTGAAGTCTACTGAAGATCTACTGTCGAGAATAACCAATTTATAAATGAAACACCTTCTGCCGAGGTCTACTAGAAATCTTCTGCTGAGACTTGTCATGAAATGAACAAAAAATACATTCTGTCGAGGTCTACTGGAAATCTTCTGCCAAGACTTTCCAGGAAATGAAAAGAAAATACCTTCTGTCGAGGTTTGATGAAAATCATGTTTTTAAAATTTATCGGAGAATCTACTACCGAGATTTATCAAAGAATATGAAATAAAGCCACCTTCTGCCGAGGTTTGCTGTAAATTAAAAAGAAACACATGTTGCCAAGGTTTTGTTGAATGAAAGTAACTACTGATCACATAGTAACTGACCAAAAGGAGTGGTGTATTACATACTATCAAAACATATGATAGCCTAAGCAAAGGTAAACATAAAAGGAAAGATGACCTACTACCAAATATGATAGCCTAAACCAAGGTATCTGACCAAAAGGAGATAGACATACTACCTACTATCAAACATATGACAACCTAAGCAGAGGTAATAGACTTGAAAAGAGAGATCATCTACTACCAAACATGTGGCAGCCTAAACAAAGGTGTCTGACCAAAAGAAAGGCGTATTACCTACTATCAAAACATATGATAACCTAATTAAAGGTAATAAACTTGAAAGGAGAGATCACCTACTACCAAACATGTGGCAGACTAAGCAAAGGTGTCTGACTAAAAGAAAGGTGTATTACCTACTATCAAAACATATGATAGCCTAAGCAAAGGTAATAGACTAACATAAGCTTCTATGATCAGGGTATGATCCAGCTTCTTCTTTAACTAAGTGATCCATTTAGAAAGGGTGAATAAACCTCCCCAATGCTTCAAGGTTGTATGCCATGAACGAGTCTCAATTTCTTCCTTAATCAAGTATTCCACATGAAAAAGGTAAAATAAATCTCCCCTCGTCTCGGGTCATATACCACGAACGAGTCTCAGTTTCTTCCTGGAAAGGTGAATACTTATGGGAGAGTATCTTCAAAGGGGATTAGAATTTTACTGGAGATTTATGACTTCAGCGGGGTCCATAATTTACTCGAGATTAGAAAACATAGCCGGAGATCTAAAAGAGATGCAAGATGCTTGATTTGAAAAATATGTCTTCTCAAATAAAGAGAAAGATCATATGAATCTTCATCAAACTTCTTAAAGAGATTCCATTTGATGGAAGTGTAGCACCCCAAAATTTTCCCATTACTTTTCTTATATCTTGGCTTATGTTTCATATCATTTTGCATTGGCATTTGTACATAACATTGGTCTTAGAAAGGGAATCAAGGTATCACTCAAGAGAATAGCTTCATCTTCAAAGCTCAAGCAAGGGATTCATTATTAACCTTGTAGTGTTTTCAAGTCATAAGGTTCCCTAATCATCAAGACAAGTTTCACAACCATTTGAGTCAAGAGTTCAAGCATTGTTTACCTTCTCCTATCTTGTGGAGAATTGGACTAGGGTTTTGGTTCAAAAAGTATATGTGGCTAGTTCTTTGGGCAATACATGATTCCAAAGTTCAATACACATATTGAGGGTCCTTTACATGGATTATGTGTCATCACAAGCCATCACAAGAGCCTCAATCAGTTGAAATGGTCCTAGGGTTTCATCTGGTCAACAAAAGTCAACTATGATTCAAGGGGGTCAAAATCTTGGATCTCAAGGTAAATTAAGGGTATGATAGGTGTTTTCAAGTTATCTCATATGTTTGAAACAAGAAAAGTCAAGAAGAAACATAAAATCAGAAGTTTGGTTGGATTAGGGTTTGTTTGAAATATTTTCTAAGTGTAGAAAACCCTAATTCTAGCTATTTTGCAACTTCCATAACTTTCTCATCCTTGATACAATGGAAGCAAACGTGTTATCAAATTAAAGAGGACATCATGGAATACAAATGTTGGAAGGAATAAAGTCCAAAAGATCCATAGTTTGTGAGATATGATGAGCTAAAGTTGATAAAATCAAGGTTTTGTCATTTCAACACTTAGAAAATTTTCTAAGTATAGAAATTCAGCTTGAAGTACCTACTTTAAAACCTACCTTGCACGATGATGCAAGATTCAAATGAATTTTCCACCAACATGAAAGTTGTAGAGAATCCTCCAAGATTTCTTTTGAATACTATAACTCTTCCATTGGACGTGTAGAACTCAAGTTATGATGTGTCCATGTTAGGGTTTCAAAGATGTCAAGTTTGGCAAGTTTCTAGGCAGATTTTTGGACCAATCTTCTAAGGCATTTTTCACCAAGATCCTAACTCCATCTCATCATTCTTCAAAAATGAAAGCTTAAGATCATTCTACAATATTTCCATCCATTCCAAGAACTTTTTCATTGGATCAAAACTCTTCAAGTTATGTGCTTTCAAAGATTGGGTGTCAAAGTTGTCAAAAGTTCATAACTTAGGATTTTTTCTAAGTTACTTTAGGCAGATTTTTGTGATCAACTTCAAGGCTAGTTCACACAACTTTCTAAGCTTTGTCTCAAGTTTCCATCAATACAAGAAGTGTTCCTCATCATGAGAACTTTCTTTGGAGCACAAGAACTCACCAATTGAGTTTAAATTCACCAACCTATGATGGTTCAAAGTGGGTAACATGGAAGTAGATTCAAGGTGCAACTTGTTGTACCCCAAAATTTGCCCAACCTTAACTGGCTTTTGTTTCTTTGCATTTTGCATTTTTTCGCATATCATAGCATTTGCTCTTGAGGCATGGGGTCGAGGCATTCCTGTGGCTCAGGTTCATTTCGGCGCAAAAGATTGAACAACGAACAGTGAGCATCAGAGGCTCGGGCATTTAATTTGCCCAGCGGTCAGGCGACCGATTTTATTTTGCAGGAGAACAGCAGTTCAGAAAGCAGCACTCAAGCTCATGTCAAGCATTTTTACAGTGATGACGTTCGAGAACAAGATTCAGAGGCTTAACAGAGCTCCAAATAGTCAAAACAGGGCAAATTGACAGATTTCCCTCCAAAAGGCGCCAAATTCAAAATTTTGAAGGTGTTAATCGGTTAACGCATATAGTTAACCAATTAACCAAGTCAAATCAGGTCAATATGGGGTTTTTCAACAGTGTTAATCGGTTAACGCATATGGTTAACCAATTAACTAGTGCAATTTTTGCCTCTGTACGTGATTTTTCAATGCAGAGCCATTTGGGGTCCAATTTTGGTCACCTAAATTCCAATTTTACACTTGGGAAGGATCTAGAATCATTTGAGGATTTGATTAATTTCATTTTCCCTCCAAAATCCCATTTCTAGTGCCAAGCCAAAATTCACAAACCAATTTCCAAGCCTTTTCTTTGGATCCAAACCTAGATGATATTTAAGTGATTCACTCCAAACCAAAGCTAGCCAAGATTCATTTCTCACTCTCACTTTTCAGAATTCATCTCAATTCTCTCAAATTCTCTCTCAATTTTCCAATTCCAAAACCTTCACCAAAAGCTCTTTTCCATTGAATTCTTTGATTCTTCTTTGGAATCAATGAATTCTTGAGCTCAAACCTCCATCCATAATCTCCATTGAAGTGATTTCTTCATCCACTTTTCATGCACAATTGGATCTGAATTTGGAAGTGATTTTGGAAGTGATTATTTGGCTTATTTTGGATTAATCTTGAAGGATCTCCATTGCTACTACAAGAATTGGCGTGTATCTTGAAGTATTTTGGACTTCTAGTATCGGATCTGCTCAATTACAGTTGAATCAACACTAACTGGAGCAAATCTCCGCTCAGAAGGTTGGATCCGAATCTGTTTTTAGCTTATTTGCTTTAATCATGTGGATTTTCATCTTTGATTGAATGTTGGTTAATTTGATCCGCTTGATTCTTGATTTGGTGGTGTTAATTTGTTTACATGCTGTTTGAATCATGATTTGCTGGTTTAATTTCGTGCACAATTGATTGTGAGATCATGTGGAAGTTTGCCTAAATGATAAGTTGTTGTTAAGTGCTTTTCTGCTACTGTTTACTGTTGTTGGAGCAGTGTTAATCGGTTAACCTATATGGTTAATCGATTAACCAACTCAAACTTTCAAATTTTCAAACATTTTCAGGTGGTTAATCGGTTAACGTATATGGTTAACCGATTAACACTGTTCCAGCAGGCCTGTTTTGCTGTTTTGCTTGCTTGTTTGAGTACCGTTTCGCTTCGAATCATCGTAGTTCAATATGATGCATTAGAAGTGAAATGTTTTGGGATATATGTCACTGTTTAGATTGTTTAATCAATACTTCGCCGACTCGTGTTTGTTTTCCACTCGTGTTTGAAGTGATTGTGTGCTTACATGTTCATGTTTGCTTGCTGTCCCGCATTTCTTCGCTTTGTGTGCATTCTTTTACAACATTAATAAAAGGTCGAGATGTGCTTGTGGAGGTATTTACCCAACACTTTTTCCTCCCTTTGCTTGTGTGTTGCATTGCATATGTATTCTCGCATTTTTCCGTGTTTGCATGCCTTCTTGCATTTCTATGTTGCATTGCATACTTTGCTTGCTTCAAAGAGGTTGAGACACGCTTATGGCGGCTGCTGCCCCACACTTATTTTCCTCCTTCTTTGCTTGTTTATTTTCCATGTTTGCATCTTTTACTTGTGATTGAATTTACTTGGTGCTTTCTTGTGCTTTTTGCCATGATCCCCAGAAGGTTCCTAGTCCCTTCGTTTAGGATGGGAGTAGGAGAGACATTAGGTGTTCAATCCAAGCATGCTAACATTAGGGTAGATGTTTCCCCCCTTTTTATCCAAACCTTAGGACCACTTTACATGACAACGTTAGGGCCTAGTTTCCCTTAGACATTCAGTGCGTCTCTCTTCTTCTCATCTCAAAACAGTTCTAAATCACCTAATGAAATACGATGAACGTTGCGCACTACGAGCCTTAAGCTACATGGGGAATGATGAGTGAAGGGTCTCCTCTCGCTTGTCTAGATGTATAGTGTACGTCCCATTTGGGGGCGATACACGACGCATTCGCTCATATGTCATAGTCTTTAGTGCAACGTGAATCACAAACCGAATTAATTCACTTCACTAAAAAACACAAAACAAATTTCAAACCTTTTTCCATCGAGATTAATCGGAAACCTTTTTTGCAAAAAGAGTGTTGTTAAGCTTCGGTTCTACCGCAAACAGGCTTTGTCCCTAACTGCTGGAACAGATGTTTAACCATACTAGGTTAAAACACTTAGTCAACCTGTGGTTTCGTGTCAGCCCAAACTACATTTGCTCTGATTTCTCGTACCAGATGAGAATACGTAGGCACAAGACGTGATGTCTTGGTGAGCAACCTTCCTCCCCTTTCGCCCGTAGTTAGCTAAACTACGTTGACTCTGACATTCCCATTGCACGAGGGAATACGTAGGCACAGAGCAGCGATGCTCTGCCGAGTCTTTTTTTTCTTTTCTCTTTGTCCTGAAGCCTTTAGCGTAGATAATTTAAACACACCCTTAGATAGACAACAAGCGTGGATCCTGTCGAGTACGACGGATGTGAAGGGTGCTAATACCTTCCCCTTGCGTAACCGACTCCCGAATCCAGGACTTGGTTGCGATGACCTCATCTTTTCCCTTTTTCATTAGGTTTTTCCGATCGTTTCCTTTCCCTCTCTTTGGGATAAATAACGAAAGGTGGTGACTCTTCTGGTTTCCTTCGGGTATTTTTCGCAGTTGCGACACAACTCATGAGTGATCTTGTCATTTTTTCTCAACATGTTTATGCAGTAATATTCTCATTCTGATCTCACACGCATTAGGTCACATTTGAATTCACCAAACTTTGCCTCAAATGCACCAACAAGTCATGTACCTTTTACATGCTTCATGAGCAAGTTTTGCTCTATTTGGCAAAATGACAAAACTTCCACAAAACTAGCACAACAATGATATGCTCCACTCAGCCTCCAATTCTGACCCCTTGTCACTCACAAAATACCAATAATCATCCATTAATAAGGCCATGTTATCGCTACCGCGAAAAACGAGGCCGACAAAACAGAAGAGTCGTCACCTTTCGTTATTTATCCCACAGAAAGGGAAAGGAAACGATCGGAAAAAACCTGACGCAAAAGGTATAAGACTAGGTCATCGCAACTAATGTCTGGATTCGGGAGTCGGTTACGCAAGGGGAAGGTATTAGCACCCCTCACGTCCGTTGTACTCAACGGGATCCACGCTTGCTGGTTTGCCTACGGGTGAAAAACAATCTATCTACGGCTTCTAAGGCTAAACGGAAAGAAACTGACTCGATAGAGCATCGCGCTCTATGCCTACGTATTCCCTCGTGCAATGGGAAAGTCAGAGTCAACGTAGTTCGGGAAACTACGGGGGAATTTGCTCGCCGAGATATCGCATCTCGTGCCTACGTACTTTCACACGGCGTGAAAGATCAGAGCTTACGTAGTTCGGGCTAACTATGGCTAGACAGGGTGTTCTTGATCACACGGGGGTGAGAGAAAGGATTGACGATACTAGCGTACGCATTCTAGCAGTTAGGTGTATGCTGCTCGCTCGACGGAGACTTAGGCATTACCTGTTTGCGGTAGAATGGACGTAGTATGTAGGGTTTGAATGATATGGGAACCTACGGGAACTAGAACTATGGTCTGGTCTCGATTGCGCTCGGGCAAGAGAAAAGGAACATCAGTCGTCAGCGGGAAAGTCTCGATCGCACAGCAGCGAGAGAACAGAGAAGTTAGTTGTTAGTGTGCTCGCTAGGATATCGCATCCTATGCCTACATATTCTCGTCTGCTACGAGAAATCAGAGCAGCTGTAGTTCAGCTAACTACAGCAAAACAGGGAAAAGGGAGAAAGATAGCTCGCTAGGATTATCGCAATCCTATGCCTACGTACTCTCGTCTGGTATGAGAGATTAGAGCAAACGTAGTTCCGCGCTACAGGAAAGCAAGTCTCGATTGCACGGGGGCAAGAGAAGGGGTCTCAATCGCCTGAACGCGATAGAAAAGGATTTCGATCGCATGGGGGCGAGAACAAAGAGGAAGCAGGCCTAACACGCCTAAACGGGAAGGAACTCTGGACACACACGCAAGAACCTAAGGCGTAGGAGCGAATGCGTCGCATGTCACCCAAAGGGACATATACTAAACACTCTAAAACATCGAGGGGAGACAGCTCGATTGTCATTTCCCACGTATCTAACGCTACAACTCACAACGCTCGACGGTTGCACGAAGAACTGAATAAGAAAGATGATATCGAACGAAGCGGCTCCGTTGGATCCTGACATATGCGCAAGCTCCATTCCAATCTTCTCCTCTCTGGATCCTTGATGAGGACGCTCAAATCAGGACCAATGTAACGCTTAGACCATCATGGTTCGACTTATACGAGAAATCGAACTCTAAGAGGTAGCGTATTGATATCCGTGTCAAAGACAAGATAGAGAAATGATATCGAAAATCATTCTCTAATTGAATCATGTCACATGGCCAGCCAAAAATAACATCGAAGATAAAATCGGATAAGAAAAGAAATGAGGAGAGAAAATAGGAAAGAAAATCCAATCACAAGTGAAAATAAAATTCTACTCCTAAAATACGGCAATTAATTTCTACTAGAAAATTTTCTAAAGAAAAAAATAAGGAAATGCATACAGAAAATAGCTTGGAAATTCTATATAAAACCCTATACTATTCTATAAAAAAACTAGAACATAAATTCTAAAAAAATATAAAAATCTATATTAAGAATGTAATAATATTCTAAAATATGACTATAACCCCTAAAAAGAAAAAATAGAAAAAAAACTAATACTATTACAATCACACATCCAATACAAAAGAAAAATTAAAAATTGAGGGAAGGGGGGTACAACCTGGAAAATTGTGTAAATGCAGTAAAAAGAACACTGGACCCAGCCCACAATACATCCAGAAAAATAACAAAAAACAGGGGGAAAGGGGTTGCGCGCAGTGATACGGAGGCGTGAGCCAGCAATTCGTTGGGCCCAGCCCAACCATCAACAAAAAAAACATTCCAGAGGGGGTGTGAGTAGGTACGGGGGGTGTAATGCCCAAAACTGAAATTGGGCCCCAAGGCCCACGAACCAATCAGACCATCATCGCCTCTCTCACTTCTCCCAAACCAAATCTAGAACCTTAGTTCCTTCCTCTCTCACACTCCACCGCCGCCGACTGTTTCCCTCTCTCAATCTCAAACTTCCTTTCCATCAAACCTCCACCACATTCAATCATCATCACCTAACAAAACCAGACGAACCAATACGTGTGAGCTCGACGGATATGGAGAGGAAGCTTTACGAATTTGTTCAAGGATGTCAATGAAATTTCTGGAGATTTCGGAGAACATTGATGGATAAACAGACGAAGATATCAGGCGAAGAACGATTTTTGAGGATTCAACGTATTTTCTGGAAAGAAACTCGAACAGATGAAGGTCTCGATGAAGAATCTGGGAAGTTCATGAGGATATCTGGCTCTACAAACATAATGAAGAGAACGACGAAGATCTTGAAGATATTAATGAATATTATTGTTTATGGATCTTCTGGAAAAGCACGGAGAACTGATGATGATCTAGATCTTCATCGTTGATGAACATTGCTTGAAGATCTGGAGATCTCTTGACGATTGAATGTTCTTAGATGTTGAAGGTTTGCTTGAGATTGATGAAGATCTTGAACGGATCTAGGAGATCTAGTGAAAACGTATGAGAAGGTTTCTGGATTTTTCTCTGAAGAACTCGATGAACAGGACGGAGATCGATCTTGAGGATCTGATGATGAGATGAACATGACGCGATGTTGAAGATGGATGGAAGATCTGGTGAAGGCTGATGAAGTTTCGTTGTTGATTTGGCGGTGATCTGGGAAACGGTTGAATATCTATCAGTTTTCTGGAAAAACTCAAAAGATCAATGATGGTTCTTCGAAGTTTTCTGGGGAAAAGATGAGGATCTGGAGTTTGATTGAAGAACTGATGATGAATGTTCATGGAAAGCCTGGAGAACGCGATGAACACGGTGGAAAACGGAAGACTGATGAGCATCGGAGAAGATGATGAATAGTATGGATCAGTTTCTAGAGATTTCTCCTGCGAGAAAGTGCAGTTTCCGGTGAGTAAAGGTCGTTTCCGGCGACGGTTACGGCTGCTGCATGGCCGGCGGGAGATGGATGAGGGTGGCGCTACGTGGCGCTCTGCATGTGCCGATGATGTGTGAGCGAGACAAGTGGCACGCATGCAGTGTGGGAGAGGAGGTGGCCACGTGTGGGTGAGGTGTCAGGCGTGTGGCGCATGCAGAAGTGTGTTGGCGGAGAGAGAGAGAGAAACACGCGGGTTGCTCTTATAGTGCCAAGTGGCGCTGCATTGTGGACTGAAAACTGGGGCCCCAAACTGACATCTGGCCCACGAGATTAACCTCTATTAAACCACAATTAACAGCTGATTAAGGACCTGACTACCAAACTGACCCACTTAACTCTTAATAAACTCAATTAAGGCAATCAATTAAATGAAGGTCAGACTAATTAATGCAAACGAAATGGATAAAAATAACTGGACCATTAACTCCTAATAACCCTAATTAAAATTAACTAAAATCCACCTTAACCAAACTAATCACAGCCAATTAGCACTCTACTTAAAAGAAAAATTAATATCCTAGTTAAACATTTAATTAATATTCTAAAAAGAAATTAATCTAGAAAAATGATTTAAACTATATTAAACTCTATTAATATCTAAGAATGATTGAATCCACTAAATTCTAAACCAATTAACATCTAAAAAGAGATTTAAATCTATCAAATATCCTATTAACTTCTAAAATGCAACAATTAACACCTAATTAATTCTAAAAAGAGAAGAATTTAAAATCTATTTAAAATTCTAAAAAAAGAATTATCCTATTAAAACTATTTTTAAAATCAATTTAATATCTAGAAAAAGCAATTAAATCTATTAAAATCTGTTAAAAAAATTCTAGCAAATAAGGGAAAAAAACTAAAAGTGCAATAAAGCCAATTAAATCGATTAGAAAAAAGATGCGCGAATACAGCGAAATAAACGGTAAAAATCGGACACCGAAATATCCTCAAAAACAACAGCAAGAGCTGAAAACACCAGGAAGAGCACAAATTTCGCCACAAAACCCGCTTATTCGAACTGGTATGAAATGCCTGAAACGCCAGGGGAGGGCTGTAATCCCGATAAAATCAATCTGGCCAAAAAATGCAATGTACGCGGTATGTAAATGCAATATGCAAAATGAGTCGAAACATAAGCCAACTGCGATAATTGGTTGGTCCAATTTTGGGGTGCAATAGCTGCCCATATTCAAACGGCTTGGACCTGAAGGGTTGAGAAGCGAACGACTTTCAATCATTCAAAGATAGAAGACGGTTGAATACAAAAGAAACCCAGAAATTTGCCAACCTGCAGAAATAAACTGCACAAACTGTGTGGGGAACAAATATCCAGAAAACTGAACCCATTTGTCACGGCAACAAAACTGATCAATCATCTAACAAAGAACCTGACTTTAGCACCAGTTACCTGCGTGACGCCACAAATAACAAACCCGAAGGTTGGATCAACATGCACTTGATCCTCTCACGTCGTCTAATGATAGACCGGAAGAGAAATATACTCACATCGTCTAAAGGAAGACGGAAAGACACCATCCCGAAGGGTCACACTGTCTAATGGTAGACAGGAGGAAAACAATCTTGATCTCGCATCGTCTAATGATAGACAAGAGGAAAACCATATTCAAATCTCGCATCGTCTAATGATAGACGAGAGGAAAATATCCAAATCTCGCATCGTTTAATGATAGACGAGAGGAAAACCTAGTCCGAAGAACCACATCGTCTGTGAGAACTAGCGGAAAGAAAACCATATAAACTTCAACACCACCCATCAAATTTCAGAATCCTTTCGTCTACAGGAGTTGATGGAAAGAATAATATCCTCAGAGGGGCCACATCATCAGTAAGAACCGACAGGAAGAAAACCACCTTCAAAGAGCCATGTCGTCAATAAGAATCGACAACTAGGAAAACCAAACATTCTTCAAAGAGTCTCGATGTCAACAAGGATCGACGGTCAGGAAAAACCCTCTTGAAATGTCATCTCATTCGATAAACAGAAAGAAAGCCAATATCTGAAAGATTGCCCTGAAACCTCTCAACGTTTAAAGATAGACAAGAGGAAAATCATACCCAAACTCACAACGTCTAAAGATAGACGGAGAAAATATCATACCCAAACTCACGACGTCTAAAGATAGACGGAGAAAACCATATCCAAACTCACGACGTCTAAAGATAGACGGAGAAAATATCTTGCTCAAACTCACAACGTCTAAAGATAGACGGAGAAAATTCCTGCTGGGGGAAATACATCGTCAATATGAACTGACGGGAAGAAAACCTGCTCGGAGGTACACGTCGTCAATATGAATTGTCGGAAAGAAGAGTCTGTCGTCATCAGATGATTGATAGACAAAGCATAACCGTCGTATGATCTGAAAATCAAATAAACCACAGAGCTATCTGAACAAAGCCGCTGGATAAATGCCCCTGAACTGATTGTAGAGTGATTCACATTGCCATGGAAGGCTGATAGAAAAACTGGCTTATGCTTCGTATGCATGTGCGTATGTTTGAATTTTTCTATGGCATAATGCTGCATATAAGATGGAATGATACGCATTTGAGGATGAAATGCAAATATGATGCAAATATGATGATATATGCAAGATGCAAATGCAGGCTCGGGCTGCTGGAGAAAAGTTGTACACAGAAGGACCATTCCAGCAAAATAAATGCTGGAAAGGTGAAGCCAACTCCGCTGCTGGAGAAACTGGATACAGAACCGCTTCAGCAAAATAAATGCTGAAGACAAAGCCAACTTTACCGGGGATAACCGGGTATCACAAAATTATTCCAGCAAAATAAATGCTGGAAAGGTGAACCGACTCCGTTGGGGATAACCAAATTTGCTAAGCATGATCGGAATTCCCTGGGGATAGCTTACCCGTGCCAATGAAAATTGGACTTTGCTGGGGAAAACAGACATACCAATGAAGATTGGATTTTAAACCTGATGCTCCCACACGGATTGGACCTCACAGTGATTGCCAATATGGATTGGACTTTAGGAATGGCGCGCCAATGAGGATTGGGCTTCCTGACAATTGCCAATAGGAATTGGGTTTTAGGCTATCCGTGATGGGTCAGGTACGACTGACGCTGGAAAACATCCCGTCTGAATTCACTATTTCTGTTTGAAGATTTAAAAGATAATAACACGACTTCTCGACATTCGTCTCACACTTGAAGATTGACTGAACCTGCTTGAGTAGCTCTGATGACACGGAGAAGAACAATTCCTTGGCTTCTGATATGCCCCAGTCTGTGGGATCCCTGTGGGGATATTCCTCTAAAGGAAATCTAAAGATCTGTACCATGCTGGTCTGACAAGAAATGCTCCAGCACTCTGAACCTCTGAGAGATGCTTCGCATCAAATGCCCCTCTCGGGAAAGAAACAACTTCTGCGCTTCTTTGAGTGGCCTGCCCCTGTCTGCAACGACTTTGCGCCTGATTGGTTGATCTGTGGGGAGATACACTGGTTGTCCCTGAGAGATTCATCAAATCTCGACCTGACTGCTTCAGAATAACTGACTTTGGATGGCTGACATCACTAGGGATTACTTGATATAGCTTGCCCCGGTCCACGGAGTATTCGGGCGTTCTGCATTCTATCCTGACCAGACTTTCCACTGTAGGAAACTTTCCTGCTGTCCAGCACTTACTCGCAAGTAAAACAAATTGTTCTGCATAAAAGATATATTAATGGAATGCATATGACAGTTTTGACATCCAACCTGTTCACTGGAAAGGAAAAAACATTTTATGGCATATAATGACCAACTCATCTATCAGAATATCAACATCAGTACCAACATGGTAAGAATAACCCTTTTAGGAGTCAGTTTCGACGCGATCTTTACCGAAGTATGCCTTCGTAACAAACCTGCTTCAATTAGAACTTTTTCCGGTTGCATCGTGGTCAGGTTCACGGTTTTGAAGGAAAGGATAAAGGCTCAAACTTTATTTTCACCCACCCGTTCACCTTGATGTTCTCCAATCCTATGTTTATCTAATTTGACCTTAGCGCTCACTTCTCAGAGGTTGGAAATTAGGAGTGATAGTTCGAGAACCCATGAGTTTTTTTGGAGTGACAGCCACTCACTTTTCGTCTTTGCCACTCGGGGTCACACGACTTGTATTTCATTTGAGGATTTTTCTTTTGTAATCCTTTTCATTTTTTTCAGTTTTCGCTTTCCCTAATTTTTGCCTGGACTGACTCTTTTGAGCTTCTTTTGATTATTAAGTCCAGCGGGATGCCCTCTTTTTTGCCTAAGTCATTTGCTTTCAAGTTTTGACTTAGCGGGCTTTTGATTTCGATTCTTTTTCCTCTCCTTTTCTTTTTTCTTTTTTTTTTTGAACAAGTCGTGTGACACTGGTTGTTTGACTCTTTGGGGAATAATGTGACTGTTTCACTCCTGACGCTTAACCACTGTGGTTTTTAGGCGCGACCTCTAGAGGTGTGATTGATCCTCGAACGGACACTCCTTTCTGCAATTTGGACGCTCGATCAAATTAGCTAACACCTATCCTGCCCCGGGTTAAGATTGAGGGTTTTTCATTTCCAGAAAGAACTCCTACTACCAGGCTCAAAGGGGTTGACAAGGGATTATCTTCCTTATATCTCCGGTGTTTGGGGATTTGAAACAATGCCTGTACATCATCAGCAGGTTTTATTTTCAAAAGCATACAATCGGAAGCTTGCGCGTCTTTAAACTTCGTCATCCTCCCCAGATTCCGCTTAACCAAGCGTTGGGTATCTGTAAAAATTGAGTGAACACGACTGGATTAAAACATGCATATTCATTTCAATATCACTATCAATTGAAAACAATACAAGTTTTACGAATACAATTTGCGCTTTAACAGAAAAGAAACTACAAATGCAAAGAAATGACATGATAAAACACAGATTGCCAGTTTCTGGGAACCGGGCTTTCGCATCTGACTTGCTGCTGAGCCAACCATCTTCAGAATTGCTTGTCGAAGTCATCCTGATACTCCTCTGAACATCTTCTTTCAGTGAACTCTCCCACATCATGAACTGATACACCCACCTGGCTCGATGAAGGAAGGTCGACACCCTGAGGCGTGATAGATATCCTGTTAGAGTCTAGCAAGGCTTGAATCTGGCTTCGAAGCACCTTACAGTCATCTGTTGAATGCCCCTGTGCCCCAACATGGTACTCACAACGAGCGTTGGCATCAAAACCTGGAGGATAAGGCGGGATCCTTGGATCGGTCTCTTTCGGCACTATCAGCCCACTTTTGACCAAATCCGGCAACAATTGACTATACGACACCGGTAGCGGAGTAAACTGCGTTTCAGGTTTCCTTGGTCTTCGTCAGGCGTGCTGACGCGGTTGATGACGATACGACTGTTGACTCTGGCGGGTAACCGATATCTGACATACAGACCCAACATGTTGCTAAATCTGAGCACTCGAAGTGTCTGGATACTGAATCTGAGGTACGGGAGATTCCGGGATGACATCACTTCCTTTCTCCCATTCTTCTTGAGAACTGACAATTGATTCATCTTCATAAACTGCAGTATAAGGAATGTTTTGAATCTTTCCGCTCTTGATTCCGCTCTCAACACGTTCTCCTACTCTTATCAAGTGCGCAAAGCTTGTTGTTTCACAACTAAACATTATGTCATAATAACGGCCCTTCAGAGTACCCAAGAAGAGGTCAACCATTTCTCTCTCCACAAGCGGTGGTTGAACACGAGCAGCCACTTCTCTCCATCTCTGCACATACCCCCTAAAGGATTCGTTCCCCGCCTGAGATAATTCTTGCAGATGCGCGCGACTAGGAGTCATATCCAGGTTGTAGTCGTACTGCTTCACGAAGGCATTGGCTAAATCCGACCATGATTTGATACTGTCACTCTTCAACTGCATGTACCAATCCAAAGATGCTCCGATCAAACTATCTTGGAAACAGTGAATCATGAGCTTGTCATTGGTGACATGTGAAGTCATTCTTCTGCAGAACATAACCAAATGTAGCTTCGGACAACTATCCCCTTTGTATTTCTCAAAATTGGGCATCTTGAACTTTGGAGGCATCACAAGGCCTGGCACCAAACACATGCTCGCAGCATTCAGGTTGAGAGTATTCTTATTTATCAAGGCAGCCATCTGATCTTCAAACAGCTGAAGTCTTCTCATATACTCAACAGTCCATGGGTTCTGAATAATAACCTGCGGAACAACTCTTGGATGTGGGACAATCCATGGAGAAGGAACAATCCTTTGAGAATCTGGCGTGGAGAAAGTGAAACCTTGATACTCTGTGTCATCGAGAGAAGGTGCATCCCTGTCTCCGATAGGAGTATGCACAGGCTGAGCTTGAACAACATTGTTCACCGGAGTTATTTGAATGTTGTTCTCTCCTCTATTCATAGTTGTTATGGCTTCCATGACTTGACTCAGCTGGTTCTTGAACAATTCAAACTCGGCCCTGGTAACAAACTGATTCTGCTCTTCGGAGTTCATGATCCTTCTAGAGACTAACTCAAGTCCAATGCGAATTCCGGGAAGACAACTGCGAGTTAGACAAAAGACGGGTAAGCTCTCCGTTCCGGCCGAGGATGGACATGCAAGCATGAGATGCACATGAAATGCAATGCAAAATGCAACAAACACGTGATCACAACCCCCACAAAGCTCTGAATACTTCTGCGCTGCTGACGGGATAAGTTCGCTCTTGACGAGAGAAAACCAAAATGCCGGGTAGGCTGGAAGTCAAGTTTCCTGCAAAAACCCTCCCACTCACGGGTGTGGACCTAAACTAACACAGGTTCGGCATCCTATGCGGTCATCAGTGTCACAGACTTTCAAGAACGATGATACGATACCCAGAAGGTGTGGCATCATCATCTCTTGAAGCGGCCTCACTTAGGTGAATCCCAAATGATCGGTTCCCATAGTCGATAATCCTTAGATCTAAAATCCTTTCGATGGCCCACAGGGCTGGAAATAGAAATCATCTCAAGGAATCTCGTCTGAGTGCAGATTTCGTGGGAACTAGTGTATGCCTAACATACAGGTTCACCACAAATCTGCTTTTAGTGCTAGGTATGTACTCGAGCCTGGGTCTGGCTTATCACTCATCAGAGCCCCTCCCACAACAGCACAGTAGCAACAAATAATAATAATAGTTCGGGAAATGTAAATACAACAGTAATATACAACATACAACACGCAAAAATAAAACACCCACAAACAAGCAAGCAAGCGCTAGGATTGACTCTCGTCAGGACGTTGGATCCCTCGGTTGACTCGCATAGGGATGTTGGATCCCCAGGAAGCTATCGCAGTTTCCCCAGCAGAGTCACCAGTTGTCGCTACCGCGAAAAACGAGGCCGACAAAACAGAAGAGTCGCCATCTTTCGTTATTTATCCCACAGAAAGGGAAAGGAAATGATCGGAAAAACCTGACGCAAAAGGTATAAGACAAGGTCATCACAACCAATGTATGGATTCGGGAGTCGGTTACGCAAGGGGAAGGTATTAGCACCCCTCACGTCCGTTGTACTCAACGGGATCCACGCTTGCTAGTTTGCCTACGGGTGAAAAACAATCTATCTACGGCTTCTAAGGCTAAACGGAAAGAAACTGACTCGATAGAGCATCGCGCTCTATGCCTACGTATTCCCTCGTGCAATGGGAAAGTCAGAGACAACGTAGTTCGGGAAACTATAGGGGAATTTGCTCGCCGAGATATCGCAGCTCGTGCCTACGTACTTTCACACGGCGTGAAAGATCAGAGCTTACGTAGTTCGGGCTAACTACGGCTAGACAGGGTGTTCTCGATCACACGGGGGTGAGAGAAAGGATTGACGATACTAGCGTATGCATTCTAGCAGTTAGGTGTATGCTGCTCGCTCGACGGAGACTTAGGCGTTACCTGTTTGCGGTAGAATGGACGTAGTATGTCGGGTTTGAATGATATGGGAACCTACGGGAACTAGAACTATAGTCTGGTCTCGATTGCGCTCGGGCAAAAGAAAGGGAACATCAGTCGTCAGCGGGAAAGTCTCGATCGCACAACAGCGAGAGAACAGAGAAGTTAGTTGTTAGTATGCTCGCTAGGATATCGCATCCTATGCCTACATATTCTCGTCTGCTACGAGAAATCAGAGCAGCTGTAGTTCAGCTAACTACAGCAAAACAGGGAAAAGGGAGAAAGATAGCTCGCTAGGATTATCGCAATCCTATGCCTACGTACTCTCGTATGGTACGAGAGATCAGAGTAAACGTAGTTCAGCGCTACAAGAAAGCAAGTCTCGATTGCACGGGGGCAAGAGAAGGGGTCTCAATCGCCTGAACGCGATAGAAAAGGATTTCGATCGCATGGGGGAGAGAACAAAGAGGAAGCAGGCCTAACACGCCTAAACGGGAAGGAACTCGGGACACACATGCAAGAACCTAAGGAATAGGTGCGAATGCGTCGCATGTCACCCAAAGGGACATATACTAAACACTCTAAACGATCGAGGGGAGACCGCTCGATTGTCATTTCCCACGTATCTAACGCTACAACTCACAACGCTCGACGGTTGCACGAAAAACTGAATAAGAAAGATGATATCGAACGAAGCGGCTCCGTTGTCTCCTGACATATGCGCAAGCTCCATTCCAATCTTCTCCTCTCTGGATCCTTGATGAGGATGCTCGAATCAGGACCAATGTAACGCTTAGACCGTCATGGTTTGACTTATACGAGAAATCGAACTCTAAGAGGTAGCGTATTGATATCCGTGTCAAAGACAAGATAGAGAAATGATATCGAAAATCATTCTCCAATTGAATCATGTCACATGGCCAGCCAAAAATAACATCGAAGATAAAATCGGATAAGAAAACAAATGAGGAGAGAAAATAGGAAAGAAAATCCAATCACAAGTGAAAATAAAATTCTACTCCTAAAATACGGCAATTAATTTCTACTAGAAAATTTTCTAAAGAAAAAATAAGGAAATGCATACAGAAAATAGCATGGAAATTCTATATAAAACCCTATACTATTCTATAAAAAAACTAGAACATAAATTCTAAAAAAATATAAAAATCTATATTAAAAATGTAATAATATTCTAAAATATGACTATAACCCCTAACAAGAAAAAATAGAAAAAAAAAACTAATACTATTACAATCACACATCCAATACAAAAGAAAAATTAAAAATTGAGGGAAGGGGGATACAGCCTGCAAAAGGGTGTAAATGCAGCAAAAAGAAGATTGGGCCCAACCCACAATACATCCAGAAAAATAACAAAAAACAGGGGGTCTGCGCGCAGTGATACGGAGGCGTGAGCCAGCAATTCGTTGGGCCCAACCCAGCCATCAACAAAAAAAAAACATTCCAGAGGGGGTGTGAGTAGGTACGGGGTGTGTAATGCCCAAAACTGAAATTGGGCCCCAAGGCCCACAAACCAATCAGGACCATCATCGCCTCTCTCACTTCTCCCAAACCAAATCTGGAACCCTAGTTCCTTCCTCTCTCACACTCCGCCGCTGCCGACTGTTTCCATCTCTCAATCTCAAACTTCCTTTCTATAAAACCTCCACCACATTCAATCATCATCACCTAACAAAACCAGACGAACCAATACGTGTGAGCTCGACGGATATGGAGAGGAAGCTTTACGAATTTGTTCAAGGATGTCAATGAAATTTCTGGAGATTTCAGGGAACATTGATGGATGAACAGACGAAGATATCGGGCGAAGAACGATTTTTGAGGATTCAACGTATTTTCTGGAAAGAAACTCGAACGAATGAAGGTCTTGATGAAGAATCTGGGAAGTTCATGAGGATATCTGGCTCTACGAACATAATGAAGAGAACGATGAAGATCTTGAAGATATTAATGAATATTATTGTTTCTGGATCTTCTGGAAAAGCACGGAGAAACTGATGATGATCTAGATCTTCATCGTTGATGAACATTGCTTGAAGATCTGGAGATCTCTTGACGATTGAATGTTCTTAGATGTTGAAGGTTTGCTTGAGATTGATGAAGATCTTGAACGGATCTAGGAGATCTAGTGAAAATGTATGAGAAGGTTTCTGGATTTTTCTCTGAAGAACTCTATGAATAGGACGTAGATCGATCTTGAGGATCTGATGATAAGATGAACATGACGCGATCTTGAAGATGGATGGAAGATCTGGTGAAGGCTGATGAAGTTTCGTTGTTGATTTGGTGGTGATCTGGGAAACGGTTGAATATCTATCAGTTTTCTGGAAAAACTCACAAGATCAATGATGGTTCTTTGGAGTTTTCTGGGAAAAAGATGAGGATCTGGAGTTTGATTGAAGAACTGATGATGAATGTTCATGGAAAGCCTGGAGAACGCGATGAACATGGTATGGATCGGTTTCTAGAGATTTCTCCGGCGAGAAAGTGCAGTTTCCGGTGAGTAAAGGCCGTTTCCGACGACGGTTACGGCTGCTGCATGGCCGACGGGAGATGGATGAGGGTGGCGCTATGTGGCGCTCTGCATGTGCCGATGATGTGTGAGCGAGACAAGTGGCACGCATGCAGTGTGGGAGAGGAGGTGGCCACGTGTGGGTGAGGTGTCAGGCGTGTTGCGCATGCAGAAGTGTGTTGGCGGAGAAAGAGAGAAACACGCGGGTTGCTCTTATAGTGCCAAGTGGCGCTGCATTGTGGACTGAAAACTAGGCCCCCAAACTGACATCTGGCCCATGAGATTAACCTCCATTAAACCGCAATTAACAGCTGATTAAGGACCTGACTACCAAACTGACCCACCTAACTCTTAATAAACTCAATTAAGGCAATAAATCAAATGAAGGTCAGACTAATTAATGCAAACAAAATGGATAAAAAAAACTGGACCATTAACTCCTAATAACCCTAATTAAAATTAACTAAAATCCACCTTAACCAAACTAATCACAGCCAATTAACACTCTACTTAAAAGAAAAATTAATATCCTAGTTAAACATCTAATTAATATTCTAAAAAGAAATTAATCTAGAAAAATGATTTAAACTATATTAAACTCTATTAATATCTAAGAATGATTAAATCCACTAAATTCTAAACCAATTAACATCTAAAAAGAGATTTAAATCTATCAAATATCCTATTAACTTCTAAAATGCAACAATTAACACCTAATTAATTCTAAAAAGAGAAGAATTTAAAATCTATTTAAAATTCTAAAAAAAGAATTATCCTATTAAAACTATTTTAAAAAATCTATTTAATATCTAGAAAAAGCAATTAAATCTATTAAAATCTATTAAACAAATTCTAGCAAATAAGGGAAAAAAACTAAAAATGCAATAAAGCAAATTAAATCGATTAGAAAAAACGATACGCGAATACAGCGAAATAAACGGTAAAAACCGGACACCGAAATATCCTCAAAAACAACAGCAAGAGCTAAAAACACCGGGAAGAGCACAAATTTTGCCACAAAACCCACTTATTCGAACTGGTATGTGTTGCACCCTAAAATTTGACCAACATTTATTTACCCATCAAGTGTTTGAAGGTTGATACCTTTATCAGAAAGCTCAAGAGATCCTCAGAGGAATTGGTTGAAACCAAGGTGGTGTGCCTCATAACTTGAGAGTTGTGGGAGCTCCTCAGATGATTCTGAGACTTTGAGAATAGACTTGAAGCTTTGAGAAAGCTTATGAGATGTCTTGAAAGCCATCATGAAGCCCAGAGAGGTCATTGTACAAGGATTCAGAAGATTAAACCATGAATGGTAGAATTAGGGTTTGACTGGGTCAACCCTAGGTCAACTGATGATTTGGAGAGGGTTGAGACCTAATCCAAGAGCCATGTGATCATGGAATGATGTATTGAAGTACTATAAGGATGATTCCTAGACCAACTCATCATGATTGAGGAGTTTGAGAAGTTTCAAGCTAGGGTTTCTAAGGATTGACAGTGTAAAATCCCCTAGTTTGATCCCTATCTTCCAGGCAATTTCAGCTCAAGATGTGATTGTCATCTCATCTTACCCATAACATGAATGTTGTATAGCTTTTTCCTAGCTTTAATTTGAGTTGTAGAAGTCCTTGATAGGATTTGTGGAGCTCAAGTTATGGTTTTGACAAATTACAGGGCATCTGAGGTATGTGAATCTGGGTCCTTGAAAGTCACCCAACTTGCAGACAACTTTTACCCTAGTAGGATGATTCCTATGGATTCTTGGTAAACATTAATGTTGAAGAGCATCTTCTTAGCTTTCTAGAGAGTACTAGAAGTCCTTTATAGGATTTGTAGAACTCAACTTATGGCTTTGACAAGCTAAGGGCATTTTGGTCATTTGGAAGTTATAGGTCACTTCAAGCATAAGGCCATATCTCCTACTTCCAAGCTTCAAATGGAGAAATATTCAACATCAAAGTTGCTTAAAATGATGTTTTAAGGCTATTAGGGAGGTCATGAGATGTTGAAAAAGCTCATATCAAAAAGTGATAAAAATGGCCTAAAAATGAGGCATAAGTTAATTCAAGTGAAGTTGAAAATCATAAATCATAAGCTATAAGTCCAAACCATGTCATATGATAGGTCATTTTGACTACAAATGACATTCTAAGAACAATGGTTCAGCCACAATTTTGATTTGAGGCTTGCATCATAGGGTTACTTTGGAAAAGTCTTGCTTGCATAATAAGGTACCATAGCAAAACAAGGAAAAACTCAATTAACAAGGTGTTTAAGCATTGTATCTCATCCAAAATATCATGTAAGGATAAATTCAAGTTGGTTACAAAGATTACAAGGGATATTGCATGAGATACCATATTATGAGAAGTGAAAATTCAAATTACCATTGCATGAAAACTTCAAGTTCTTACTAGATTATTCTAGGAGGTTCTAGACTTTTCTAAACCTCTCTATATAATGAGTGTGACTTGCATTGAGGCAAGGTTGGTGTTAGTTGGTGTTGATTGTGGTAGAGAAGAGAGATTGAAATCCAAATTCCCCCATTGCAAATTACATTGAATCTCTTGATTCTTCTTCATTGCTATTCCATTTTTCTTCACAAATCTTCCCCATAAGCATTTCTGAGTGTGTTCATATTGATTTGCAACTCCATTGATGAAGATTTGAAGGTATTCACATTGAATTTGCAAGAAGGCAAATTACATTGGATCTTGAAGTACAAGCCCTCTACATCTAATCTTTTGCAAACAGAAGAAAATTCATCATCTAGGGAGCATTCTTGAAGAGTTGCAAGGCCTGAATTGAAGAGTTTCATCACCTACCATTCCAAGAAGCCAGGTATGCAAAACCATTTCCACACCTCAATTTAGGCATGGCTAGGATGAATTCTTAGTGTAGAACTATTAGAGACAATTAGGTGGTCATTTTTGATGAGTTTGAGACCAATTGGAGAAGTTTCATTAATGGACACGAATTCTTGATGGAGCTAGAATGAGTGATATATTGAGTGTTAAGGCAAGATTTATGGCTGATTTTAATGAGTGCAATGCAAGGATTATTTTTATGTAAAGAATTTTGAGTTTGGTGAAGGTCGAAAGTTGATCACATTTTGAGTTCAAGGTGGTTTCACATTCGGGTTCTATGATAGGGAGCATTTCAATGTATTTTAACACCACAGTCGTGTTCAGCTTGGAAAATAGGCCAAGATTGGTTTTTACATTGTGGATTTTGGACGAGAAATGAGAGAGAACGATGGAGTAGAAGTTCTGTGCATGGAATGTATTTCATGGTGATTTTCTGAAAACTCTAGCGCGAGGTAGACGATGATGCTTCAGCCATTGGATAACACGCTTGACCTTGACTCTAAAACTGATCCTATGGCCCAGATTCAAACGAAACGAGAGGGAAAGCCAGCACGCGTATGAAACGCGGCGTTTCATTAAAACGCCTCTGCTGGGCTTAAGTGGAATTTCTATCCAAACCCCCCATATGAGGCCCATTCCAACTTTAACTATAATTCATTGCTTTATACACCGCCAGTTTTCCATTTTCTTTGTGATTTTAATAATTGTTTTTCTGATTTTAAATGGGCCTGGCGCTTTTCTTTTCACACCTCCCAGTTAAGCCCAAGCGCGAAAACTAACTGAATATTATTGCTGTTTACACCCCATGCATCCATTTTCATTTTATTTTTCACCAAATTATTTCATAACTTTGAAAATGCATAATAAATAGAAAAATCCATATTTTTTAATGGGAGTTTTTTCTCCCTTTTCACATTTTTGTCAAGCAAAATATAAAATCATAAAATTTCCATTTTATTTCATTTTAGTATTTTTTGCATATTTTCTATTTTAATTGCTTTTTAATGCTTTTAAGTTGATACCTTAATTTGTAGAATTTCGTTTAGGTAGCTCCCTTAGTATTTTTAATTCAATCTTTTTAGGATGGTTATATATATGTTTTAGGTTCCCCCTGGATTAATTCCATATTTTTGTGATGTTTTTTAGGATAGTTTTGAGTAGGTAATTCTAGGTAGTGTAGAATTAGGTTAAAACTTCAACATAGGTCCATAACAACTTTAGATTTTGGGTTTTTAGGACAATTTAGACTATGGGGAATATATGGGTATTAAGGGTAAGTATGTAGGATCCCTTAGAAATTGTATTAGGATTTAATATAGTGGTATGCTATTTTTAGTTGATTTTTGTATTGGTTGATTGTTTGTGTTGCCTTTAGGGCATGTTTGCTTTAGTTTGCTTTGCTTTGGAGTTTTCCTTTGGTTTGAGGAGCTTGGTATCTCATTGTGGGGCATTGAGGAGCATAGTAGAATATTGGAAGATGCATTGAGGAGCTTGAGAGCTTGTTTTTGTTTCTCTTTTTGTTGTTTTAGGGTTAGGGATTAGGAAGAGCTTAGATGTAGATAATTTCTTTCTCAAACATGGATGGTATCATTCACCTCCATTCCTCCCTATGATTCAAAGTCCTTCCATGGTATGCACCTCTCTCCTTTGGAGGGATAAGTGCTATACCTAGGAGGTAGAACTTTTGAGGGAACCTTTCCTTTGATGTTGAACCCTTATAGGTCACCTTTGGTGGTCAAATAAGCAGTTCAATATCCCCCAGCTTATCTAGTAAGTGATTTTCTCTGGTTTGATTATTCTTGAGAGAGGTTGAGCCTGAGCATGAAGATGAAGACTTCATTGAAGAGTATTGAAGAGGATGAATCCTTGAATAGTGCCATTCCAGCTGAAGCTTGAAGAGCAACAAGAGCAAGTTGATACTTGAAGATCCCTGAAGATTAGGTGAAGCCTGAAGGTGGAGCTGATCAAGAAGCTGAAGCTTAAGGGAGAAGATGAGTTGAAACTCATGTTGTAGGGTTGAAACCTGGAAAAGCAATTGATGATTGAAGTCTGAAGACTGAGTTGCTGCTGGAGGAGCTGAGGCTTTCTTCTGTTTTTCTTTTTCTGTATTGTGTGTTTTGTTTGACTTGTTTGATGCATTAGATTAAGTCCATATCTAGAATAGGTAGAATCTAGGAGCATGTTTGCATTAGAGGTTGAGTTGCTCCCTCTGCTTGTATTGTTATTGTGTGGCTTTGCTTGCGGGTATTCGGTAGAGCCCAGCTGCCTTGCCCATGTGGTTTGTTTGCCTGATGGCATTTTATTTCTTTTCATCTATATGATTGCAGTTTACTGTTTATTGCTTGATAGCATGTTGTTTATATTTCAGTATGATTACTGTTATTTCATTCTGGCTTGAGGTCGAGACGAGCTTGTGGAGGCTGAAGCCCCACACACATTTCCTCCCTCACTTGCATTGCATGCATTTTACTGTTAAGCTGATGCTTTGTCTGTTTTGGTGTATCATTGACATGATCCCTTAGGACTCTCATTTCCTTTGATAAGGATTTGATGATAGACTTTTAGGTTGAAACCTATGCATGACAACTTCTAGGAGGTCCCTGTTCAAACCTCAACCATAGGATGAATCCATGGCATGATAACAGTAGGACTTGATAGTCTCCCTCCTAGTTGGGCCTGTTCTCTTCTCATCTCAAAACAGTTTAAGATACAGTAATCATGAATGATTTCTTTCGTACGTTACGAGCCCTTTGGGTGACATGCGACGCATTCACTCTCAGGTCATAGTCTCTAGTGCGGATGAAATCGCAAACACAATAAAAAACACTTCTTTCCTAAAAAACAGGAAATAAACCGTAGTTTCCCGAACTACGTATGCTCTGATCTCTCATGCCTGTTGAGAGTACGTAGGCACAAGATGGCGATGTCTTGGCGAGCTACCTTCCCCCATAATCCTTCGTAGGCCGAACTACGTTGACTCTGATTTCTCATTCTCTGATGAGAATACGTAGGCATAAAGCGCGACGCTTTGCCGAGTCATTTTTCTTTTCTTTTTCAGCCAGCCTTGATAGGTATATAGAATAAAACCAACCCGTCCAAGTAAACACAACAAGCGAGGATCCCGTCGAGTACGACGGATGTGAGGGGTGCTAATACCTTCCCCTTGCGTAACCGACTCCCGAACCCAGACAATGGTTGCGACGACCTTGTCTTACCCTTTTCGTCAGGTTTTTCCGATCGTTTCCTTTCCCGCTCTGAGGGATAAATAACGAAAGGTGGAGACTCTTCTGTCATGCCGGCACCTTATTTTCGCGCAAGCGACAACTGGCGACTCTGCTGGGGACCGAACCCAGAATCTCTGGTTTTCTGGTTCCCTATGAGAGTCATTCCTAACGCTTGTATGTTTACTTGTTGGGTTGCGTTTATTTATCGCATTTTACTTCTCGCACTTTATTTCCCGCATTTTATTTTTAGTATAATATGATTATTTGTGCTGTTGTGGGATGGGAGTTCTGATGAGTGAGAAGCCAGACCCAGGCTTGAGTGCACTATAGACTTAGAGTGGAAATTAGTGGGCGCGTGCTTGCTTTGCAGGCACTAGTGTCTCATGAAATCCACGCTCAGACGAGGTTCATCCGGTTGGCTTCACTTTCAACCCTTTGGGTTGAGACGGTTGCTGGTTTGGTGGATTGTCGACTCTGGAGACCGATCATTTGTGATTCAGGTAAGTGAGGCCGCTTCATGAGCTGGTGATGCCACACCTTCTGGGTATCGTATCACCCCTCTTGAAAGTCTGTGACGCTGATGAACGCATAGGATGCCGTACCTTGAGTCAGTTTAGGTCCATACCTGTGAGTGGGATTGGGTTTATTGCAGGAAACTTTGACCTTCAGACTACCTGGTTTTCTCGATAGTGAATCAGTTTTGTTGGTACCAGGGTTTCTCAGTTGCAGATTTGTCTGTTCTTGATAGAGCAGGTTTTGATCAGAGGATCTCATCATCAGGTGTTTGTCTGTTCTTGATAGAGCAGGTTTGATCAGAGGATCTTGTTATCAGGTGTATGTCTGTTCTTGATAGAGCAGGTTTTGATCAGAGGATCTTATCATCAGGTGTATGTCTGTTCTTGATAGAGCAGGTTTGATCAGAGTATTGTCATCAGTTGTTTGTTCTTGATAGAGCAGATTATTGGGGTCTGAAGATCTCATCAGCAGATGTTGTTTGTTCTTGATAGAGCAGATTTTTGAGTGGGGTCTGAAGATCTCATCAGCAGATGTTGTTTGTTCTTGATAGGGCAGATTTTTGATTTGGGGTCTGAAGATCTCATCAGCAGATATTTCTTGATCATACATCCGAGGTCCTTATTATCAGACATTTGTTCTTGACAGAGCAGAGTTATGACCGTGTATATGGTCCTATCAGATGGTTGTTCTTGGCAGATCAGATTTGTGGTCTTACTCCGGGGTTTTCTTCTCATCAGTGGTCGTGGTTTTGTTGATACAAAATCTCCACAACAGCAGTTACCTGGATATATTATTGCATGACTGCATTTTGCATTAGTTCGCATATTCATTTTGCATTCCATTAGCAGGTGTCTGTGCTGCAGGCGCATTTCGTACCCTGATTCTAGTGTCCCGAGCAATATGAGATATTTTCTTCCATGAATGGATCCAGTCTTATCACTGCATTGACACTATGTTGGCACGTTGACACCAGAATTAGGGGTGATCTCCTAAACGTACAGACACCCATGGCACTAGCATAATTCATCTTGCATGACAGAGGCCAGGGCTTGTCTTCTAACCCTTGTGTTTGCAGGTTTGAATCAGAATCGAGCAACTCAGACTAATGGAGCAGGTACAAGCTGAGTTGGGGAAAATCCAAAGCCAGTTGGGGCAGGTCATGAATGACATACAGGCAATGCGCCTGGACCAGCAAGTACTCAGAGAAGAGAATCAGCAGCTGCAGAATCAGTTGAGCTTTCTCATGGGAGTGGTGAGAAGTATGCTAAAAAAGGAGAGTGGTCAAGCACCTGAGGTGGAGATCAAATTGCTTCCTCCATTGCCGTCAGTGCCACCTGTGCTGAAGCCAAGTGGACCTCATGGATCCTCTACACAGCATGAAGCTCAAGACCTGTCTCGTCAGCAGCCGCGCCAGGCATCTCAGAATAACCCTGAAGGTCATAATCAAAAGAAGAAGCTACTTGATAGAGCTGTGGACCCAATACCTGTGAGTTATGCCCAGCTGTTGCCACTATTGGTTCAGAACCATGTTCTCAAGCTTCGGACTTTGGATCCACCGGACGACGTGTCATCAGATTTTAATCTCAGCACACATTGTGATTTCCACTCAGGAGCACCGGGGCACCATGTTGAAACATGTAAGGCTTTCAAGAATAAGATTCAAGACCTTATTGACTCAAGGACAATTAGGTTTGTGTCGGGCGGCATGAGAGAATCGGGAAAGTTTATCCCGTACCCTGCAGAAGAGGTGAATGCTTCCACTCCTTTGCCTGAAGCTGAGAAAGATCTTGAATATGTCCCGCGACTTTTGGTGACTGAATCGCCTCGCTCGCAGTTTCTACCTGGATCAAGTTCAAGGACGCAAGCGCCTAAACAAGGGACCGTTGCCATTCAGAAACGACGACCTCTTACTCCTTGGCGGAAAGAATACCAGCACCAGAATCGAAAAAGGCCTCGCAACAACCTGGAAAGAAGGAATGATCCCCTTCATCATGTTCCCGTGCCACTCAGCCAGATTCTGCCATGTCTTATTCAGAGCTCGTTGGTGTATCCTAAAGATCTCAAGCCCGTGCCAGAGCCTTACCCTCCAGGGTACAATCCCCATGCTCAGTGTGGTTACCATGGTGGATCTTCGGGGCATTCAACTGAAGATTGCAAGGCTTTTCAGGCGAAAGTGCAACAGTTGATCGATAAAGGGTGCATTTCCTTTCCAGAAGGAGTTTTGGTTGTGCATGACAACCTCTCAGCCGTCTGAGCTCGCAGATTCAGAGGGTTATTTCCAGAAGCCAGTGGTCCAGACAGGCAGACGTCCTCAGCATTGGCAGTCCTCAGACTTTTTATCATTTGCATTTGTAGTTTCTTTTCTGTTAGCTACTACTTGCTGTTAAACATTGTATGTTTCGAATGGTAATATTAATAAAGTGACTATGCATTTTTCTGAATTAATCATGTCGTTGTCACTCATTTACTGCATTGCACTGACACTTGCACTTTATTCACTCCACTTTACCACTATGATTAGAAAAGATTGGAGGGAGGATGATGAAACTGAATACTCATAACCGATGATCGTATGCTTTCAGATAAAACCTTGCCGGTGACGTACAAGGCATTGTTTCAAATCCCCTAAACACCGGAGAGATAAGGAAGAGAATCCCTTGTTAACCACTTCGAGCCGAGAAGTAGGAGTTTCTTTCGGACTTTTAAACCCTCACATCTTAACCCGGGGCAGGGTAGTTGCCAGTTAGCTTGATCGAGCGTTCAAGTCTTATAGAGGAGTGTTGTCCTTCGAGGACCAATCACATCATATTCCTCCCCAGAGGTCGTACCTCGTCAACCACAATGGCTGAACCTCACCAATCAGGAGTGAGACAGTTACAACTTTTCGGAGCAATCAAGGCAGCCAGTGTCGCACGACTCGTTCCAAAAGAAAAAAAAAGGAATAAGAAAGGCCGCTAAGTAAAAAAGAAAAGCTAGAAAGCAAATACTTAGGCAAAAATCAGGGCATCCCGCTGGACTTCAAAAAAAAATCGAAAAGAACTCTGAAGAGTCAGTCCAGGCAAAAATTAGGGAATCAAAAGAATGAAAAAGAAAGGATATAAAAAAAGAAAAATACTCGAACAAGGACAAAGTCGTGCGGATACAGGCACCGAAAACGAAAAAGGAGTAACTGTCACTCCGAAACACCTTGTGAATTCTTTAACCAGTTGTCCCCAATATTCAACATACCTCTCGAAGAGGCGAGCGCTCGAGCTAAGTTAACTGAACTTTAGGATCAGAGATCATCACGTAGAGGGGGTGGGTACAAATCATAATTTGAGCCGACTATCCTTTGTTTCACGCACCGTGAACCCAACCACGATACAACCCTTAAAAGACCTAATTGAGGCAAGGTTTATTCTGAAAGCGCATTGCGATAAGGTTGAGTAACCTGACTCCTACATGATTTGCTAATCATATCCTTATTGTATTTTTCACTGATCGAATCAGCACTACGTTTGAACCCTTTGGTTCATTCGTCACTCACTAGCATGACACGTAAATGAGTGACAGTACATTTTTTCGAAATTTGCATAAACACTGCATTAAAATTACCATTCGTGAATAAAAAATTTTAATTGCAGGTCAGTAATTGATACGAAGGAACTCCAACAGGGAGTAGCCAATCAGGACCGAATCGTAGCAGTCTGGATCAGAACGGTATGCTGTGAAACCCTGTGAATCCGGGGCATTGACTTCCTGTGAGTTCAGAATCAGTTTGTCTGAGGAGAAGTCCCGGAGTATCGGTTGATTATGGGACAGTTTATTCAAGAGGCAGTTGACCAGAAGTGACCTCCTCGATACCCAATCGGGGGCAGCTATCCAGGACTCTTGTGATTTGAGGGCAAATCCCTCCAGTGTTCGATCAGAGCATGTTGAGTCGCTCATCACTCGTTCAGGGGCAAACTACTTCAGAGATATTGAAGCCAACCATGCTGAGAGTTGATTAATGGAGGATGAATCCTTCCGTTGTACAGATGTTGGGGCAAGCCATCTGAAGATTGTCTTGTTGCCAGCTGTTTTCTGTTCAGAATGAATTATTCCCAAAAGTCGGATTGGGGCAAGTTGAATTGTACTGGGGCAAGTTGTTCAAATGAGTTTGTTCACCCCAGCAAGAGTTGAGTGTCGGGGAATCGTGTCGTTACCCTGCCAAAACCTGAGCCTTCTGAAGAAGCCTCGCTGTCATTGGATTGTTATCCTACAGCCTAACCTGTTACTTGGCTCCATGATTGGTAGTCTGTATTCCCTGTGTTGACGTTGTTGAACCAGGATTGTTTCTCAGCAGAGATGTACGGTTTGAGGTTGTTCCTCCTGAGCAGTTTGAGACTGCAGCAAATTGAGATGGCATTCATCCCTTATCAGAGTAGGGTCAAGATTAGCCTCAGTAGGGCGGGATTGATATCCCCGACAGAGTATGGCCATCCCAAGCATTGAACGTTGATTAGCCTGATGTGCTATTTTCCCAAGTAGGTTGAGACTGAAGCTTTCCCTGACCGGCAGATTTGGGTTTATTTCCCCAGCAGTGGGACTAATGCAATGTTGTATCCCCACAGAGTCCGAGTGTGACTCCCTTTCCCTTCGAGTCTAGGTCATTGACTCATTCCTCAAGCAGAGGTCGACGGTGATTCCCTCATTGAGTAATCTCTAGACGAGTATATTTTGATGTCAGCCAGAGAAGAGTTATTTCTCAGCAGATTGCTTCGTACCCTATAAGGACTTAGGGTGTTCAAAAAAGACCGTTCAGGGTTGTTTTCCTCGGTGAAGTGGGATTCAAGTTCAGTGATCGATTGTTACCTTCCGCAGAGGTCAGAGGTGTTTCCTTGATAGGATCAATACATCTCCAACAGAGTTGTACCATGAGTAGCTAAGGATTGATATCCCCAGCAGTGTTGATACACAGGTATTCCTCATCAGACTTAATAGCCCAGCAAATGTTACCCAGAAGGGTCAGTCTCCGTAAGGTGTAGCATATTCCCGACAGTGCGCCGTGCGCATCCCCGAAGCAGGATGATTCCTCCTTCTCCAGCAGAGTTCAGTGGCCTCTCCCCGCAGAGTATGAACGCAAGACAGTGAACACTGATATGTCTCCCCATGCAGAGATGATTCTATTCCCCAAGCAGACGTGTCCTGAAGGAACGTCACCTCCTCAGCTGAGTCGGGCGCCGAAGCTCGTGTTCTTTCCCCCGCACCGGGTCACAAGTGTAGGTTTCATAGAGATGTTTAGGCGCCGAAGCTCGTGTTTGCCCCCGCACCGGGTCACAAGTGCAGGTTTCGTAGGAAACTATTCGTACGCCGAAGTATGCAGTAACTGATGGTGCCAGACTGAAGTCTCCAGCGGAATTGAGATTCCCCACCAGAGTTGTATTCTCTCCCGAAGCCGGATGATTCCCTCTTCCCCAGTAGAGCATTGGAATAGCTGATGCTGTATTCCCCTGCAGAGTTGTACTCTCCCCCGAAGTCGGATGATTCCTTCTTCCCCAGCGGAATTGAAATTCCTCATCAGAGCCGTACCCTCTCCAGTGAAGCAGTTGGGACCATGAGTGGTTTCCCCTAGCAGAGCGTTGAACAGCTGATGCTGTATTTTCCCCAGAGTCGTACTCTCTCCAACGAAGCAGAATGATTTCTCCTTCCTCAGCCGAGTTTGCAGATCCCCCCAAGAGAGCCGAATCCTTGGAAGTTGATCAGACCATGATTGGTTTTTTCCCAGTGGAGTGTTGAGCAGCTGAAGTTGTTTCCCCACAGAGTTATCATCCCCAAAAGAATAGCCGAGACGGCCACGCAGCTTACTCCCGCGATTGATATCGCTTTCCTTCAACAGGTCCAGGTTCTCGTAGAGCTTCGTCCCCCTGCAGCAATCAACTGAGGTTGTTTCCCCCGCAGCAGTCAACTGAAGTTGTGTCCCTTGCGGAGTCCAATCGATATTGGCGTGACCATGTTCTCCTTAGCAGGATGATTCCTCTATCTGAGTAGTTCTTTCTCCTCGACAAAAGGATTTCCCCCTCAGCATTTATTTTGCTGACGGGATCGCATCATTGTGCATGATTGCATAGCATTTATCATAAACGCATAGCATTTCCACCGTGTGGAGCATGGCGCCGAAGCATATACATCATAAACATGATATAGGTTGCTACTGTTCTTGTTTTGCAGGTGTCCCGCCGAAGGATCAGTCGCTCAGGATGATTCCTGACATTCTCCCCAGCGAAGTCTTCAGTTCAAGATGATTCTTGAATTCCTCAGCAGGACCGTTTGCTTAAGATGATTCCTAAGCTCCCCAGTGCAGTCTCCAGAGTTGGTTGCTCAAGTTGATACTTAGAGTCCCCAGCTAAGATCGCCCAGGGTGATTCCTGAAGCCCTAAGAGAGCCGAATCCTTAGAAGCTGCTCAAGCCATGATTGGTTTGTCCCCCGCAAGAGTTGCCCCGGATGATTCCGGAATCCTCAACAAAGTGTTTGCTCATGATGGTTATCGGTTCAAGATGATTCTTGAAGGTCCCCGGCGGAGTTATTTGTCCAAGATGATTCTTGAAGTCCTCAGCAGAGTTGATTTATCCAAAATGATTTTTGGACCCTCGGAGCGGAGTCACTTGATAGTTCTCCAGATTCCCCAGCGGCGAAGCGTCCTCCCCAGCAGGTTTTTCCGACGGCGAAGTTGAAATCTCCTTTGAAGACTCCATGATTGAAGGTCGCCCCTATTAATGAAGCAGTTATCTCAGCTAATGCGGAATGCCTGATGGCGAGTAAATTTTCGGAAAAATCAGTATCCAATTTTCATTTTGACGGACTTTCTTCAGTTCCAGAACATGAACAAGTAAAAATCTATTCCAAAGAAAAAAAATAAAAAGAAACTTCTTATTTGATGCAATTCGGACTAATCCTTTCAATCATAAAACAATTTTTAATAGAAAACTATGTAGTGAAATCAAGGAAATAAGTAAAGAAGTTCCTCGATGGAACTACGAATTACTGGACGAGACGGAGTACATGCTGGAACCGGGCTATAAACAAGAACATCATATTCGTTCCCCATACGCTGGATATGTAGTTATTTTTAATATGGAATCAAGCTCATTGGGTCCTCGTCTTCAAAATAATGCTTTTGCGCAAACTTGATGGTTGAAGTCCGGCGGATGCCCGACAATTCCTTTGAATGCCTGATGGCATGATCAACTATGTGTTACTGGTTACCGTGTGACCTGTTCCCCAAGAAAGTTTCTTCATCCTGACGGCGATGTCAGCTCCTTTGTAGTTCTTTAGCGGCGATGTTGGAGGTTTGTTTTTGACGGCGAGGTCAGATTACGTTTGTCTCCAGCGGCGATGTTGGATGTTTCCCAGATTATGTTTGTTTCCGGCGGCGATGTTGGATATTTGTTTTGACGGCGAGGTCAGATTATGCTCGGTTCCAGCGGCGATGTTGGATGTTTGTTTTGACGGCGAGGTCAGACTATTTTGAGTTCTCCAGCGGCGATGTTGGATATATGTTTGTTTCTGGCGGCGATGTCAGGAGATTATGTTTGACGGCAATGTCAGACTCTTTAGCTCCCCATCAGAGATCATGTTTGTTCGGCGGCGATGTAGAGTGTCTCTCAGAGTTATGTTTTTTTCCGACGGCAATGTCAGATGCCTCAGTTTCCAGCGGCGATGTTGGGTATGTGTGTTTCTGGCGGCGATGTCAGATTCTTCAGTTCTCCAGCGGCGATGTTGGGTATTTTGGTTGTTCGGCGGCGATGTCGGGTTCTCTAGTCCTCCAGCGGCGATGTTGGGTGTTTTGGTTGTTTGATGATGATATCAGAAGAATTTAATGTGGATAACTGACGGCGATGTCAGATCAGTATTTCTCCAGCTAGTTGCCGTGCAGCTAGTATTGCAGTGTTCGAAGATTTGTTCCCCTCAGAGTACCGTGTGCTCGCGCTGTTGGCAAATTTTCGGGTTTACCGGTATTCAACCGTCTCGCACCTTGATTGGCTGAGAGCCGTTTGCTTCTCACCTAGTCAGGTTCAAGCCGTTTGAATAGGGGCAGCTGTTGCACCCTAAAATTTGACCAACATTTATTTACCCATCAAGTGTTTGAAGGTTGATACCTTTATCAGAAAGCTCAAGAGATCCTCAGAGGAATTGGTTGAAACCAGGGTGGTGTGCCTCATAACTTGAGAGTTGTGGGAGCTCCTCAAATGATTCTGAGAGTTTGAGAATAGACTTGAAGCTTTGAGAAATCTTATGAGATGTCTTGAAAGCCATCATGAAGCCCAGAGAGGTCATTGTACAAGGATTCAGAAGATTCAACCATGAATGGTAGAATTAGGGTTTGACTGGGTCAACTGATGATTTGGAGAGGGTTGAGACCTAATCCAAGAGCCATGTGATCATGGAATGATGTATTGAAGTACTATAAGGATTATTCCTAGACCAACTCATCATGATTGAGGAGTTTGAGAAGTTTCAAGCTAGGGTTTCTAAGGATTGACAGTGTAAAATCCCCTAGTTTGATCCCTATCTTCCAGGCAGTTTCAGCTCAATATGTGATTGTCATCTCATCTTCCCCATAACATGAATGCTGTAGAGCTTGTTCTTAGCTTTAATTTGAGTTGTAGAAGTCCTTGATAGGATTTGTGTAGCTCAATTTATGGTTTTGATAAATTACAGGTCATCTGAGGTATGTGAATCTGGGTCCTTGAAAGTCACCCAACTTGCAGACAACTTTTGTCATAGTAGGATGATTCCTATGGATTATTGGTCAACATGAATGTTGAAGATCATCTTCGTATCTTTCTAGAGAGTACTAGAAGTCGTTGATAGGATTTGTAGAACTCAACTTATGGCTTTGACAAGCCAAGGGCATTTTGGTCATTTGGAAGTTATAGGTCACTTCAAGCATAAGGCCATATCTCCTACTTCCAAGCTTCAAATGGAAAAATCTTCAACATCAAAGTTTCTTAAAATGATGTTTTAAGGCTAGTAGGGAGGTCATGAGATGTTGAAAAGGCTCATATCAAAAAGTGATAAAAATGGCCTAAAAATGAGGCATAAGTTAATTCAAGTGAAGTTGAAAATCATAAATCATAAGCTATAAGTCCAAACCATGTCATATGATAGGTCATTTTGACTCCAAATGACATTCTAGGAACAATGGTTCAGCCACAATTTTGATTTGAGGCTTGCATCATAGGGTTACTTTGGAAAAGTCTTGCTTGCATAATAAGGTACCATAGCAAAACAAGGAAAAACTCAATAAACAAGGTGTTTAAGCATTGTATCTCATCCAAAATATCATGTAAGGATAAATTCAAGTTGGTTACAAAGATTACAAGGGATATTGCATGAGATACCATATTATGAGAAGTGAAAATTCAAATTATCATTGCATGAAAACTTCAAGTTCTTACTAGATGATTCTAGGAGGTTCTAGACTTTTCTAAACCTCTCTATATAATGAGTGTGACTTGCATTGAGGCAAGGTTGGTGTTAGTTGGTGTTGATTGTGGTAGATAAGAGAGATTGAAATCCAAATTCCCTCATTGCAAATTACATTGAATCTCTTGATTCTTCTTCATTGCTATTCCATTTTTCTTCACAAATCTTCCCCATAAGCATTTCTGAGTGTGTTCATATTGATTTGCAACTCCATTGATGAAGATTTTAAGGTATTCACATTGAATTTGCAAGAAGGAAAATTACATTGGATCTTGAAGTACAAGCCCTCTACATCTAATCTTTTGCAAACAGAAGAAAATTCATCATCTAGGGAGCATTCTTGAAGAGTTGCAAGGCCTGAATTGAAGAGTTTCATCACCTACCATTCCAAGAAGCCAGGTATGCAAAACCATTTCTACACCTCAATTTAGGCATGGATAGGATGAATTCTTAGTGTAGAACTATTAGAGACAATTAGGTGGTCATTTTTGATGAGTTTGAGACCAATTGGAGAAGTTTCATTAATGGACACGAATTCTTGATGGAGCTAGAATGAGTGATATATTGAGTGTTAAGGCAAGATTTATGGCTGATTTTAATGAGTGCAATGCAAGGATTATTTTTATGTAAAGAATTTTGAGTTTGGTGAAGGTCGAAAGTTGATCACATTTTGAGTTCAAGGTGGTTTCACATTCGGGTTCTATGATAGGGAGTATTTCAATGTATTTTAACACCACAGTCGTGTTCAGCTTGGAAAATAGGCCAAGATTGGTTTTTACATTGTGGATTTTGGACGAGAAATGAGAGAGAACGATGGAGTAGAAGTTCTGTGCATGGAATGTATTTCATGGTGATTTTCTGAAAACCCTAGCGCGAGGTAGACGATGATGCTTCAGCCATTGGATAACACGCTTGACCTTGACTCTAAAACTGATCCTATGGCCCAGATTCAAACAAAACGAGAGGGAAAGCCAGCACGCGTATGAAACGCGGCGTTTCATTAAAACGCCTCTGCTGGGCTTAAGTGGAATTTCTATCCAAACCCCCCATATGAGGCCCATTCCAACTTTAACTATAATTCATTGCTTTATACACCGCCAGTTTTCCATTTTCTTTGTGATTTTAATAATTGTTTTTCTGATTTTAAATGGGCCTGGCGCTTTTCTTTTCACACCTCCCAGTTAAGCCCAAGCGCGAAAACTAACTGAATATTATTGTTGTTTACACCCCATGCATCCATTTTCATTTTATTTTTCACCAAATTATTTCATAACTTTGAAAATGCATAATAAATAGAAAAATCCATATTTTTTAATGGGAGTTTTTTCTCCCTTTTCAAATTTTTGTCAAGCAAAATATAAAATCATAAAATTGCCATTTTATTTCATTTTAGTATTTTTTGCATATTTTCTATTTTAATTGCTTTTTAATGCTTTTAAGTTGATACCTTAATTTGTAGAATTTCGTTTAGGTAGCTCCCTTAGTATTTTTAATTCAATCTTTTTAGGATGGTTAGATATATGTTTTAGGTTACCCCTGGATTAATTCCATATTTTTGTGATGTTTTTTAGGATAGTTTTGAGTAGGTAATTCTAGGTAGTGTAGAATTAGGTTAAAACATCAACATAGGTCCATAACAACTTTAGATTTTGGGTTTTTAGGACAATTTAGACTATGGGGGATATATGGGTATTAAGGGTAAGTATGTAGGATCCCTTAGAAATTATATTAGGATTTAATATAGTGGTATGCTATTTTTAGTTGATTTTTGTATTGGTTGATTTATTGTGTTGCCTTTAGGGCATGTTTGCTTTAGTTTGCTTTGCTTTGGAGTTTTCCTTTGGTTTGAGGAGCTTGGTATCTCATTGTGGGGCATTGAGGAGCATAGTAGAATATTGGAATATGCATTGAGGAGCTTGAGAGCTTGTTTTTGTTTCTCTTTTTGTTGTTTGTCGCTACTGCGAAAATCGGCGTCGGCTGAACAGAAGAGTCGCCACCGTGCGTTATTTATCCCAACGGAGGGAAAGGAAACGCTCGAAGTAAACCTCGCGAAAAAGGGAAAGGTATGGTCATCGCAACCAAAACCTGGGTTCGGGAGTCGGTTACGCAAGGGGAAGGTATTAGGCACCCCTCACGTCCATCGTACTCGATGGGATCCACGCTTGCTTGTTTGTACGGATTACACTTCTATCTAAACTAAAGGATGGGGTCTGAAAAGAAAAGAAAACATGACTCGGTAAAGCATCGCACTTTATGCCTACGTATTCTCGTCTGGAACGAGAAATCAGAGTCAACATAGTTCGCCTAACTACGGGGGAGGATGGGTGAAGGTTGCTCGCTAGGATATCGCATCCTATGCCTACGTACTTCCACACGGCATGGAAGATCAGAGCAAACGTAGTTCGGGCTACGTACGACACAAGATGTTCAAGTGTTTTTTATGAAAAATCTCACCTTAAACAAGGGTTTTCTTATTGCAAAAAGGTTGATGTCTGTTCAAATCTTTTGACGGAAGAAATGAATTAATCTCTGTTATAACCTTTATTAATGTTTTTCTGTTGTTTTGAAGGAAGAAGAGATGACACTCTACAAATCCTAGGGTTAAAAGGGAATAAAATCTACCCTAATGTTATCATGCATGGGTTAACTCCTAATGTCTATCACATCCTCCCTTGAACAAGGAAGAATGGAAGTCCTATGGGAAAGGAAACGAAAGGAAGAAACGGAAATACAAGTAATAACCGCATACAAGTGAACATGAATATAGCAATGGTAAATGCAATGCAAAGGAGGGAGGAAGGTTCATCTCAACCTCAAGCCTATTCATGGATGGAATAAGAAAATATCAAGTGATCATATGCAAAGAATCGAGTGAAAACTCCGAATGAAACGCGTAATCCACTATGTGGAATCGCAACGTGCTATCATGCAACCAAGTCGATAATCGGGCAAGCTACACATACAAATAACAGCCACCTAAGGGTCTTCCAATACCTCTAACCTATCTACAATAAGAAATATAAGCCACGGCGTTCATCACGCAAACACAAAGCGGCCGTTGGAGCCTTAACAAAAATAAAGTCCGTTCGGAAGTCCAAATTACAAGTTCGAATACAAAACATAAGAAAAATAGCAAAAGGTGCTAAAAAATTCAAATAAAAATCTCCAATGCCCTACATCAAGCCACAAACCAGGGGTGAGAGATACCACAAAAATATCCAAAGATAAATGGTCAAACAAGATGAAAACATTGCAAGATATCTCATGTATACCAAAGGAAAGATTAAAGTGGAGCATGTTAAAGAAAGCATCCAAAACCAATTAAAATGGTACAATAAAATTCCCACAAAAATATATCACAATACCTCAACGTGTGTATGAGATCCCTGCAAAAGGATTGACATTTAAATTGTGTTTTGATAGGTCAAAGAAATTCAACAAAATGATAGCACCAGCATTGGCCTTTTTATGACGATCCAAATGTAAAAAATCCAAAGAAAATGTAAAAAAATGGTAAAATTATAATTCCAGTTTTATTAAATCCTAGACATTTTAAAGATTCATCGCAAAAAAATGGGGATCAAAAAGACTAATTTTCCTATTTTTTATGATTATTTGAAGTCAGCATATAAAACAGAAAAATAAAAGAACATATGGAATAGCATGAACACATGAGAAAACAAGAGAAATAGTGAGAATAAATAAAAGTGGCAGGGGGAGGGATCGAACCCACGTTCTCCCAGCCCCCTGTACGAGCCAAAACGACGTAGTTTTGGTCTGGGACACGTGGCATAGCGCCTGGCCCTTGGATGGGTGGAAAAAGTCCACTTTTCTGCATTGATCCGATGGCTACTGCTTGTCTTCTCCACTTGGATGAAAAATGAGAGGGAAAATGCAGCATTTGAAGCTTGTGGCAGCCGGAAATGGGAGCATGGTGGCCGGAAAAGTTCCCAAGCTCCTAAAATACTCATTTCTTGTCCAAATGGGACGTTCTTTAGATGAATCTTGTGGGATTTTTCGAGAGGAATCCAAATATACCATTATTTTCCCTTGAAATGGCCTCTAACTCAAAAACCGTATATGAATCTCAAACTTTCAAGAACACCAAATTGTTGTAAAAACTCTTCTTTCTTTACCAGAAACCATCTACTACCCAAGGGGATGTTGAATATGTAACAATGGTGTAAAAAGAATGCATAATTAGTGAGTAATGTTGATTTTTTGATACCTTTGAAAATTGAGTTGTGGAGCTTCAATGGAGCACGAATTCTTCTAGAAAATTATGTAGAATCACTCAAAAATACTTGGTGAATATGTTTGAAGCCTTGACAAGTCTTGAATTGATGAAAAAGTGAAAATTGGAATTTGAGTTTTCACCACTTTTTCATGTTACTACAAGGTTCCTCTTGCTCCAATTCTCTCAAAAAAAATGATGAACCATCTCTATAATTGTTGTGTAATTGATTGGTGAAGAGAAAAAGTATGGAAAGTGAGAGAAAAAAAGATTGAAAAAAATTCCAAAATGTGAAAGTGTGGGAAAAATGGAAAAAATGATGAAGAGAAAAAAATTCAATATGATTTGCAAATGGATTCAACATCAACTATCACCAACCTTTACTCTTAATGATCTCAATCCAATATATAGATGATGATTAACAAACTTAGAGGTTTCTAGGATAATCTTGGAGGATTCTAGAAAGTTGTGGAAATTTCATGAACTTCTCATGCCATGATACTTTGAATATCTCTTATCTCATGCTTGCACCTTTCCAAACTTATGTCAAAATCTCCTTACATGAGATATGGGAAGTGTATGTAAGCTCCTTGCCTTGAAAATTCATCTTGTGCCAAGTTTTCTATACTTGCCTTATTATGCAAGTAACAAAAATACAAAGCAAGTCCAATTTTTAAACCCTAACTCAAAAAAGTGGCTGAACCAATGTCTTTAAAATGTTGTTGGAAATCAATTTGGTATATTGGATGACCCATATTGGATTTGTAGATTTCTCAAACCAATTTTCAACTTGAACTTTTTCAACTTATAAGCCATTTTCAAGTCATTTGCACCACTTTTAAAATTCCATGCTCTAAGCTTTTCCAAACTTTCACACCTTCTTTTCTAGCCTTAAAATCCCATTTTGAACAACTTTGATGTTGTGAAGTTTTTCATCTGAAGCTCCCTTGTATGAGTTTTAGGCATATGCTAAGAATTCCACAATACCCTTAGCTTGCCAAGACCATAAGTAGAGTTCCACAAATCATATGAAGTCATACCATACCATTCTATAAAGCTAAGACAATAAGGAACAGTTCTCATGTTGTCCAGAAATCCATTTGAAATACCCTTGAAGGTCAAAAGTTGCTTGGAAGACAGACAATTTTCACAGACAAATTTCAGTGCCCTCGGATGACCTGTAACTTGCAAGAGCCATAACTTGAGCTATGCAAATCATCTTGATGAATTCCACCCCTCAAATTAAAGATATGAAGATACTCTACAAGTTTCATGTGGACCAAGAATTCATATGAAGCTTGCATCTTGAGCTACACTGCCTTGAAGTTTGACCTAAATCAGGGGATTTTACACTGAAACCCTAATTTAGTAACTCCAGTTCTCCTTGACTCCTTTTGATTTTTCTTTATCACAACATCATATCCATATCCCTATAGCAAATAATGAATCCCACATTCTTCAAATGACCCTTGATGCCCTTCAAAACACTTCTTTGACCTAGAATTGACCCAGTGCTGACCCTAGTTGACTGACTTCAACTGAGGCTCTTGCAATCATTCAAATGACTTGGTTCTCCTCAAAGATGATTCTCTAGACTCTTCATATCATCCATACACACCTCATGATCTTGGCTCATAGCTCACATTTCCTCTGATGATCCCCCACTAGCTTCAAGATAGGAGAGAATTCACTGATCAACCTGGCAGCTCTTCAAAGCCCAAATTCTTCCCTGATGACCTGAGTAGACTTGAATATGAATGAAACCCTTGGATATACCTCTTGAGATAGGAATAGCACCTTGATCCCCTTTTAAGATAACTTGCTCATGCTATGCAATGCAGATGAATACACTATGTACATGATGACAATGCAAATGACTATGCAATTGAAACATAAACCTAGGTTAGAAAAGGTTGGGCAAATTTTGGGGTGCAACATTGTTTTAGGGTTAAGGATTAGGAAGAGCTTAGATGTAGATAATTTCTTTCTCAAACATGGATGGTATCATTCACCTCCATTCCTCCCTATGATTCAAATTCCTTCCATGGTATGCACCTCTCTCCTTTGGAGGGATAAGTGCTATACCTAGGAGGTAGAACTTTTGAGGGAACCTTTCCTTTGATGTTGAACCCTTATAGGTCACCTTTGGTGGTCAAATAAGCAGTTCAATATCCCCCAGCTTATCCAGTAAGTGATTTTCTCTGGTTTGATTATTCTTGAGAGAGGTTGAGCCTGAGCATGAAGATGAAGACTTCATTGAGGAGTATTGAAGAGGATGAATCCTTGAATAGTGCCATTCCAGCTGAAGCTTGAAGAGCAACAAGAGCAAGTTGATACTTGAAGATCCCTGAAGATTAGGTGAAGCCTGAAGGTGGAGCTGATCAAGAAGCTGAAGCTTAAGGGAGAAGATGAGTTGAAACTCATGTTGTAGGGTTGAAACCTGTAAAAGAAATTGATGATTGAAGTCTGAAGACTGAGTTGCTGCTGGAGGAGCAGAGGCTTTCTTCTGTTTTTCTTTTTCTGTATTGTGTGTTTTGTTTGACTTGTCTGATGCATTAGATTAAGTCCATATCTAGAATAGGTAGAATCTAGGAGCATGTTTGCATTTGAGGTTGAGTTGCTCCCTCTGCTTGTATTGTTATTGTGTGGCTTTGCTTGCGGGTATTCGGTAGAGCCCAGCTCCCTTGCCCATGTGGTTTGTTTGCCTGATGGCATTTTATTTCTTTTTACCTGTATGATTGCAGTTTACTGTTTATTGCTTGATAGCATGTTGTTTATATTTCAGTATGATTACTGTTATTTCATTCTGGCTTGAGGTCGAGACGAGCTTGTGGAGGCTGAAGCCCCACACACATTTCCTCCCTCACTTGCATTGCATGCATTTTACTGTTAAGCTGATGCTTTGTCTGTTTTGGTGTATCATTGACATGATCCCTTAGGACTCTCATTTCCTTTGATAAGGATTTGATGATAGACTTTTAGGTTGAAACCTATGCATGACAACTTCTAGGAGGTCCCTGTTCAAACCTCAACCATAGGATGAATCCGTGGCATGATAACAGTAGGACTTGATAGTCTCCCTCCTAGTTGGGCCTGTTCTCTTCTCATCTCAAAACAGTTTGAGATACAGTAATCATGAATGATTTCTTTCGTACGTTACGAGCCTTAAGCTATCTGAGAAAGGATTGTGGGAGAGTTTCTTTTCCACAGTCTGGATGTTTAGTATGGTACCCTTTGGGTGACATGCGACACATTCACTCTCAGGTCATAGTCTCTAGTGCGGTTGAAATCGCAAACACAATAAAAAACACTTCTTTCGTAAAAAACAGGAAATAAACCGTAGTTTCCCGAACTACGTATGCTCTGATCTCTCATGCCTGTTGAGAGTACGTAGGCACAAGATGGCAATGTCTTGGCGAGCTACCTTCCCCCATAATCCTTCGTAGGCCAAACTACGTTGACTCTGATTTCTCATTCTCTGATGAGAATACGTAGGCATAAAGCGCGACGCTTTGCCGAGTCATTTTTCTTTTCTTTTTCAGCCAGCCTTGATAGGTAGATAGAATAAAACCAACCCGTCCAAGTAAACACAACAACCGAGGATCCCGTCAAGTACGACGGACGCGAGGGGTGCTAATACCTTCCCCTTGCGTAACCGACTCCCGAACCCAGACAATGGTTGCGACGACCTTGTCTTACCCTTTTCGTCAGGTTTTTCCGATCGTTTCCTTTCCCGCTCTGAGGGATAAATAACGAAAGGTGGCGTCTCTTCTGTCATGCCGGCACCTTATTTTCGCGCAAGCGACAGTATGGAATGCCTGAAACGCCAGGGGAGGGCTGTAATCCCGATAAAATCAATCTGGCCAAAAAATGCAATGTACGTGGTATGTTAATGCAATATGCAAAATGAGTCAAAACATAAGCCAACTACGATAATTGGTTGGTCAAATTTTGGGGTGCAACACATGCGTGTACTATCCCAAATACCACCACATTTCCAAATTTTTAACCATTCACTAACCACAAGCCTTAACCTTTGTAATTTGTCATTTAACCACAACAAGGCCATCATATATAAACTAAAATGAAACCTTAGGGAAAAACACACTCCATTCTGCAGCCAGAGCTCACAAAACATTCTCTCACTCTCAAAACATTTCCACCTTCAAATCTCACTCTTAAAATTTGTTTCCCTCATTCTCTCATCACTATCATCACTCTTCAAGCTTAAAGGAAGGAAGAGGAGGGGTTTTGTGAAAGGCTCAAGCAATTTCAGAGGTTGCAGATCTCATGTTTTGGTAACTTTCCTCTTACTTTTTCTCTCATTCTAGAGGCCATGTTAGGTTCATATTGTGTACATATGAAGCCCTACTCATGGTAGGAAATGTCTGCATAACTTGTGTTGTTGTTTTGTTGAGTTTCAGTTTTGAGTTCAAACTTTTATCCTTTGATTCACCATGAAAACATTTTCATTTTTAAAAACTAAGGGTGGATTTGGAATCAACATGAAATTCTGAGTGGAGGGGTGGTCGTGTCTCATGTTTCTGGGTGGTGTTTGGTTGCTCCGACGAAGGGTTGGCTGGAGAAGACGACATGAGCTAGGGCTCCGGCGTCTGAAGGTTGAAGGAGGGCTTATGTGGCATGCACGCATTTTTTCCGAATTTGAATTGAATGAATTGTTGTGTTATGATTTGTTGGTTTGGGTGACTCATTGCCATTAGGATCCACGTCAAATAATGAAGCCAGCATGTTTGGATGAGTGTGTTAGGATTTGGTTTGGGCTTTGACCTTTATGCTTTTCCCACCCCCTTGATCTGAGCCCATAGTGCATATCAAGTATTTTCTAGTTCATTTTGGTTTTCATTAATACACCCCCATGTCTTTTTCATTTGTTTTTATTTTATTTTTTTATTTTTCAATTTGATGTTTGTTTTAATACTTATAATCATGGTAAAAATTGGCAAAATCATTTTTCTGATCCTTTGATATCTTGTGATATTTTTCACATTTTTTATTTTTATTTTTATTTTATTTTATTACTTTATTTTGATTTATTTTCATTGGGTGTTCTATTTGACCTAGTTTTGAAACATGGCCTTGATTCAAGACCTTTCCTTGTGACTTTTGATCCATGCTTTTTTAAAAATTTAGGTACATATATGTAGGGTATTTAAATATCCATTTGATGCCTTGATGATATACTTTGGGTCCTTGCTTGGGTATTTCTTGATGCCTAATCTTTTTGATAATTGGTTTGTGTGTTTGCCCTATGTTTGAGATGGTCTAGACACCTTTTGTACACATTCTTAGGCACCCTTGTAGGACACATTGACTTACTTCCTCCTTGATATCATGATCATTTTCCATTATTTTTTAAGCCTCTTAACTATTTTTCATGTGTGATGTATTGCTTGCCTAATTGTTTGATTGTGCTTGAACTTTGTGGATTGATTAAGGATGCACTTGTGAAACCACTTAGGTTTTGTTCTCCCCTTTTATTCTTGATGGATATAGCACGTGTTAGAGCCTTTTAATTCACTTTGTTTGGCCTCTTTCCTATTTTTTCTTGATGCCTCAATGTGACATTGTTTTGAGATGAATGTGCTTAATGTATAACCTAGTTTGGAGACCTCTTGTTTACTTGTGATTGAGTGATGTTTGAGACACTTGAATGATGTGAATACTTGGTTTATACCCCTTCCTTAACATGTCTTGATGATCATTGGTTTGACTTTCACCTCCTTTACTTCATATGAACATTTGTTTCCTTTTATGGAAGATGTTGGTTGATGCATGCCTAATTGTATGTGTTTGTTTGTGCTTGTCTTGATGTATTGACTATGCATCCTTCTTGAGGACTTGATTTTAGATTTGAATTGACATGTTCATGTTTCTACCCATTTGGATTCATGCCTTGAGTTTAAATGATTACTCTTGAGGGGTGTGTTTGTTACATGCTTATTTGTGTGGCCATTGATTGTATTCTAATAAGATGTGTGCTTGAGACTCCTGTGCTTATTTTCTAATATTTAAATTGAGTTGAACATGATATGATATTGCTACTTCCTTACCTTGTTTCTCATCTAATTTTATTTCATTTCACTATGCTTGATGATTGAAAATGCTTTTTGGTTGATTTTAAGTCATTTGTGTATGCATTGATGTTTTGTTTTGCCTAATTTCTTTGACTTCTAATCTTTGGTTTTGGTTTGACATCTGAGCATATTCTTATTACTTTGACATGATGTTAGTGTTTACTTTGTGTGTTTGAACCTAATGCTTGCATTTGTGTGGTGTTTATGTCTTATGGAGTGAACTTCTTGTTTGCTTCCATCTTATTGCATCTTCTTCTTCATCTCTTATTCTTTTTTTGAGACTTTTATAAGTCTTGAGTTTTTTTTCATTTGTGACACTACTACAAAAAATCTATTTAATAGTGTTTTTTTTTTGCTTTTTGATAGCGCTTAAAAGCGCTATTAACCAAGCTGCTATTGTAAAAGAAAATTTTTGATAGCGCTTTAAAAGCGCTATTATAATACTGGTAATTAATAGCGTTTTTCCAAAAGCACTATTATACTATCGATATTTAATAGCATTTTTCCAAAAATGCTATTATAAGACACATATTAGATAGCACTTTCAAACAAAGCGCTATTATAGTACCGGTAATTTGCTTTGATTTTGATAGCACTTTCAAACAAAGCGCTATTATAAGACACATATTAGATAGCACTTTTCCATAAAAGTGCTATTATAGTACGTATCATTAATAGCACTCTCTCTTCAAAATGCTATTGTAGTACACTTTTTTTTTTACACAAAATCATTCTTTTGGTATGTGTGCGTATATATATATATATATATATATATATATATATATATATATATATATATATATATATATATATATATATATATATATATATATATATATATATATATATATATATATATATATATATATATATATATATATATATATATATATATATATATATATATATATATATATATATATATATATATATATATATATATATATATATATATATATATATATATATATATATATATATATATATATATATATATATATATATATATATATATATATATATATATATATATATATATATATATATATATATGGCATTTGCGTTTTACGACATTAGAATTCATAAATGAAAGGCCTATCGTAGCATTTTTGAATCTGTTCACAAATGATAGACAACACAAGGAAATGAGAATTAAAAAATGTAAGGTGAAGTAAGACACATGAAACTATAATTAAGAGCTACACCATACTTTACCAAAGGAAAACAATGAAGCCTTACATAAAGTATCTACCAAAGATTAAGAAAGGCTAAAAAACAAATATTAAGAGAATACATGTGCCTGTTCGTATGTTCCTAACGATGTAACAGTAGGATTCGAAGAAACCAAAGCATGTTCACATTGCTTGATAGCTTGATGAAGATCCTTCAAATGACAATATTTAGGTTCCCTTAACAAACCTGAAATCAGTTTTAAGCACTGATTACAATTTTCTAATGAGAATATTTAAGTTGTTTTGAAAGTGTAATTAAGTATCTAACCGTATTCGTCAATTGGAGCATCATAGTCATAACTCATAGTAATGAATGGTCCTCTAGCTGATCGTCCGAAATTAGTTCCTCCGTGATACTATCATTATCATTAATCACCATTAATACTCGTATTTAGTAAATTAACAAAGCATGTGTTTTGTTTAACAAGAAAAAAAATCAGGTAACTTACCATGTAATAAATAAAAAATGGACCACCCGATTTTAAGAATCGAGCAACTGCAAACGCTAGATCCTCAACCGGTCGCTGAGGAACAGGTCCACCGAATTCCGAAAACCTGAGAAAAAAAGAACAAAAGAGCATAAAGAATTGTGAAGAGCAAAAGAAAGAAGAAAGTATGGAAACTTTTGTTCATGCTTGTTGATATGATGACAAAATACAAAGCTTCAAATTCAGTAGCAGAAAGCAATAGTTATAGATATATCATGTAGATAGATATTCATATAAGAATATGAAAAGAGTGAAACTGTAAACAACTTGTTTTTGGTAATGAGAAATGAAGAGAAACTTCAAATCCGAATAGAGGTCAGCTTTGTAGAATAATATTATCAAGCTGTCAAAAACTTTGGTTAATAAAGAAGATGTGCTTCGGTATTAGATTAAGACAGTCAACTCTTGACATGTTGGCCAATTGTGCAATTTTATCCTTGGAATCTCATAATATAGTAATACTTGGATAGAGATCAATTTTTAATGTAGTTAGTTGAGAAAAAGACAAATAATGATGAATTGCAAATATATTGAAAACAAGGACCAAGACCATTTCATACTGATATGTATGTATATGTAGAACGTGTAAAGAGTGTATACAGTACAATAGAACCAGTTGGTGATGACAGTTGTGACTATAACTCTACCTGCCACACACCTAGTTGTATAATATTCTACAAATATTTAAATGAATAAAATATATTAACTTTATGACTATGGCAGTATAGCAACCGATTCTTAATGAAAACTAGTAATATAATATACATAAAGCTAATCTTAGTTTGTGAATCACTCGCCACCTTGGGTTAGCAATGGATAACTAAAACAAAAAACATAGCAAAAGAGTTAATACTAATCCTCACCCAAACTCCAATTTGCGTTTTCATGTACTTTCTTTGCGGCCTGAAATAAAACGAAATAAAAATCCTTACGGATTAATATAACCAATGGAAACAAGTTGAAAAAACAATGAATAAGATATCAAATGACCCATTCAGAGGCCTTTACTAGATCTACATTATGATCAAGCCTAAAAAATACCTGGATTGCTCCACGGGATTCCTCTAGCTCTGCATAGGCATATCGTAGCATTTTTGAATCTGTTCACAAATGAAAGATATCACAAGGAAATGAGAGTTAAAAAATGTAAGGTCAAGTAAGACACATGAAACTATAATTAAGAGCTACACCATACTTTACCAAAGGAAAACAATGAAGCCTTAACTGATATAAAGTATCTACCAAAGATTAAGAAAGGCTAAAAAAGAAATATTAAGACAGGCGAGAGGGTTTAGAAAGGATTTAACTTGTAAAACTCTAAAAAGTGAAGTGAGTAAGAGTAACCAATAACCATAATCAGATGCTTACCGAAAGATCATAATCTGGAGCAGTATCCAATTCCAGTGTATCCAGAACAGAAGTTGAAGTTTCACTAGCTACATTACAATTGCCTGTCATTTTGTTTTTGTAGTAAGCAAGGTCATTGGGAGTGATTGAGTTTAATCCAAAATCATCAAATAGAGCTGATGAATCTAAAATCTCCTTGCACAATAATATGTCGTCCAAGACGTCGTATTCGCGATTTTCCATGGTCTGTAATTCATCAACCAACCATGCAGAGTTGTCCGCATTGTCCTGCTGATCCTGAGTTTTAGATTGTGGGGCATGTGGTTCCACAGGGACAGACTTGGCATCCTAGTTCATAAAATTAAAATTTTAGAGATGAATAATAGAATGTAGTGGACATGGTCAAATAATGATAATAATAATAATAACTAATACTAGAGTAAAACTGTTACATTATTCTATACTCACTACTCATTTGAACTTGAACAAATTTCAATGAAAATCATGACGAGCAAAACTACTATTAACTTCTATAAGGGAGAATAATATGGCCTGTCCTGTTTCCATTTCTATCTATAGTTTCCTATTTTTATCACAAAAGCATCATCACCTTTTCACTTTTATGTGTATTCAACGGTTATTTTCTCCGTTTCCAGTAGATCTTAGTAAACAGTAAAGAAAGAAAAAACAAAATTATTTTTGTAATTGAAAATGAAAGTTATGTTTTCAGAAATCTTTAGATTTGACTTATTTTTTCAACCATATGCATCATACTATATTGCTGCGCACCTCTGCAGATGACATCAATGTAGTTTCTTCGATGTTATCATCATTCCCAACACATTTTCCTGCATGCAGTGGGTTTAGAGGATTTGGTTTTGGAGTCTTTGGACTTGTTTGTGATGTTATATTGTCAGATTCTTCAACCATTGGTTTCTCCTTATTTTTTTCATTATGTTTATAAAATATTTTTGAAACCACATATTCTCCATTCTTCTCATCTTCATCATTCCCTAGATGGTACTGATGCATTTTCCAGTCAGATTTGTAGGATTTTGACTCTTTCTCAGATCTTATATACATAACCATGATCTTCTTATAGCCCTTATGTACTCCATCTTCTATTACAACCTTGGTCTTACCAGTCTTGTGCCAGCGTACATGATCTTTGGTTGAACCATGATGTTGAATATTTTGACGCTTACGTTGACCAGTACTATATGCATTCATTGTTCTGTGGAAGAAGTGAACACTACTCCCATCTTTCTTAGCACCTAAAACAACAAAACAGGCAAAAATGTTCTTAGTTACAGAAAAATATCACCAAATGTCATTGAAAATTATTCAACATCCATATAAACATAGCATGTAGAAAATTAATTATGAAATATAATCAGCAACCACTATATTTATTTGAAGGCTTCCTTTCCTCAATCTCATCAATCAAGGGTGGGTCTAATAACTCTTATTTTCTAATTCAAATGATCTAAATCTTGATTAGTTTTTAGTTTACAGGGGGAAATGTAGGTCTTGTAACTTGAATGTAAGGCCAGCATTGGGAGTTACATCATGATTGAGATTCAATAAACCATAAATGACACTCATTGAGTGCTGGCATGCTGAAGATAGTCCAGTATTTGCTGATTTTTGTCAGGTTTAAAATAAAATAAGAACCAAAGCATTATTCTATTAGGTAAGGTCTGTCATAAGGATCAATCAGTCGAAATACACAATATTAACTAACCGGCAATGACTTTAGAAAGGATATGTACTCCATCCACAAAGGGCCAAATGCTATGTCTGCTCCTGTTAGCACATCATTAGAAAGATGTGTCAATATACATACATATATAAGTGCTACAATAATCAAAGGAAAATTGAAATACAAAAGTAATAGGACAATGAGAAACAAGTTACCAATATAGTTAAGCATAAACTCAAAGGCTTTTATGGTCTCTTCTTGACCCTCTGTGCCCTTCTTGTCATTGACCTTTCTAATGAAACAAATGTAACACCGCCTATAAACAAGGATAAACAACACTGAATTCTCACATATAATCAAAACCTTTCAAACAACATATCTAAAAGGAAACTAATGTATCAACCATTGTCATAATCAAAATAAGAAAACGACATACCAGAGAGGAACTTGAAGACAGTTCAACAAACAGTGACTAAAAATCAGCTTGGTAGCGTCATCATTATTTACACTCATTTGTGCCTCCACGTACTGCTTCCAAAACTTGGCCTAAATACAAATCAAAATAAGCATTGTTAAAAACTAGTTCATTAGGTGCCAGATCAGGAAAGTGGTTCCAAAGTCTCTCTGTCGTTGAAACCGGTGCTTGATGTTGGAAGTGGACTAGAGAGCAATGACGCAGCCGTTTCATATCAGGAAAACGAGGGTATCAATGGCGAGCTGAAGGAGTATGGTTGAAGGGTTTTCTGGTTCAGAGATATGGGTTGGTGATGGTGAAAAGAATGATGAAGGAGAAGCTTGAAGATGACAACGGTGGGGGATAGTTTGACAGCAAAAAAGTGAGAGGAAAGAGTCGGCAACGAAAATGGATGAAGAAGATGGTGATGGCCAAGGGTGAAGGGTCTTCTCTATTTTGTGAAGAAGAGGGTTCCGATTGCGAGTGAAGGAGAGGAAATGAGATGTTGGCGGCGGATCTGGGAGCGAAGGGGATCCCCTTTCCCCTCTTCCCTTTCCTTTCCGTTTTTTTTTCTCTTTTTTTTTTATTTAATTAATCTTTTTCTATTTCTATTTCTAGTAATATATTATAATAAGAGATCTTAATAAAGAATATTAATAGCGTTTTTTAATAGTGCTATCAAAATCATATTGTCAACACTTTATAATAGCGTTTTTTAATAAAGTGCTATCAAAATCATATTGTCAACACTTTATAATAGCGCCCGACCATAAAGTGCTATTATAAATATGTTTGTTTCTTTTTTAATAGCACTTTTTTTAATAGTGCTATTATAGATATGTTTTTTTCCTTTATAATAATAGCGCTTTTTAATAAAGTGCTATCAAAATCACATTGTCAACACTTTATAATAGCACCCGACCATAAAGTGCTATTATAAGTATGTTTGTTTCTTTTTTAATAGCACTTTTTTAAAAGTGCTATTATAGATATGTTTGTTTCCTTTATAATAATAGTGCTTTTTAATAAAGTGCTATCAAAATCACATTGTCTACACTCTATAATAGCGCCCGACCATAAAGTACTATTATAGATGTGTTTGCTTCCTTTTTAATAGCACTTTTTTAAAAGTGCTATTAAATTAGGCGATACAAAATATCAATTTTAGCGTAGTGTGATTTATTAGTATGGTGTTTACTTGTGCTTTCTCACATGATCCCTTAGGATTCCTAGCCTCACTTAGTTTTTGATTAAGGTAGGAGTAGGAGAGACATTAAGCTTTCAATCCTTTGCATGATAACAATTAGGATAGTCCCTCTTTGACCTCAATTCTAGGTCCATCATTTGTATGATAACATTAGGTAGACTTCCCTCTTTTCATCCTAACCTTATGACCATTTTGTATGATAATATTAGGATTTTTAGTTTCCCTTTAGTGATTTCTTTTGTGTCTTCTCTTTTCATCTCAAACAACTCTAAGACACTTAATAAAAAATGATGAACATTGTGCGCCAAGAGCCTTAAGTATATGGGAAATGATGAGTGGGGGGTTTCTCCTCACTTGTCTAGAGTGTTTAGTGTATTCTCTTTGGGCAATATGTGACGTATTCACTCTTATATCATAGTCTTTTGTGTAACGTGAATCTCAAACAAATTTAACTCACTTATCTAAAACTCAAAACAAATTCAAAACTTTTTTATCCTTCCGGATTTGTTTCAAACTCATTTTCAGAAAAGAGTATGTTACTTTTTTGTTCTACCACAAATAGGCATCAACCCTAACTATTGGAATGGGAATTTAACATCGCTCATAAAAAACACATAACCAACCTGTGGATTAGTTTTTCGAACTATGTTGGCTCTAATTTCTCATACCAGATGAGGATACATAGGCATAAGACGATGATGTGTTGGTGAACAACCTTCCCCCCATCACCCCGTAGTTTTCCGAATTACGTTGACTCTGACTTTCCCATTGCACGAAGGAATACGTAGGCATCGGACGACGATGTCCTATCGAGTCTCCTTTATCTTTTCCCTTTCCCGTTTCCATTTAGCAGTAGCTTTTAGATAACTCACCCTTTGATTAGACAACAAGCATGGATCCTATTGAGTACAACGAACGTGAAGGGGTTTTATTCAAGATTTAGTTGTGATGACCTTGTCTTTTCATTTCTTTTAGGTTTTATTCAATCGTTTTGTTTCCCGAACCCAAGATTTAGTTGCGATGACCTTGTCTTTTCATTTCTTTTAGGTTTTATTCAATCGTTTTGTTTCCCTTCCTTTGGTTGCGACTCTGCCGGTTCTTTTATTTGTTTCCGCCGGTTCTTTTCGCAGTTGAGACAACTGAAAACTCTGCTGGGGACTCTGGTTCCCTATGCAAGTCAATCCTAGCGCTTGTCTATTTTTATATTTGGGTGTGTATATTTGTATATATGTAGCATTTGTATGTTTATTGTTGTATATCATTGCATTTGCATTCTACTTTCTGCACTTTATCATTTTTATCATATTATACTATTGTTGTGTTGTTGGGTGAGTTGTTCCATGAGAGATAAGCCCAATACCCAGGCATGAGTATACACCTAGGATTAGTATGGAGAGTAGTGTGGACTTGTGTGGCATATTGACACGTAAGGGTTCACACGAAATTTGTGTCCATACGAGGTTTTGTTTGAAAACATCCTATCATGTGCATCTTGGACAGTTGAAGGGGTGTTGGATTTGAAGGCTAACGACTCTGGAGACCGTTCATTGGGAAGTCAGTTGAGACCTCCTTGATTGAACATGATGCCAAACTAGAAATGGTGTACATATCATCGTTTCTCGAACTGAGATTCCGTGATATTGATGACCTGCATAGGATGTCGTACCTTTCAAGACTAGAACTTACTTGTGAGAGGGGTGGGTTTTGTAGGAAAATTTGACCTCCAACCAACCTGTTTTTCTGGTTTTCTTGTCATAGCGGACCTTTGACCTTGGATACTATGGTTTTCTGTCTTGGATTTCTGAGTTTTTCTTATTAGAGCGGAGCTCTGGTTCTAGTCAGTCAACAACACAACAACATTTGACACCTTGATCCCCTTGTCTGCATTTGCATAATCATCCTGCATATTAACATTGCATGTATGTGTGTTCTCAGGTTCTCGTCTTTCCTTTGATTCTAGTAATATGATATGCTCTCGATATGGAGGCTGAGTTGAGGAAGACCATCATATACAAATTTCCATTACCGAGTTGGGATCTTTATTTGGTCTGATTTCTATGGCTGACCCTGGCATTCTGAAAGATTTTAGGAAGGATTATGGGAGGATTCTAAGTCTTGTTTGCAAAGTCACAAAACCACGAAAAATGAGTTATCCATGCTTTATTACAGTTCTATGACCCTTCACTTTGTTGTTTTACTTTTCCAAATTATGTTTTGGTTCCTACTTTGGAGGAGTTCGCTTTCATTTTAGGAGTTTCAGTGTTAGATGAAGAACCATTCTTTCATTCATAAGAAGAGCATGATTTTGAGAAGTTAGCCAACACTCTTTATTTGAGCAAGTCTGAGTTGGTGGATGACGTAGACTGCAGAAATGGAGCTTCTGGCTTTACTCTTTCTTTCTTGGTGGGTAAAGCATATAAATATGCTAAGGAAAGTTGTTGGGTGGTTTTCAGTGTAACACCCTACTTCCCAAATTAAATAAAATATAAACATTATAAATAAACATCAGAGTTTTCACAAAAACTGTGGGATATCACATCACCAATAGTTATCAAAAATACTTTATTCATTATTTTCAAAATAATACAGCGGAAATTATTATTCCAACATTCTCGGCCATCCGCCAGATTTACATAAAATCTTTATTATTATAATTCACCAAAATGTGATACGTCATAGGATTTTCAACAAGTTTAACATAAACAAATAAAACACCCATATCCTGTGTTACGTATCAGAGCATCCTAAGACTCGACTTGCACACCGCTATCTAAGTTATCTATGTACCTGGATTATCTGTACTTCCGAGGAAGCAAAGACCACAACAACAACAAAGGGGTGAGAAAACATGATCAAGATATATCGGTAATTTAATACATGCAATAAAGGTAGTAAAACACACCAATATTCACCGCATCAACACCAATCACGAACCTACTGTTCAAACATCCATATAACATATAATAATTAAAACACACCAATATTCACCCCATCAACACCAATCACGAACCTACTGTTCAAACATCCATATAACATATAATAATTAAAACACACCAATATTCACCCCATCAACACCAATCACAAACCTACTGTTCAAATATCCATATAACATATAATAATTAAAACACACCAATATTCACCCCATCAACACCAATCACGAACCTACTGTTCAAACATCCATATAACATATAATAATTAAAAACACACCAATATTCACCCCATCAACACCAATCACGAACCTATTGTTCAAACATCCATATAACATATAATAATTAAAACACACCAATATTCACCCCACAACACCAATCACGAAGCTACTGTTCAAATTATAATATAACATATTATAATGCAAATATGCAACTCAACACCATGCATGCGGTACCGACTCATTGGTTCATTCAATCGAACCTTGGATAGATCACTTATGCTCCTACTGAGATATGATCTATCCCCGACAGATCACTTACGCTCCTACTGAGATATGATCTATCCCCGACAGATCACTTACGCTCCTACTGAGATATGATCTATCCCCGACAGATCACTTACGCTCCTACTGAGATATGATCTATCCCCACCATTCTCCACAAAGGAGTAAGGATGAATCACATACACTCCTCCTGAGCAATGATTCATCCCACCAGACACCATGATATGTACGACACCAATGCACGACAACAATGCACGACAAACAAACTCAAGCATACTAAGTGCACACGATCCTCCTGATCACATCACCACACATTATATATATTACACCACCAATAAACACAAGCACACTAAGTGCACACGGTCCTCCTGATCACATCACCATACATTATATATATTACACCACCAATAAACACAAGCACACTAAGTGCACAACAATAAACTCAAGTAAATAATCAATAAATCATTTCAATCGATCCATGGTTTAGTTACTATTTAATTAAACAATGACTCCCCAAAAATATTGGATATAAAAATATTTGGCAAATAAATATATTATTTATACCATGCTATAGATCTATTCAAGAGCTTTCCAATGCTTCGAACGGGGACTAAATCCGACTTACGGATCAAAAGTTATGGCCAAAATCGTCAAAACAGAAAATTCACCAATATATAGCTTTGAGTCGACGCAAACAGCGCAGAATGCATAAAATTCTGTGTTTTTCATCGTTGGAGGCCTTCCGGACCTCCGATTTCAATTCCGTAAAAAGCCCCGGTTTCAGAATTCGAAATCCTACCATAATATGACAATTATAACATCCAACAACATATTTTTAAAGATCATGTCATCATATATCATATAACCATACTTTTCAAAACCATGGCATTTAGGGGTTTCTATCCTAAATGTGATCCTACCCATCATACACTATTACACCATCACAAGATCATACGAAAACCCACCCTTACTGTCCAACACTGTCATCTTGCTCAATTCCAAGCTTATCACTCTTCATCCATCCTCTGCCCTATCATTACTACAACTATCGCACACTACTCTAATCAATTGTTCCTTAAACTACATCTCAGAACCTATATCATGGTCATTACCCAACCCACAGAGGTTATACAGGAACTTTCCTAAAACCGTAAACCCAACCAATACCCCAAACTCACCAAAAACAACAATTCATCAGCATCGATATATATATCAATTCATCATTGGTTTATCAAATACCAATTCTCAACATCAATCAACAATTATAGGCATGTCAACATAAAACTTCATATACGATACATTCCTACGGGATTAAGGAATTCCCTCTACCCTATACATGTAAATACCATCCCAATCAAGTTTCTCCCCCCTTACCTTGTTAATTGGTTTGATCGATGGTAATCCTCCTAGATTTGGTCTCTTGGCTTTCTCCTTTCTCTTCCGTTCCTCGTTCCTTTGCTCGTTCTATGCTCTTATCCCTTCTCTCGTTCTTTCTCCCAACTCTCCAAATGTATCGTACAAAAAACCACTAACCTCTCACATTCCCTATTTTAATTATCTAATCTTAATAATAATAACTTAATAAAATAATATAATAATAATAATCTTAATAGTAATACTAATATAATATTACTAATATAAATAATTATAATAATCATTATAATAATAATAATACACATAGCAATATTAATAATATTATTTCACCCATAATAATAATATTAATAATATAAGTAATAATAATCCACCCATAATATTAATAATAATAATAATAATAATAATAATAATAATAATAATAATAATCATAATAATATTCTCCCACTAATAGTTATAATAATAGTAATAATATTAATAATAATAATATTCTCCGATATTAATAATATTACTACAATTAATAATAATAATAATAATAATAATAATAATAATAATAATAATAATAATAATAATAATAATAATAATAATAATACCATATTACTACTATTTATTTTATTATTATACTCACACCAATTCACCACCAATAATCCTCCCATATCAGGGACACCCACCAATCATCATCAAACACACCCCCACCAAAGGGCACACCAACATATAATAATTAAAATAGTAATAAAATGACTAAATAATTAAAATGGGTGTTACAACTCTCCCCCACTTTAATTATTTTCGTCCTCGAAAATTACCTGATGGAAATAGTTCCGGATACGCTTCCCGCATCCTTCATTCCAATTCTCAGGTCACCGCATCCTTCATTCCAATTCTCAGGTCACACTGCCTTCTGCAGCACCCCCCTCAAGCCACTTTCACCAAAGTTATCTCCTCCCCTCGGAGTTGTTTCTCGTTCGTCAAACGAACTAGCAATGCCTCCACAATCAAATTATTTTTCACTGGTACATCATCCACCTGATTCAATGTAATTCCTCAACGAAGACACATGAAACACGTCATGCCAATTCACAGCGACAACGGCAAAACGATCTAACATGTTACTCCTTCCATGCCTCCGTTGCGCTACTCTGATACAACCACAGAACCCGATGCGAACTTTCGAGATTTCGAAGCCCGACCAGCACCAGTCACCGACGTGACTCTCAAAACACATATTTCCTTATATCCTCTTGATCTTCTCAGCCATCTCAAGCATAATTCTCGGTCTGAGCACAACACTCCCACTCGACTTATTCCAACACAGAAGAGTCCTACACTCCCTATCTCACCAAGCCATATATAGTGCCATTCCGACACTAGGATGGTAATCGTTATTATAGGTAACTCAATCAACGGTAATTACTCATCCCACGATCCACCTTGATCCAATACCCAAGCTCTCACCAATTCTCTACAGACCCAATAATCCTCTCTGACTGACCATCAGTTTGCGGATAGTAAGCCGAACTCAACTTCAACTTAATACCTGAAGCTTCCTGTAAGCCCCTCCAACATCTCAATATAAACCTCAAATTTCAATCTAACACAACATTCGATAGTATCTCATATATCCTTAACACAAAATAGTTCATCCATTTACAACAACCCAAATTAAAATTATGTCTTTCCAATTCTTTAGAAATATCAACACCAAATCCGTGAAAATACTACCTGATTTCCACTCTGGAATATTCAACGGCTGCATCAGACTCAACAGTTTCTGATGTTCACTCTTCGAATTCCAACAATTCTAACCAGTATATTCAACCTCAACCACTCCTCTCCTCATCTATGGTCACCAAAACAATCTACTCAAATTTTGTTACTTCTTCATAGCACCGGGATGGACACTCCATCCACCTCAATGTATTTCTTCACGAGTACTCCTACTCCCCTCAACAACATCCGGTCCACATACCCCATCTCAACATATCATGGTATTATTTCCACAAAACCGACAATCCACTATTCGACTCTGATTTATCAATTTCAACTAATTCACCAACTCAACCCAAATTTCTGACCTCCTCGAATCTCCTCAAGAATACTACTAGTACGGTCTAACATACAAGGCTTAACTCCATAAGAAGTCTCTTCACAGACCAGACTCGCATCACAAAATTTCCCAACCGGTTCCAACTCTTTTCGCCATTTTCCTCGGTACAAGCAAGGTTTCCAAATTGAAGCATCAGCTACCACGGTATATACCGAAAACATACAGTAAGATAACACATCAAACGCACCCGATCACGACGGTAAAAGTTGACCAAGTTACACGTTTCAAATATTATGCTATAATTGGATCATACACTAACATAAAAACCATTTTTCCCGGAAAGAGCATCTCGTTAGCTCTCCAACGCTTCAAACGGGGGTCAAAACGGACATACGGTTCAAGAGTTATGAATTTTCGAAGTTTTCCGAAAAACCAGAATTTTGCCGAAAAACTGCTACGGGATTTTGCATTCTTGTCCGAAAATTCGACCGATTCAATTCCTTTCTTCGAAACAAACATATACTCATACTCACCTAACATATAGCCTTGAATTAGAACCATTAAACATGAGTTCTACGACGTCCGATTTTGATTCTGTAAAAAGCTGCGATCTCGGAATTCAGCGTACAACAACAATTTCATACCTAGGAGACCATCCAACACACTTTCAATCTTTAAATATTTTAAAACCCAATTACTCCCAATCTCAACCACAGATCTTGGAGCCTCCCATTGCGATACAACTTCGACCTTTGATACCACAACCACAATAGCTCTACCCGAGCTCACACGACCAAGGAAAACTCACATCCTTCAGCCCGTTGATCCATCAACTCATCAACTCTTGGAAGCAAACGCTTATCCTTGATAGTCACCTTGTTCACTTATCCATAGTTCACCCAAAGTTTCACGAAACCTTCCGTCTGTCTAACCAACAAAATTGGTGCACCTTATGGTAACACACTAAAACAAAAGAACCTCTCTTTCAGCAGGTCTTCAAGTTGACTCTTTAACTTTCTCAATCCCAAAGCAAACACACAATATAGAGTCACCCATATCGGACTAGTTCCAAGAACGAAGTCAATGTGTAAGATTTACTTCACATTCCGATAGTAAACCATTTACCTCCTCAGGAAAACTTTCGGACAATCACAATTAAGTGATAAACCCCAATTTCTCACTTTCCTTAACATTCAAAGTTTCCGTCAAAATACACACCTCAACACCGTCTTACGCCAACTCCTCAAAATAATCCCTTAAGAACTTAGCTTAACTCAAACAATTCATTGCTCACACCACCTAAGCTTGCAAGACACGTCTATCCCATCCAACACAATCCCGTCTACTATTAACAAGAGATTGAGGGTGATCAGTTTCTTAATTTGTCAATAGACAGCCAAAAATCATGATGGGGTATAAACCATCTTTACCAAACTATAAAAGTGTAACACACTAAGCCACAACACTGCAGCATTCCGGAGAAATACCAACTTCTCCCCCACTGGAATCATTTCACTTCTACCGACAAAGTTTAAACAACAACATGTACCGACAATGTTTTTACACATATGTCGCATACCAGGGAACAACAACACTAGACAACATTGGCCGGACGGACCGACCTGCTCTGATACCAATTGTAACACCCCACTTCCCAAATTAAATAAAATATAAACATTATAAATAAACATCAGAGTTTTCACAAAAAATGTGGGATATCACATCACCAATAGTTATCAAAAATACTTTATTCATTATTTTCAAAATAATATAGCGGAAATTATTATTCCAACATTCTCGGCCATCCGCCAGATTTACATAAAATCTTTATTATTATAATTCACCAAAATGTGATACGTCACAGGATTTTCAACAAGTTTAACATAAACAAATAAAACACCCATATCCCGTGTTACGTATCAGAGCATCCTAAGACTCGACTTGCGCACCGCTATCCAAGCTATCTATGTACCTGGATTATCTGTACTTACGAGGAAGCACAAACCACAACAACAACAAAGGGGTGAGAAAACATGATCAAGATATATCAGTAATTTAATACATGCAATAAAGGTAGTAAAACACACCAATATTCACCCCATCAACACCAATCACGAACCTGCTGTTCAAACATCCATATAACATATAATAATTAAAACACACAAATATTCACCCCATCAACACCAATCACGAACCTACTGTTCAAACATCCATATAACATATAATAATTAAAACACACCAATATTCACCCCATCAACACCAATCACAAACCTACTGTTCAAATATCCATATAACATATAATAATTAAAACACACCAATATTCACCCCATCAACACCAATCACGAACCTACTGTTCAAACATCCATATAACATATAATAATTAAAAACACACCAATATTCACCCCATCAACACCAATCATGAACCTACTGTTCAAACATCCATATAACATATAATAATTAAAACACACCAATATTCACCCCACAACACCAATCACGAACCTACTGTTCAAATTACAATATAACATATTATAATGCAAATATGCAACTCAACACCATGCATGCGATACCGACTCATTGGTTCATTCAATCGAACCTTGGACATATCACTTACGCTCCTACTGAGATATCATCTATCCCCGACAGATCACTTACGCTCCTACTGAGATATGATCTATCCCCGACAGATCACTTACGCTCCTACTGAGATATGATCTATCCGCGACAGATCACTTATGCTCCTACTGAGATATGATCTATCCCCACCATTCTCCACAAAGGAGTACGGATGAATCACATACACTTCTCCTGAGCAATGATTCATCCCACCAGACACCATGATATGTACGACACCAATGCACGACAACAATGCACGACAAACAAACTCAAGCACACTAAGTGCACACGATCCTCCTGATCACATCACCACACATTATATATATTACACCACCAATAAACACAAGCACACTAAGTGCACACGGTCCTCCTGATCACATCACTACACATTATATATATTACACCACCAATAAACACAAGCACACTAAGTGCACAACAATTAAACTCAAGTAAATAATCAATAAATCATTTCAATCGATCCTTGGTTTAGTTACTATTTAATTAAACAATGACTCCCCAAAAATATTGGATATAAAAATATTTGGCAAATAACTATATTATTTATACCATGCTATAGATCTATTCAAGAGCTTTCCAACGCTTCGAACGGGGACTAAATCCTACTTACGGATCAAAAGTTATGGCCAAAATCGTCAAAACAGAAAATTCACCAATATACAGCTTTGAGTCGACGCAAACAGCGCAGAATGCATAAAATTCTGTGTTTTCCATCGTTGGAGGCCTTCCGGACCTCCGATTTCAATTCCGTAAAAAGCCCCGGTTTCAGAATTCGAAATCCTACCATAATATGACAATTATAACATCCAACAACATATTTTTAAAGATCATGTCATCATATATCATATAACCATACTTTTCAAAACCATGGCATTTAGGGGTTTCTATCCTAAATGTGATCCTACCCATCATACACTATTACACCATCACAAGATCATACGAAAACCCACCCTTACTGTCCAACACTGCCATCTTGCTCAATTCCAAGCTTATCACTCTTCATCCATCCTCTGCCCTATCATTACTACAACTATCGCACACTACTCTAATCAATTGTTCCTTAAACTACATCTCAGAACCTATATCATGGTTATTACCCAACCCACAGAGGTTATACAGGAACTTTCCTAAAACCGTAAACCCAACCAATACCCCAAACTCACCAAAAACAACAATTCATCAGCATCGATATATATATCAATTCATCATTGGTTTATCAAATACCAATTCTCAACATCAATCAACAATTATAGGCATGTCAACATAAAACTTCATATACGATACATTCCTACGGGGTTAAGGAATCCCCTCTACCCTATACATGTAAATACCATCCCAATCAAGTTTCTCCCCCCTTACCTTGTTAATTGGTTTGATCGATGGAAATCCTCCTAGATTTGGTCTCTTGGCTTTCTCCTTTCTCTTCCGTTCCTCGTTCCTTTGCTCGTTCTATGCTCTTCTCCCTTCTCTCGTTCTTTCTCCCAACTCTCCAAATGTATCGTAAAAAAAAACCACTAACCTCTCACATTCCCTATTTTAATTATCTAATCTTAATAATAATAATAACTTAATAAAATAATATAATAATAATAATCTTAATAGTAATACTAATATAATATTACTAATATAAATAATTATAATTATCATTATAATAATAATAATACACATAGCAATATTAATAATATTATTTCACCCATAATAATAATATTAATAATAATAGTAATAATACTCCACCAATAATATTAATAATAATAATAATAATAATAATCATAATAATATTCTCCCACTAATAGTTATAATAATAGTAATAATATTAATAATAATAATATTCTCCGATATTAATAATATTACTACAATTAATAATAATAATAATAATAATAATAATAATAATAATAATAATAATAATAATAATAATAATAATACCATATTACTACTATTTATTTTATTATTATACTCACACCAATTCACCACCAATAATCCTCCCATATCAGGGACACCCACCAATCATCATCAAACACACCCCCACCAAAGGGCACACCAACATATAATAATTAAAATAGTAATAAAATGACTAAATAATTAAAATGGGTGTTACATTCAGCGCTATTTTGGCTCTATGTATATATGGAATTATATTATTTCCCAACATACCAGATTTCATTACTATGGACGTTTTCCGCATCTTCGTTTCCAAAAATCCTGTACCCACTCTCCTAGGAGACTTGTACCACTCAGTATACTACAAGAATGACAAGAGGAGAGGAAAAATTGTTTCTTATTGCACACCACTTTTCCACAAGTGGTTCACAGGCCACCTCCCTTGTTCTGGAGCTTTTGTTAACACTAGAATTACATATGAATGGTCTAGAAGACTTATGGGTTTGACAGCTAAAGACATTGTTTGGTTCAATAGAGATCTGCTCGGTGTAGAGATTATCTTCAGTTGTGGTAGTTTTCCCAATGTGCCGCTGATGGGAAGGAAAAAAGGAATCAATTACAACCTTTCTCTTGCTATTAGGAAATTTGGGTATGCTTTAAAAGGACCCCCGAATGATGAGGAAGTACAGGAATCTCTGTACTTCACTAGAGTAGCTGATTATGATATTCTGGCCAGAGTAGTGGAAGCATGGGGAAAGGTTCATAAAAGATGGAAGATATCTTTGGGTAAAGGCGACTGCAGAGCTTATGACCCTTATTTGGATTGGATTCACAAGATAGTTGAGAAGATATTGTTTCCTTTTCCTTCTGAAGAACCCTTGTACCCTTTGATAGTTGAAGAGGCTACAACAATTGATATCCTGAAATACGATAAGCTTTGGGTAGAAAAAGAAGAGTTTCGTAAAGAAAATGAAGAACTAAGAAAGGAAATCGTCCAGTTGAAGCATGATAAAAACGAAGTTGTCTACTTAGCTAAAGTGAAGACAAAAGCCTTGGCTAAAGTATAGAAGGAGCTAGCTGAAGAGATCCAGGTGAGAGAACGAGTTGGTCAAGATTTAAAGAGTACTGATAGCATCCTAAAGCATAAAAAGAAAGAATTAGATAGAGCCTGTATGGAAATATCTAAGTTCAATGGTCAGGGGAACGCTACAGTAACCGCCAATAAAGGTAGAGAAGATGAACTTCACGAGTAGGTTGACAAATTGAAGACACAACTCATAGCTAAAGAGAGGGAAGTTTCAGCAGAGGCATCTCATAGGTGTACAAGTGAACTAAGAATGCGAGAAACTTTGTCAATGTTGGAAGAACTCAAGGTGACAGCTGAATTGAAAAAGCCAAAGCTTAAAGACGTCTTCGGGGAGAATGCTTGGGAGGAACATGTTAAAGGATTGAAGGATGTCATTTGCAGAAGAGATTCCCTCATCCAGGAACTGATTGCAAGACCGGAGCATCCAAACATAAAGAAGCTGCTTGAAGAAGCCCAGATGTGGTATAAAGACTACAGTGGTTGAAGAAAGCTACCTTCAGTGATGTTGTACCTCAGTAGTCTTTTCGTTCTTGTATTTTAACCATCACCATAATTGTTGGATTGGGTTATAGACTTGTATTCTGTTGTATTTCTTATTGGTGGTTTGTGTACTACGACTTTCGATTCTCATTTTATTTATGAGTGAGGCTTTTGATCCTTCTGTTTATCTCTACTGCTCTATTATTATCTGTGGAACTAGAATCAAAGGGGAGATATCCCTGAAACACATAAACATGTTTGCATTTTGCATTGTCATTTTCATAGCAGGTGTTCCCAAAAACTTCATCCTTATCTTTGCTCAGTTTTCTGTATGAGTTGACAGGATTGCGGAATGGGTTTTCATAAATATTCTAGAAGGGGAAATCAAAAAAGAGTTATGGACCAGGTTTAGAACGAGCTCCAAGAATTCAGGGACCGAATGACGCGGTTCATGGAAATGATGCAGAACATGGCCAACGGGTAGGAACAAGAAAGAAATTTGGTTCATCCATTGATAGCACGAGTTGAAGGTAACAATATTTTACATGGAGGGGATGCTGCTATTCCTCTTCCTGTTGATGGTAGCATTCCTCAAAGAAATGGTATTCCCACAGTTGTTAATCCTCCAGGCGGAGATCCTCATGGAGGAGTTCATATGGAGGTGCTGGAGGTAGTATGTGCGTTGTGCATGAGGCTGCTGGTTCCTAGTGGGAAGAAGATAATCAATACGATGTATTTACAATGAGGGACATGGATGTTGATATTCCCTCAGAAGCTGATAAAAGACTCAAGTTAGTTAAGGAGAAAATGAAATCCTATGAGAACCAAAACTCATTGGGACTTGACATGTCAGATTTAGGACTTGTACCAAGGGTCAGAATTCCGCCTAAGTTCAAGGTACTAGACTTCGACAAGTACAAAGAGATAAATTGTCCTAGAGTACATCTCCGGTCGTATTTCAGAAAGATGTTTGCGTATTCTGACGATGAAAAGTTATTGATTCACTTTTTCCAAGACAATTTATCAGGGCCATCTTTAGAGTGGTATATGAGGTTAGAGAGGACCCACATAAGAAAAGCTGGAGGGAGTTAAAGGAAGCTTTTGTTCGCCACTACCAATATAACACTGACCTGACACCAAAAAGGGTGTAGCTACATAATCTATCACAAATAAGCAATGAAATATTTAAGGAGTACGCCTAGAGGTGGCGGGAACTGGCAGCTAAAGTCCAACCTCCAATGATAGAGAGAGAGATGGTGGATATGTTCATGGCTACATTGCTAGCGACATACTATGAAATGTTAGTGGGTTGTATGTCATGGAGTTTCTCAGATCTGGTAATTCCAGGGGAGAGAGTAGAAAATGGTATCAAGACAGGGAAGATACAAAGTGGAGCAGGATCATCATTCGGAGGAATGAAAAAGCCGTATAATGGAAACTCGAAGAAAAGATAAGGAGATTCCATTTTAATATCTTCTTTCAAAGGTAAAGGCCGAGTGCAATCTCATTATCACCAACAAGTTCCTACTGTAGCCATCCCGGCTACACAACAACAACAAGTTAACACACCTCGTCGTTACCAGGACTGAGGAAGAATGGCTAACAGACAGCTCCAGACACCACCAATGCCTTATTCTCAACTACTTCAACATTTACTTTAGTTACAACTTATTCAGAAAAGAACCCTGACACCCCTCACTGGTGTACCTCCTCCGGGTTATGATGCAAATGCAAGGTGCGAGTTCTACTCAGGAGCTCTTGACCATCATATTGACAGCTGTAAAGCATTCAAGCACAAAGTCTAGGATTTGCTTGATTCAAAGGCAATCAACTTCACTAATGAAGGCCCAAATATAAATCAAAAGCCAATGCTGAATCATGGTTTTTCCAGGACTAATGTTGTGATAGAAGGGGAGATGTTAAATTTGATCATGAATGTTGAAGAACTAAAGACCCCTTTAAGCTTTGTAAAGGATAAGTTGCTAAAGGAAGGTGTGTTTCCAGGGTGTTCCATAGAATGTTCAGAGTGTGCTTTGCGGCCTGAGGGTTGTATTTTCTTGAAGAATGGTATTCAAAAGTGATTAGTGAAGGTTGTCTGCAGTTTGATAGAGTTGTGGAAGAAGATGTGGAGGACAGAGTCAGTAATGCTGGAAATGAAGTCGCCACGATTTCAATTCCCTACCGAACAATTAATATTTTAGCGCCCGCAAGGTCAGTGTCGGTTATTATTACAACACTTGGACCTGTATGATATGAGAGCACTAAGGTTGTCCCATGGAATTATGGGGAGAAAGTGTTTTGTAATGGACATAAGCAGGAATTGACAGGGTCGTCATATGGAGGTTCTTCAATTGAAAATATAGTTTGAGCAGGAGGAATTACTAGAAGTGAGAGGGTTTTCTCTGCACCTGAATCCAGTACTGGTAAGAATGATAAGGGGAATGGTAAAGTAGTGGTTGAGGAAGATGTTCAACAGCAGGTGGGCAATGATACTTTTTCAAAGGACGCCGAGGAATTCATGAGACTCATTTGCAAAAGTGACTACAAAACTGTGGATCATTTACATCAGACTCCATCAAAGATTTCTATTTTGTCGTTATTGTTGTGTTATGAGGCACATTGAAAAAGCACTATTAAAGATTTTGAATTCGAATTTTGTACCGCAACAGATTTCAGTGAACTAGTTGGAGGGGGTGGTAGCTTATTTCAACGCTGGCAACGCTTTAGGTTTTACCGACCTAGATTTAACTCTTGCCCGAAGGAATCATAAGCATACCTTACACATCTCAATGAAGTGCAGAGGGTCCCTACTGTCACATGTCCCGGTTGATGCAGGATTGTTGCGGTGAAAATTGGATATCAAGCTATTAAGTCAACTTGAATCTTAATTCTTTTACAACCGAACTTTAATTTATCCAAAGGAAAGGTCTAAAGAAAGAAAAACCCTTTTCGCGATGTAACGACAACGCTTAAGAGATTCGGGGATCGGGGGTTGGTTATACCTAGGGAAGGTGTTAGCACCCTAAGCATCTGTAGTACTCTACATGAACCTTTTGTTTGTTTGCTAAGTTTGTGATATGTAATATGGATTGGGATTAGGATAAGGGATAGGTAAAGACCTAGATGGTTTTCTAAGTTTGCTGGCAAATACATCGCATCTTCTGCCTATGTATCCTAACTAGGATAGAATCAGAGCATTCGTAGTTCACCTCACGAGGGATAAAGAACACTTAATGATGATCAAGGTTCAAGGGGGAGACAAACATGACAATGTTTGTGTGGATTTTAACAAAACTCCCTAATCTAGATTGTAACACTCAAAGGGAAAGTAAGAAATCATGACAATGATTCTTACATAGAGTTGACAAACTCTATCCTAGGGTTCTAGTTGAAGAACACTCCTAGTACAGGCGGGCTCCTTAGACTTAAAGCAGAGTCTAATGGATTCTAAGTTAAGGTTAAAGTGACTTAACAAAGTCAAGAAAGGGGTAAATGAGCTATCCATGACATGAGGGTCAATGGAAAGACTTTTCCTTTGGAAGGAGAGAGGGGAGGCAACTAGGATGAGAGCTAACAAGCTTCATCGCTTGGGGAAAAAAAACACTTAATAAAAGTACTAAATATGATGAAGATAAAGGCATGGTGACAAACAATAAATGATCATGTTAAAAGTAAACACAAAATAGGCATTGATGACAATCAAAGCAAATGATCAAGCAAGAAATGTGACGACAGATCAAGCTAAGTAAATTCCTCAGAGGAAGCAAAATAAACAATGGTAACAACCCAAAGACACAATCCTAATATGTTGACTAACATTTAAGGATATGAGTGTAAACAAATATTAAACATACACAAGTATAGCAGGAAAGAAATTCATCAGCGTACGCGATAACGATCACGAAACGTACTTAACTTGCAAGTGGTCAAAAGGCATGAAAAATTGGGGAAACATGGAATTTTAAAATATGGCATGAAAATAGACATAAAAAAAAACACAATGCAAAAAGAATGGATGCAAAATGATAAAAAATGAGTGAGATGTGATTTTTGGAAGTTTGGTAAAATAATGGTGAAAAACCATAAAAGGGTTGTCCTCCTCAGGGGTCGAACCCAAGTTCACATGGTCAAAGGCGCTTTTGGTGACAAGTTGGTTTCCACTGGGGTGGCTATACATCTGTTTGTAAATGCCACCCCATTAAAATATAAGGGATGCTTTCAAACCTAGTTGGGCACAAAACAAAGCCAAAATCCTGTTTTGCATTTTGGTCATAACTTCTTCAATTTTTCATGGATTTTCACAAACTTTTAGTCTAAATTGCCTAGAATTTCATGAGGATCACAATGGCATTTTTAGATTTTTAATATTCCCTCCCCATTTTAAAACCCGATAGCACTTGTATTTTTGAAGTTTGGAATGCATTTTGATGTGTAACTCCTAATCCAATCAGTTTTAAATCAATGTACTTATGCACACACACCACAATAATGATAATGAATGAGTTTAAGCCAGAAGAACAATTAAAGACAGCTTGGCATAACAGATGACATGTTAGTTGCAAAAATGACATTTTTGATTCAATCATGAAGAAATGCAGTTCAACTTCAAAGCATGGTTTTGGCAAATCAATCACATACGCACATCAAGTATAGGTTATTAAGGATGTTCAAACTCAATTTGAAGTTAAAAACAAACTGTTGGAAGAATTGGTGCTCAAGTTGCAATTTGGTCAAGAACATGATGCATGATAGGATGCCGTTCTCATTCTAAGCACAAATTAATTAAGTTAGGCATACATACATATCATATACATGGTGTTGGATGAAAATGAACACAAAACATGACTCAATATGGACTGGTGTGAAAAATGGTACTTCAAGTGTAGGTTTGTGCTTGTGTAGTGCATGAGCATATTCAGTTTTAGTTCAAAACATTTTCAGGTTAATTCATACATATACACATCACATATACATGATATTGAGTGGATTCAAACATCAAAACAAGTTGGAAAAGGACTGCCATGAGAAATGGTTCACAAATTGCAAGTTGTCATGAATATGAGGCATGATGAGATGAAGCTTCAGTTCCAAACATTTTTTGATTCAATTAATCACACACACAACACCTATACATGATATTGAACGGATTTGAACACAATTTGGAGTTTTAAAAGGACTATTACAAAGAATGAGGTCTGAGTTGCATTCTTGATGTTTATGATGCAATGCAAGATAGTGTCGAGGTCAGATTCTAGGCAGTTTCAACTTGGATTAAAAGCACACACATTTGAAAAAATGATAATGAATTAATTCAATCAAAAGTTTTGGATCAGAACAGTTTGAAATAAGAAATTATATGCAAGCTGCCAAACTGTCATGTGAGATGCATGATGAGGTTCAGTTTTGATTCCAAACATGTTCAGGTCAAATGAAGCATATACACACCACACATACATTGTATTGGGTGAGTTTAAGCAAGAATTGAAGTCCAAAACAGACTATCATGGAAAGTGACCAACAAGTTGCAATTATGGCATGTTCAAAGCATGAAGCCATTCAAATTAAGTTTCAGGCACTTTTTGATCAGCTAGACTATGCACACACCTCTTAAATATGATAACAAACATGTTTAGGCATGGATTTGGTTTCAAAACAAACTGAACATCTACACCAAATATGTTTAGGCAAAAAATGAAGAGCAGGCTGCCACTTTGGTATTTTGCAATGCAGTAGGATTTTCAAAATTGGTTCTATGCACATCTACACCAAATAAATCACTCACACATCTTGCATACATGTAAACATGTGATTTCAAACAAAAGGAATGGTTCAAAACAGGTATGTTATGAGAAAATGATATGCAAGCTGTGATATTGTGCTTTGTACATTCATGAAAACATTCAAATCAGTTTCTAGTCATGCTTAACCCAAATCAGTTGCACACACAAGTCATAAATGCATAAATGGATGATTCTAAACTCAAACTTAAACCAACTCTAGCCTGTAACAAAAACTAGCATGTCTATGGCATTAATATGCAAAAGATGGCATTTTGTGAATGAATAAGTAAACCAGATGGAAACAGCTCTAAATAACCTTACATATCCAACATAAACATGACTTCAAAGGTGCTCTAATTCAACAAACAGCTGCACCTCAGTTGTAACAAGATTTGACACATGACATGTTCATGATGCATTTTCAACATAGTAAACTCAAAAATGTCAAACATGGGATTGTGATGTAAAAGAGAGAATGGTCTGTCTACATACCTCTTGTAGACTGTGTTGGGATGATTAGAACACCAAGAAACCCAGAGGAACTTCAAATGCACCTAGCTTTGGAGATTTCTTCTTTTTGAAGCAAGGATGCAAATTTCAAGACAATTGGAGAAATAAACTCCACCAATGATCCTTAACACTTTAGACAGTTGAGGAATGATATATGTGAGGTGTTTGAGTGATTAGAACATCAAGCAAATGCATAGAACCAGTTTTGGCAGATTTTATGGCTTTTGGTCAAAGTAACTTGGTATGAAAGTTTACTTTTTGAATGGTGAGGTTTTTGAATGGTCTAAGGTCTTGGACACCTTCTATACCATATTTAGAGATTGTGTGGATGATTGTTGGGAAGTTTGAGTGTAGAGAAAAGATTTTGGCAGCACTTGTACCAAGACAGATTTTGGTGGTTTTTGGTGAAATGTGATTTTTTGATTTTGAAGCAAAGTGTGCAACAGCAAAGGCTTGAGCTTTCTCTAGTTCTTTAGAGTAGATATTGTGTATCAAATTAAGTGGTGAGGGCCTCTATTTATAGGTAAATGAATGGAGTGGGCAGATTTGGAGATTTCCTTCATATGAAGGAAAGGTTTTTCTTTTTGGATCAAACCTCCACAAGGGGGTTTTCTTGGAAGATAGGTAAGCTCAATAGTCAAGAAAAATGATGAGTTTGAAATGGCTAAATGCAGGCTAGAATGCATAGGTTGATGGCTGGTTCAGATTTGCCTTTACACCTCATGCTTGCCATTTTCACTTTAAGTGCATGTTGTAAAGCCACTTGCAAGCCCACTTGCAAACTTGGCTAATTCCATTTCCTCTGCATTTTCATTGTATTTCCATGCTACAAAGTCACTACACATCAGATAAAACATGTTTCAAAAGCTGAGATTGGCCCAATTGATCAAAGGAATGATTTTTGAAAGTTTGTCAATGTGGGACTCAAGTGTGAAAACACCAACTTGCCAAATCCATAACTCTCAGCTCACAAATCCTTTTGAGATGTTATAGTACTCTTTAGAAAGCCCTCAAATGGATCTAAAACATTCATGTTTTCATGAGTTTCAAATTCTCAAAGGAACTTGGCCAAAAGTCCTCTCAAAGTTGCTAAACAAATGAGCTTGAAAGTGAATTTTTTTTATCTTTTTCCCTTCTCAAAATGAATTAGGTCATAACTCCAAATCTATGCATTTTCTGATGATGGACCATTTAGGGACTTTTGTAGGATTTGTCAAGAGCTTTCTAATGAGCTTTGAACCACTTCATTTGGATGTGTGGTTGAGGAGTTATGGTTTAGCCTCTTTCAAAACCCTAATTTCCCGATTTTTTGATTACTTCTTCATCCTTGATCCAATGGTCATGAAAATTGATAGGCAAGTGAATTATGATATAAGGAACATTTTTGATTCACACTTTGAAGTCCAATTCCTTAAATTTGAAGAGTTGACTTTTCGGTCAACCGTACGATCGATCGGTGACTACCGAGTCGCCCGTTGACACTCTGGACCTCCTGAGACTTTGATACTTCTTGAATGAACTTTATTAAGCTATATGAACTTCATGGATCATAATCCCACCATTAAAACACCTTCCAACACCAAAGTCAAACTACAGTTGACTTTTACCGATCAAAAAACCCTAATCGGGTGCCCTGAAATGCACTGTTCTTGATTCTGGGGTAACAACCTCAAATTGGATTCTCAATTGACATCATATGATACCCTTGATCTTGTTTCATGATTGAATTAGCCTAAAACTTTGATTGATCACAAACCCTGAAGCTTCGATTTGACTATACAAAACCCTGATTCATCTGTAACTTGACAAAGACAAGCTTGCACTGGGTTAGATAATTTATGAGTATGCTCCTAAAATGATAATGAGAATCTAATGGGTCAAAATTTAGGGTGCAACATTTTCCCCTATTTAAATATCTTCACTAGATGGAACTGAGAGATGACAATCCTCGTAGAATCGCAGTGAAAGGTATTTAAATATAGAAAACCGAAAATTTTGTCCCTTTGATCCAATGATATGCAAAAGGACAGGTCATGATATGCTATGAATTCTAAATGAATGCTTTATGATGCTTGGATGCAAGACATATGGAGATGAAAGAAAAACAAAACAATGAGTAACTACTCATGGGACCTGGTTTTGGGGACTCGATACTGGGGGAAAACTGAGATATAACAATCAATAGTTCAAACATGACTAGTGATAACTGAGAGGAAAATTTCTCATGAGGATGCAAGAATTCCAATGAAGATGATAATCTCACTGGGGAAGAGCAAACACTCCACTGGGAAGAGAAGTAAATTTCCACCGGGGAAAAAGAGCGATTTTATACTGGGAAAGTGAAGAACCAGAGACGTAAACCTCACTGGGGATGATCAGATGAGGAACTTCCTATAGTGAAGAGTTCAAACAGGATCTTCAGGAATGGACTAGAAACCAGGACCAAACATACTGGGGATACTAGTGACCACTAAACTTTCCGGAGGTAATGGTAACGACCAACCTGAGATAATGACAAATGAGATTTCTCAAATCCAATTGGTAACACATAGGATTTCGACTGGGGAAATTGGTGACGACCAAATTTCAAGCAATGCCAGTAACTACTGGACTTAAAGGAGATTGGTAACGACCAAGTCCGGGTACCAATGACGATTGGACTTCAAGTAATGCCAGTTACGATTGGACTTTAAAAGAAACATGGTGACGACCAAATCAGGGTATATCAACACATGTGGCTATGAGAATGCTAGCAAACTACTAGGCTTTAGCTGGGGAGGTTGGTAACGTCCAATCCAAAAGGTACCAATAATGATTGGACTTCAAGTGACGCCAGTTACGACTGAACTTCACGGGGGAGGTTGGTAACGACCAACAGGATACCAATGCCAATAGGATTTCGAACATCTGCCAGTTACAACTGGACTTAAACGGAAAATCAACTAGTAACGACTAGACTTCACAGGGGATTTGCTAGGGACGACTAGACTTCAGAGGGAAAAAGTTGGTAACGACCAAACCAAAAGATAATAACGAGTAAAGTTAAGGCAATGCCAGTTACGACTGGACTTTAAAGGAAAATATGGTGACGACCAAAAGAATACCAATAACGATTGGATTTCGAACACTGCCAGTTACGACTGGATTTTAAAGGAAAAAAGGGTGACGACCGAATCAACAGATACCAACGAGTGGAATTAAGACAATGCCAGTTACGACTGGTCTTAACAAGAAATATGGTGACGACCAAAAGAATACCAATAGCGATTGGCTTCTAAAACAATTCCAGATACAACAGGACATTAAACGGAAATTCACTAGCAGTGATTAGACATTCACGGGGAATCGACAGATAGCACACCGAACCCGAGAGACAAAATGAATCACACTAAACCCAGGCTGAAGGGTGTATGTAGACTTGAAAATAAATCCAATCTTAACAGGGGAACAGAGCTTTAAACAAGCTAGTCAGAGATGACAAAGTAAATTCGACCAAAAAGCCCAGAAATCCTCTGCTGGGGACGAGTCTTCACATCATCGTAAGAATTTCTTGAGAGACAGTCTTCAAGCTTTGATAGCCACACATGACCAAAGGAAAATCAGCAATTCGACTTGCTTATGCTTCATCAGGGAGTGCGATAGGATTGTGTATCAAAGTTTCTGCTACCCTGAGGTTTCGGGGAAGTATGATTTTCCTCGACTCTTTTCCATGAGTTGAAGTTTTTACGTTTGTTAATCTTTTCAAGTTTTATTCAATAATTTGCCCCTAATGCTTTCAAAATTATCGTTGATCAACGAACAATATTTTGCATAACAAAGAAAATAAAGGAAATGGTGAATTTTCAAAAGAAAAGAATGGCTCAAGAACTGATTTTATTCAAGAATGAAATCTTGCAAATGACAAAATTCCATAGAAGTTTTACAAGTGAAAAAATGGCAACGTGGATAAGGTTACATTGAATCCCATGACCAACTATGCCTAAAGACTAAAATTCCCCAAAATCCTTGCTTCTGACCAGAGCGGTTGGAGTGAATTTTTGTAGGATCTTCTGCGGTAGTGACAACTCATCTGATGCAGTGAAACACCTTTGTCCCAAACTTTTGCCTGGATCGCCCTTTTGGGTTTTCAATCCACCGGGACGCTCATTCTTGCCTAAGCCGCCCTTTCGGGTTTTCAACTTAGCAAGCTCTTATTTTTCTTTCTTTTTCTCTTTTTCTCTTTTCTTCTTCTCAACCCTAACTTTTGAATAAGCCGCTCCTTTGAGTTTTCGACTTATCAGGTTCTTTTAGGCGTAATATTTTCGTACTGCATCAGAATTCACTGGATGAGTAAGCTGCTCTCCATCCATGGTAGTGAGAATTAACGAGCCTCCTGAGAAGACTGTTTTCACAACAAACGGGCCGTCATAATTAGGCATCCATTTCCCCCGTGCATCTTTGTGAACTGGTAAAATCTTTTTGAGTACAAGCTCCCCTTCTCGGAACTCTTGGACACGAACTTTCTTGTCAAAAGCCCTCTTGATCCTTTTCTGATATAACTGACCATGACACATTGCAGACATGCGCTTCTCGTCGATAAGATTCAACTGATCAAACCTTTCTCTCACCCATTCTGCTTCTTCAAGCTTGGTTTCCATTATGACTCTCAAAGAAGGTATCTCGACCTCAATAGGAAGTACTGCATCCATGCCATATACCAAAGAAAAAGGGGTTGCCCCTGTTGAAGTGCGGATGGACGTTCTGTACCCATGTAAGGCAAATGGTAGCCTCTCATGCCAATCTTTGTAAGTTTTCACCATCTTTTGCAAAATCTTTTTGAAGTTTTTATTTGCAGCTTCTACAGCTCCATTCATCTTGGGACAATAAGGAGAGGAATTGTGATGCTCAATTTTGAAATCATCGCACAACTCCTTCATGATTTTGTTGTTCAAGTTGGTACCATTGTCCGTTATGATCCTTCTTGGAATTTCGTAACGACAGATAATTTCCTTCTTGATAAAACGGGCCACCACTTGTCGAGTGACATTAGTGTAGGATGCGGCTTCAACCCACTTTGTGAAATAGTCGATAGCAACCAGAATAAATCGGTGTCCGTTAGAAGCTTTCGGCTCAATTGCCCCACATAGAGAAAGGCCACGGTGATGACAACACATTTAGCAACGTCGGAGGTACATGCATCTTGTCCGCATAAATCTGACACTTGCAACATTTCCTGGCATATTGAATACAGTCAGTTTCCAAGGTCAACCAGTAATAACCAGCCCTCAAAATCTTTTTACACATAGCATGTCCATTGGCATGAGTGCCAAATATTCCCTCATGAACATCTTGCATTAACAATTCTGCTTCTCGTCTGTCGACACATCTAAGCAGGACCATATCATGATTTCTTTTGTAAAGCACATCATTACTGAGAAAGAACTTGGAGGCTAATCGTCTCAGAGTTTTCTTGTCAAGTGACGTAGCATCTGTTGGATACTCTTGTTTGGACAGGTAATTCTTGATGTCGTGGTACCAGGGCTTATCATCAGTTTCTTCTTCGACCATCTGACAGTAGGCGGGCTCGGTCTTGCGTTCAATTCGGATGAGAGTTGCATCATTGACATCCCTGACTTTCCACATTGAGGCTAGCATGGCTAGGGCATCGGCAATGTGATTTTCAGATCTCAGAACATGCTTGAAAGTGATTTCATCAAAATACTCCATCATCTTGATGATGTAGGCTCTATACGGGATCAAATTCTCATGCCTAGTCTCCCAGTCACCAGTAACTTGATAGATAACCAAAGCTGAATCCCCACTGACTTTAAGAAGTTTGATTTTGAGGTCGATAGCTGCTTTGAGGCCGAGAATGCATGCTTCATATTCGGCGATATTGTTTGTGCAGTCAAAATCTAACCTGGCTGTGAATGGAGTGTAACCACCCTCCGGATTCATTAAAACGGCGCCTACACCATGCCCACTGTAGTTGAAGGAACCATCAAACATCATTTTCCACCAAAGACTTGTCTGCGGACCCTCATCAAGACCTGGCTCTTCACAATCTTTTACCAACATGATGTCTTCATCTGGGAAATCAAATTTGAGAGACTCATAATCCTCCACTGGTTGATCTGCAAGATATTCTGACAATACACTACCCTTGGTAGACTTCTGGGCTACATACTGGATGTCGTATTCTGATAATAACATATGCCAATGGGCGAGCCTTCCAGTCTGAGCAGGCTTCTCAAAAATATACTTTATCGGATCCATTTTTGAAATCAACAAGGTGGTATGACAAATCATGTACTGCCTAAAACGCCTGGCAGCCCATGCTAAAGCACAACAAGTTTTTTCCAGAAGTGAATATCAGCTTTCACAATCAGTGAACTTCTTACTTAAATAATAAATATCATGTTCTTTTCGTCCAGACTCATCCTGCTGACGTAACACACAACCCATGGAATTCTCGAGCACTGTCAAATACATGAAGATAGGTCTTCCCGGAACAGGAGGTATCAAGATCGGAGGTTCTTGAAGATAGCCCTTAATCTTATCAAACGCTTGCTGACAATCTGAATTCCAAACAACTGCTTGGTCCTTGCGTAACAACTTGAAAATGGGCTCGCAAGTAGGAGTCATATTGGAAATGAATCTGGATGTGTAGTTCAGTCTTCCAAGAAAACCTCTGACTTGCTTCTCAGTCTACGGAGCTGGCATATCTTAAATGGCTCGGACTTTATCGGGATCCACCTCAATCCCTCGGTGACTGACAATGAAACCGAGTAACTTCCCAAATCTTACCCCAAAGGTACACTTGGCTGGATTCAGTCTCAACTGATATTTTCCGAGTCTCTTAAATAATTTCAAAAGATGTTCCAAATGGTCCTCCTCGCTCTGAGATTTGGCTATCATGTCATCAACATATACCTCTATCTCCTTATGCATCATATCATGAAATAAAGTCACCATGGCTCTTTGATAGGTAGCACCTGCTTTCTTCAGACCAAAAGGCATAACTCTATAACAGTAAGTCCCCCACGGAGTAATGAAAGTAGTTTTTTCCATGTCATCGGGATCCATCTTAATCTGATTGTAACCAGAGAAACCATCCATAAATGAGAAAACTGCAAAACGAGCCGTATTATCCACCAACGTATCGATATGCGACAAAGGGAAATCATCCTTCGGACTGGCCTTGTTTAGATCCTTATAATCCATACACATTCTGACTTTCCCATCCTTTTTCGGTACAGGTACAATATTAGCCACCCATTCTATTTGGACACCGCAAAGAAACCCGCATCAATCTGTTTCTTCACCTCATCTCGAATCTTGAGAGCCATGTCAGGTCTTGTTCTTCGGAGCTTTTGTTTAACCGGTGGGAATTCTGGTCGAAGCGGTAATTTGTGAACCACTATGTCAGTGTCTAAACCCGGCATATCTTGATATGACCAAGCAAATACATCCACATATTCTTTCAGAAGCTTCTCTAATTGCTGCTTGACTTCTGCCCCTAGAGCTGCCCTAATCTTGACTTCTTTCTTGTCTTCTTCGGTGCCAAGATTAATGACTTCTATCTGTTCTTTGTAGGGTTGAAGCTTTGTGTACTCACAATGTGGCCATTTTACCAGTTCATCAGGGATTTCAAAATCTTCGCCCTCATCTTCAACTTAGTATATTGGTGAATCAAAGTCAGGAGGGAATGCAAAGTCATGGGATTTAATGGGTTTTAGGACATCACTGCACGTTGGAATGGCTTAATTTATTAAAACACACAAAGACAAATGCAGCACACAAAAAACATAAAAGAAAATTGTTTTGGGTTTTTTTTTAGATTGTCATTTTTATTTTAAAATGAAAGCAAAAGCAGTAAAGGAAATAACACATGGAATTTAACAAAATAGTTCATTTTTCATTGATTTTCTTGAAAGCTCGGGGCCCTTACAAAACATTCCTATAGCCTTAGGCATGGCTATGAAGATTCAAAACAACAACAAGAAAAGAAAGACAAACAAATTACTTTAACTCAGGAAGACCATAGGAATCTCAATAGCTTCCCAGTTGCTCATGGCAGAGTTGCAATGATACACTAACTGTTCAAGGTCTTCATCTTAAAAATCTTCTTCCACAACACTAACTTGGAATCCTCCACTGATGAATACTTCTTGTATAGTCTTTGGGCGCCCTTTGTCATGTGTCGGTGCTTCATCATGAGTTGGTTTGTAACCCAACCCTTGGCGATCCATTTTTGGCTTCACTTAAATAATCTCTCCCCAACCTGCAGGAGTACCTTCTTCCAGTGTAGACTTGATGCTCTGAGCGGATGCAAAAGACGGACCACTCTTAGCCACTGTTTCCTCTAACATCACTGCGTTAGCTATCTCGAGTTCCTGAAAGGAAGTTTCTGAGGCGCCTTCATCTGCCTCAATATACTTGAGCGATGACAGATTTCTCACCATTAGGTCTTCTTCACCGTGTACAATCACCAGCTTGTCATTCACAACAAATTTCATTCTCTGATGCAATGCAGAAGTCACTGCCCCAACTGCGTGAATCCACGGTCGTCCCAACAAACGACTATAAGCTGGGTTAATTTCCATGACTTGGAATGTAATATCGAACACATGAGATCCGATCATGATTGGCAATTCTACCTCTCCAACAACCGTTCTTCTTGAACCGTCAAAAGCTTTTACAATCAATGACGTCGGTTTCGTTTCTGCCCCTGCATATGCTAACCTTGCGAGCGACCTCGCGGGCAATACATTCAATGAGGATCCAGTGTCGACTAAAACTCATGCCATTGTGTCTTCTTGGCACCTGACAGATATGTGCAACACACGTTTGTGATTACGTCCTTCTTTTGGCAACTCTGCATCACTAAAACTCAAGGTGTTACACGCAGTAATGTTGGCTATTACTGAATCAAATTGGCTGAGAGTTATGTCTTTTGTCACATGTGCCTGCTTCAATACTTTTTGTAGAGCTTCTCTGTGAGCTGGAGAGTTCATCAAGAGAGACAAGATCGATATCTTTGATGGGGTTTGGTGAAGCTGATCAATAACCCTGTAATCACTTTTCCGAATAATCCTTAAGAATTCTTCGTCGTCTCCCTCAGTACTTGGTACCTCTTTTTCTTTTGTCGCAGCAGGGGTGACCTCTTTTGGAGCGGCTACTGTTATCTTTGGCTGATAGATTCGACCACTACGGGTCATCTTGCTTGTACCTGCAATATTTGTTACGTCCACTTGGTCATCTTTCACTGTCTCTTTCTGACTAACCTTCCCAGTTCCTCGGTCTATCACAGTCATGTCATACTTCCATGGAATGGATTTTGTGCTGTCAAAAGGAAACATTCTTGGTTTCTGAATAATAACCGGTCGAGGTTGATCGATAGCCGACTTATTGGAGACAGGCTTCATACTTTTGTTGGTCATTTTGAACACCGGAACTTTCTCACCTTTCTTTGGTAAATTAAAAACAGGCTCAATTACCGAAACTTCCTCTTTCCTCACCTTGCTACATACTTGCAATACTCCATCATCAATCAATCTTTGTATATCTCCTCGTACCACATCACACCCTCTAGAATCAATAGAACATTCTTCACAATCGTTATGGGCACCTTCTATCAATCCTGCTTTCAACAGCTTCTCATGAAGTAACTTTAACGGAGTCTTGATCTCTGACACACCTCAGACCATCCTTTCTTCTGAAACTTCTTCTATAGCATTAACCCCTCCATGATTCGGCAATGGATTGCTTTTAACATTTGGGGGTACATCATCAAAAGACAAGATCTTTTTTTCTATCAACTCCCTGACAAGATGTTTTAAAGCAAGACAACCTTCTAAATCATGATCGGCAGCGCCTTCGTGAAAGGCACAATGAGCATTCGGATTATAGTGAGGAGATGTAGTGTCTGGATTTAACGGTCGCGTTGTTATCAATCCCTGCTGCACTAAGGAGGGGTACAACTCTGTGTAAGTCATCGGTATCTGAGGAAGTGGCGGTTTTGTTGTTGGTCTCCGATTCTGGTAGTTCTACCTGGGTGCCTGAGCTCTAGGCTGATGATGTTGTTGATAGGGTGGAGTGTTGGGCGCTCGTTGATACCCTTGTTGAATTGGCTAATATACAGGTGCTGGATACACTGTCTGATAACTGGGAACAAGGTGATTAAAAGCCGGAGTTACAGCTGCCACATATGGTTGTTGGGCATACTGCAACAGTTACATTGGTCGTTGTTGTTGGGACTGCTTAACATAACTTGCTTGAGGCTGCTGAACAAAGCCTTGCTGAGGTTGTTGAACATAACTCTACGGATACTGTTGGTAAGGCGGTCTCCAGGTGCGACTCTTTCTTCCCACAGTTACTGCATTTGTTTCCCCTTCCTTCTTTTTTATGAAAATTACTGTTGAACTTCTTGACATTGTTGTTACCAGAACTGCTGGAACCGCTAGCCACCTTTCCATTCTTCAATCCTAACTCCACTCTTACCCCTACTGCTACTATATCTGAGAAACTTGTGGTTACACTACTGATCATTTTCTCATAAAACTCTGGTCTCACCATGTCGACGAACCAATTTGTCAACTCTTTTTTACTCAAAGGGGGTTCTACCTGAGAGGCGGTCTCCCTCCACCGTTGTGCATATTCTTTGAAAGATTCCGAACTCTTCTGTGACATACTTAGTAACTGTCTTCTATCAGGGGCTAAATCCATGTTGTACTTGTAATGTTTTACAAAAGCATCGGCCAAGTCTTGGAAACTGTGAATACGAGACTGATCCAAACCCAGATACCATTTAGCAGGAGCTCCTTTCAAACTATCTTGGAAACAGTGAATCATCAACTTATCATCCTCCACATGCGCGGCCATTCTTCGGTAGTACATAAGCAGATGCGTCCGAGCACAAGTAGCACCAGAATACTGATCAAAATTGGGAACTTTGAATTTCGGAGGAATTACCAATCCAGACACTAAGCACATATCTCTGGTGTCAGTTCCAAAGATGTCATTCCCTTCCATTGCTCTGACTTTCCTGCCTATAGTATCTACACTCTCTTTTAACTTATCATGTCGTCCAGTCTCCTCTTCATACCCATCAAGACCTTCGTACACTTGTGGAGGATTATGAAAAACAGGGCGCGCTTGAATCTGAACAGAAGGTTGAGTGTAAGTAGGAATAGCTTGAGGAACTTCTGCCCCTAGGGGAACTGCTTGTTGACTGACTGCTGGTGGAGGTACAAAGCCAGGCAGTAACCCATATGGTGGAACATTTGCAACAGTGACTGCCGTTGGGATCGGCTCTACAGCTATGCCAGTGATTTCAGAAACAACAGTGGCCTGAGTCTCCAACTTTGCACGAATGACTTGTAGGGCTTCCATGATCTGCCCCATGCCTCCTCGTAGCTCTCCGAGTTCATTATCAATCCTGTCCACATCTAAATTCTATCCTTCCATTCGTAGGAGAGCTTGGGCTCGGGTGTTGTATCGGTGTTGAGGATTCAGTGTGATTCTTTCTAGAGACAAGACAGCGAGATGAGACACAACACAAGAACATGCACATGCAATGCTTATGAATGCAACATACAACAATGCAAAATTAATCATTCAAGGAATCCAAAGAAATATTTGCAAAAATTATAACAATGGGGAAATAAGCAAATTCAAAGTCTTCATAGATTAATAACTGAGAGTTTTACAACAACGATTCTGAAACTAAAATTCAAGTCTTCAATACAAATACATGATGAAATAAAACGGAAAACAACAGGATTTTAGATATTCTGGTTGGATGGCCCTTCGTCTTCTGGCTGACTTCTCTTTCCACCTTGACGGATCAACTCTTGAAGCTCTTCCTTCTCTTGCATAGCCTTGAAATACTTATCCCTCCAAGTCTTTCCTTCTTTTTCAGCTTTTGCCAAAGCAGCTTTCAATGCTTCTACGAGAGTAGGTTTGGGTGAGTCAGGCTCAAAGCGAGTATAGAACATCTTCAACGCTGCTTCTTTTACCCATGACAAGTAAGATTCTGAAATAGTAGAGTCGTGGTAACCTAGGGCAGTTACTCCCCTTGTATGGACATAACGCCAAGCATACACAATTCGAGCCCTGTAAGCGGGATTCTTCCCCTCTTCAATGTAGAAGCTTCTCAAAAAGTCTGGGTCTGGTTCATTCTCCATCGGGTGCCCCAATTGGCGACGAGATAAAATAGGATTATAGCTGATGCAACCATTAACACTGATGAGCGGTACATTCGGGAAATTCTTCCAAGGTTGGCAGTAACTGATAATCTGGAAATGTGAAACAGTGATAGGTTGAATCATAGAACTGCACGAGTGCGGACAACATCTCTTCATATACTTGAAATTCTAGCAAAGACAACATATTCCCATACTTCTCTCTGAATGCCTCGGGGTCTTCTACTAAACTTCCCAGTTTATTCAAGTTCTCAAATTTTGGTCTTTGGAACACAACCTCTACTTTCTTTCCAGAATCCATCCTATAATATCTGCAAAACAATCTTTAGTTCCTTGAATGATTAATAAATGAGAATGCAAATGCAAAGGTTTCATGGAACTCAGATCAAAACATCATTTCATTTCATTGATTTTCAAGTTTTGAATTACAAAATAGTACATCTTACAAAAAGTCCTAAACATAGAGCTAAATATATTCTAAAAGTCCCTTCTTGCTTTGATCTTCTGGAGTTCTTCTTCTATCTGCGTCTTCTCAAGAATGAGCTTGTCCACGATTAACTTCCATGGAGTTGACTGATGGCTGGAATAGAATAAATCTTCTTGTTCCTTCCTCTTCTTACAAGCAATCATCTCTTCATCCTTCAACTGAAGTTGTCTATGGAGTTTATCGTTCTCTTCTATGGCCACTTGGTACTTGTACCTCCAGGCTACTTTAGTTTGTCGGGATTTCCTCAAAGCAATCTTCAACTTCTCCTCTTCCGACATAAAGATCATTGGGGGTTCCTCCTTCAACACCGTGGGTGCTTGCTGAGGATAAGGCATCTTCAGCTGAATAACTTTCTTTCAGACCCATTAGAGATAAGGCTCGAGAGAGATGCAATTAGGTTTCCCTAAGTCTTCCTTTCCTTTCTTATGCACGTGACTCCAAGCTTTTAGGATCTCTCTTTTTAATTCTGATTCTCCCTTAAAGAAAATATTCTCCACATGAGCGCTATTGGGTTTGTCCTTCAAAGGATATCCAAGCTGTCCGCGAGCGAGAACAGGGTTATAACTAATTCCTCCATTTGTACTAAGAAGAGGTACGTTACCAAAACTTCCACAACCGTCAATGATCTTTATCCCATCGTAATTATGACTGTACCAATCAATATCAGAGTGAGTAAGAGCCATAACCTTTTGAGACCACCACCCTTCCTTCCAAAAAGCATGAGCCTTAGGCAAGTGAGAAATAAACCACTTGTATAACAAAGGGACACAACAGGTAACCATTCCTCCCTTATGCAAATTCCTCAAGTGAACAGAATGATAGGCGTCAGCTAGTAAAGTAGGCACATGGTTTTTCTTCAAGAAAATCTTAATGGCGTTGAGATCCACAAAATTATCAAAACTTGGGAACAAGAAGATCCCATAGATGAGCAAGGCAAGGATAGCCTCGAATGCATCCATACTCAAGTGATCAGCGTAGTATTGGGCTTTCTTAATCAAGATCTCTGCAGTCAAACCAAATACTCCTCCTTTAGTAACCATATTTTTCTGAATATCCACCAATCCCAAACGTGTAGCTTTAGCAATTTCTTCTTCCTTAGGGTCCTTCTCCATGATTGGAAAAGGAGAGTCTTCAAGAATAGGCAAACCTATCAAGCAAGAATATTCCTCAAGTGTAGGTACCAGCTGATAATCAGGAAAAGTGAAACAATGATAGAGTGGATCATAAAACTAGAGAAGTGTAGAGAGAAGTCCCAGATCCATCTTCTTCTTTACCCTTAACAATGACAATAAATTCCCATACCTGCTCTTGAATCCTTCTAGATTTGTTATCAAAGTGCTCAATCTCTCTATGTCATCCAAGTTAGGACTCTTGTAAGTGTACTTCATAGTTTTCTTTTTTCCATTATCCATGATGATCCTAATGTTTATAAACAAAATCTGAGTTCCATGAAACTTTATGACATGATGTTCATGAATGCATGAATGCACAAACACAAGTAAGCACACATTCACATACACACATGGGTAAACAAATAAAGGTTTTGGTTTGGAGAACATGAGCATGGGGCCACGGTCTACCCATCCCAAAAGCATGTACTAAGGCTTTCAAAAACTGTAGAATAAGGTTCTAAAAAGGTTCCCAGAGTCCTCGGCCCATCTTTCGGATATTATCAATTTCCCAAATACTTGGTGGTCAATAATATTCTCAAGAGAGTCTCTTCCAAGTGTAGTATCGCGTATCAACTATTTCGGAATTACTTCCTTATAGCCATCGCACTACATCTTACTAAAGCCAAAGTGGGGAAAAGATAATCTAAAAGTTCTCAGTATCACGGGCTCCCATGTAGAAAGTAGCATTGTTTTCACGAATACTCGATCAACAATACTAACTCTCAGAAGGGCCTCTATTGAGCGGTGGTTTTCTCAAGTCAGCTTGGTCGGGAATCAACTCCCTATAAGCCTTCTTGAATATACCTCCATCCTATCATAAGTACGCTCAAACACGGGTATAGTGTTGTCTTACCACTCAAAGTTCCCAAGATCCAACAGGGCACATATATACATATTTACAAGTATTCACAAATATAGCAAGTATTCAAACAAGATAGGCTAAACCCTCAAAACATACATCCCCAGTGAAGTCGCCATTTCTGTTGCGGTGAAAATTGGATATCAAGCTATTAAATCAACTTGAATCTTAATTCTTTTACAACCGAACTTTAATTTATCCAAAGGAAAGGTCTAAAGAAAGAAAAACCCTTTTCGTGATGTAACGACAACGCTTAAGAGATTCGGGGATCGGGGGAAGGTTATACCTAGGGAAGGTGTTAGCACCCTAAGAATATGTAGTACTCTACAGGAACCTTTTGTTTGTTTGTTTGCTAAGTTTGTGATATGTACTATGGATTGGGATTAGGATATGGGATAGGTAAAAACCTAGATGGTTTTCTAAGTTTGCTCGCAAAGACATCGCATCTTCTGCCTACGTATCCTAACTAGGATAGAATCAGAGCAATTGTAGTTCACCTCACGAGGGATAAAGAACACTTAATGATGATCAAGGTTCAAGGGGGAGACAAACATGAAAATGTTTGTGTGGAGTTTGACAAAACTCCCTAATCTAGATTGTAACACTCAAAGGGAAAGTAAGAAATCATGACAATGATTCTTACATAGAGTTGACAAACTCTATCCTAGGGGTCTAGTTGAAGAACACTCCTAGTACAGGTGGGCTCCTTAGACTTAAAGCAGAGTCTAATGGCTTCTAAGTTAAGGTTAAAGTGACTTAACAAAGTCAAGAAAGGGGTAAATGAGCTATCCATGACATGAGGGTCAATGGAAAGACTTTTCCTTTGGAAGGAGAGAGGGGAGGCAACTAGGATGAGAGCTAACAAGCTTCATCGCTTGGGGAAAGAAAACACTTAATCAAAGTACTAAATATGATGAAGATAAAGTCATGGTGACAACAAATAAATGATCATGTTAAAAGTAAACACAAAATAGTCATTGATGACAATCAAAGCAAATGATCAAGCAAGAAATGTGACGACAGATCAAGCTCAAGTAAATTCCTCAGAGGAAGAAAAATAAACAAAGGTAACAACCCAAAGGCACAATCCTAATATGTTGACTAGCATTTAAGGGTATGAGTGTAAACAAATATTAAACATACACAAGTATAACAGGAAAGAAATTCATCAGCATACGCGATAACGATCACGAAACGTACTTAACTTGCAAGTGGTCAAAAGGGATGAAAAATTGGGAAAACATGGAATTTTAAAATATGGCATGAAAGTAGACATAAAAAAAACACAATACAAAAATAATGGATGCAAAATGATAAAAAATGGGTGAGATGTGATTTTTGGAAGTTTGGTAAAATAATGGTGAAAAACCACAAAAGGGTTGCCCTCCTCAGGGGTCGAACCCAGGTTCACATGGTCAAAGGCGCTTTTGGTGACAAGTTGGTTACCACTGGGGTGGCTATACATCCGTTTGTAAATGCCACCCCATTAAAATATAAGGGATGCTTTCAAACCTAGTTGGGCACAAAACAAAGCCAAAATCCTGTTTTGCATTTTGGTCATAACTTCTTCAATTTTTCATGGATTTTCACAAACTTTTAGTCTAAATTGCCTAGAATTTCATGAGGATCACAGTGGCATTTTTAGATTTTTCAGATTCCTTCCCCATTTTAAAACCCGATAGCACTTGTATTTTTGAAGTTTGGAATGCATTTTGATTTGTAACTCCTAATCCAATCAGTTTTAAATCAATGTACTTATGCACACACACCACAATAATGATAATGAATGAGTTTAATCCAGAAGAACAATTCAAGACAGCTTGGCATAACAGATGACATGTTAGTTGCAAAAATGACATTTTTGATGCAATCATGAAGAAATGCAGTTCCACTTCAAAGCATGGTTTTGGAAAATCAATCACATACACACATCAAGTATAGGTTATTAAGGATGTTCAAACTCAATTTGAAGTTAAAAACAAAATGTTGGAAGAATTGGTGCTCATGTTGCAATTTGGTCAAGAACATGATGCATGATAGGATGCAGTTCTCATTCTAAGCACAAATTAATTAAGTTAGGCATACATACATATCATATACATGGTGTTGGATGAAAATGAACACAAAACATGACTCAATATGGACTGGTGTGAAAAATGGTACTTCAAGTGTAGGTTTGTGCTTGTGTAGTGCATGAGCATATTCAGTTTCAGTTCAAAACATTTTCAGATTAATTCAAACATATACACATCACATATACATGATATTGAGTGGATTCAAACATCAAAACATGTTGGAAAAGGACTGCCATGAGAAATGGTTCACAAATTGCAAGTTGTCATGAATATGAGGCATGATGAGACGAAGCTTCAGTTCCAAACATTTTCTGATTCCATTAATCACACACACAGAACCTATACATGATATTAATGGATTTGAACACAATTTGGAGTTTTAAAAGGACTGTTACAAAGAATGAGGTCTGAGTTGCATTCTTGATGTTTATGATGCAATGCAAGATAGTGTCCAGTTCAGATTCTAGGTAGTTTCAACTTAGATTAAATGCACACACATGTTGAAAATATGATAATGAATGAATTCAATCAAAAGTTTTGGATCAGAACAGTTTGAAATAAGAAATTATATGCAAGCTGCCAAACTGTCATGTGAGATGCATGATGAGGTTCGGTTTTGATTCCAAACATGTTCAGGTCAAATGAAGCATATACACACCACACATACATTGTATTGAGTGAGTTTAAGCAAGAATTGAAGTCCAAAACAGACTGTCATGGAAAGTGACCAACAAGTTGCAATTATGGCATGTTCAAAGCATGAAGACATTCAAATTAAGTTTCAGGCACTTTTTGATCAGCTAGACTATGCACACACCTCTTAAATATGATAACAAACATGTTTAGGCATGGATTTGGTTTCAAAACAAACTGAGGCAAAAAATGAAGAGCAGGCTGCCACTTGGGTATTTTGCAATGCAGTAGGATTTTCAAAATTGGTTCTATGCACATCTACACCAAATAAATCACTCACACATCTTGCATACATGTAAACAAGTGAGTTCAAACAAAGGGAATGGTTCAAAACAGGTCTGTTATGAGAAAATGATATGCAAGCTGTGATATTGTGCTTTGTACATTCATGAAAACATTCAAATCAGTTTCTAGTCATGCTTAACCCAAATCAGTTGCACACACAAGTCATAAATGCATAAATGGATGATTCTAAACTCAAACTTAAACCAACTCTAGCGTGTAACCAAAACTAGCATGCCTATGGAATTAATATGCAAAATATGGCATTTTGTGAATGAATAAGTAAACCAGATGGAAATAGCTCTAAATAACCTTACATATCCAACATAAACATGATTTCAAAGGTGCTCTAATTCAACAAACAGCCGCACCTCAGTTGTAACAAGATTTGACACATGACATGTTCATGATGCATTTTCAACATAGCAAACTCAAAAATGTCAAACATGGGATTGTGATGTAAAAGAGAGAATGGACTGTCTACATACCTCTTATAGATTGTGTTGGGCTGATTAGAACACCAAGAAACCCAGAGGAACTTCAAATGCACCTAGCTTTGGAGATTTCTTCTTTTTGAAGCAAGGATGCAAATTTCAAGACAGTTGGAGAAATAAACTCCACCAATGATCCTTAACACTTTAGACAGTTGAGAAATGATACATGTGAGGTATTTGAGTGATTTGAACATAAAGCAAATGCCTAGAACCATTTTTGGCAGATTTTGTGGCTTTTGGTCAAAGTAACTTGGTATGGAAGTTGACTTTTTGAATGGTGAGGTTTTTGAATGGTCTAAGGTCTTGGACACCTTCTATACCATATTTAGAGATTGTGTGGATGGTTTTTGGGGAGTTTGAGTGTACAGAAATGATTTTGGCAGCACTTGTACCAAGACAGATATTGGTGGTTTTTGGTGAAATGTGATTTTGTGATTTTGAACCAAAGTGTGCAAGAGCAAAGGCTTGAGCTTTATCTGGTTTTTTAGAGTAGATATTGTGTATCAAATGAAGTGGCGAGGGCCTCTATTTATAGGTAAATGAATGGAGTGGGCAGATTTGGAGATTTCCTTCATATGAAGGAAAGGTTTTTCTTTTTGGATCAAACCTCCACAAGGGGGTTTTCTTGGCAGATAGGTAAGCTCAATAGTCAAGCAAAATGATGAGTTTGAAAGGGCTAAATGAAGGATAGAATGCATAGGTTGATGGCTGGTTCAGATTTGCCTTTACACCTCATGCTTGCCATTTTCACTTTAAGTGCAAGTTGTAAAGCCACTTGCAAGCCCACTTGCAAACTTGGCTAATTCCATTTCCTCTGCATTTTCATTGTATAACGATGCTACAAAGTCACTACACATCAGATAAAACATGTTTCAAAAGCTGAGATTGGCCCAATTGATTAAAGGAATGATTTTTGAAAGTTTGTCAATGTGGGACTCAAGTGTGAAAATACCAACTTGCCAAATCCATAACTCTCAGCTCACAAATCCTTTTGAGATGTTCTAGTACTCTTTATAAAGCCCTCAAATAGATCTAAAACATTCATGTTTTCATGAGTTTCAAATTCTCAAAGGAACTTGGCCAAAAGTCCTCTCAAAGTTGCTAAAAAAATGAGCTTGAAAGTGAAATTTTTCTAAGTCTTTTTCCCTTCTCAAAATGAATTAGGTCATAACTCCAAATCTATGCATTTTCTGATCATGGACCATCTAGGGAACTTTGTAGGATTTGTCAAGAGCTTTCTAATGAGCTTTGAACCACTTCATTTGGATGTGTGGTTGAGGAGTTATGGTTTAGCCTCTTTCAAAACCCTAATTTCCCGATTTTTCGATTACTTCTTCATCCTTGATCCAATGGTCATGAAAATTGATAGGCAAGTGCATTATGATATAAGTAACATTTTTGATTCACACTTTGAAGTCCAATTCCTTAAATTTGAAGAGTTGACTTTTCGGTCAATCGTACGATCGATTGGTGACTACCGAGTCGCCCGTTGACACTCTGGACCTCCTGAGACTTTGATACTTCTTGAATGAACTTTATTAAGCTATATGAACTTCATGGATCATAATCCCACCATTAAAACACCTTCCAACACCAAAGTCAAACTACAGTTGACTTTTACCGATCAAAAAACCCTAATCGGGTGCCCTGAAATGCACTGTTCTTGATTCTGGGGTAACAACCTCATATTGGATTCTCAATTGATATCATATGATACCCTTGATCTTGTTTCATGATTGAATTAGCCTAAAACTTTGATTGATCACAAACCCTGAAGCTTCGATTTGACTGTACAAAACCCTGATTCATCTGTAACTTGACAAAGACAAGCTTGCACTGGGTTAGATAATTTATGAGTATGCTCCTAAAATGATAAGGAGAATCTAAAGGTTCAAAATTTGGTGTGCAACAAGGATCATTCCTCAATGTACTACCCAAGAAGGCATTGATGAAGCTAGACACTCAAGGGTTGGTGTGCACGCCCAGTGAATTAGTGGTAAGAGCATTTGATGGCTCGAAGAGGTCGGTGTTCGGGGAGGACATGATGCCTATACAGGTTGGGCCTGAGATTTTTGACACAACATTTTATATTATGGATATCCATCTGACATACAGTTGTTTGCTCGGTCGGCCGTGGATACATTCTGCAGGGGCAGTTACCTCGATGTTGCATCAAAAATTGAAGTATATGATGGAGTGTAAAGTTGTTACAGTATGCGCTGAGGAGGATATCATGGTAAGTCAACTGTCGTCATTTAAATATGTGGAAGTGGATGGTGAAATCCACGAGACACTCTGCCAGGCTTTTGAAATGGTTCAAATTCAGGAGAAGCCTCTTGTTGAAGTTAAAAGCCCAGAGGTCTCTATATCGTCGTTTAAAGAAGCCCGTGATATCGTGGAATATGTATCTTCCCAGAGGTGGGGAAAGGTACTTAACTTTCCTGTTAAACAAGACAAGTTTGGTTTAGGGTATAAACCCTATGTTCCTTCACACGACCCTCTGAGGTATAAAGGACTTGTTCGATTCACCAGCGGTGGAGTTATCTTCAATAGGATTCACGCTATTGGGGATGACGAAGGAGATACTGACTGTGATATGGATGCCTGGGTTCATCCTTGTGTCCCAGGACAAAAGCTATGCAACTGGACTATGGAGGAAATCATCCAAATCACTTCTAAAGAGTAATTTTCGTTTTTTTAGTATGTCTAGTCCTACGTTCTGCCCAAGACATAGTGAATCTTCTTGTAGAGCCCCTTTGAATATTTTCAAGCTTTGATCATGAATGAAAAGACGTCCTTTTTTCATTCAAATGTTTTGATCCCTGTTTTTCCTTTTTGTTTTCACATTTTCGATTAAAACAGAAACATGGCAATGTGTTTGTGTTTGTTTGCATGTCATAATAAGCCTAAAACATCAATCATGCATGTTATACATCCCAAATACCATTAATTCTGAGTCGGCTATGCCTCAGTATGATTTCAATAATCCTATCTATCAAGATGAAGAAGAGACTGATGAAGACTGTGACCTACCTGAGGAACTATCCAGACTTCTAAAGCAAGAGGTAAGGGTCATTTTGCCTCATCAGGAGGATATTGAGTAGTGTCATCAATCTGGGTAGTGAGGATGGGAAGAAGGAACTCAGAATAAGGGCTGCATTGGAAGACGGTGTCAAGGGAAGATTGGTAGAAATGCTGTGTGAGTACATGGATGTCTTCTCTTGGTCATACGAAGACATGTCTGGGTTGAATACCGATATAGTGGTGCACCGTGTAACGCCCAGTTTAATTATCTAGTTTTTCTGTGTTATTTTGTTTGCGGTGCCTTTTTGTGGGAGTGTGTTCGAGTGCGGGGTGAGTAGCCTTAAGTTGGAGTTTAACTGATAATTTTGGACCTTAAGAATAATAATATAATTATTAAAGAATAATGATAGTTTAATGAATAATAGTAATATTATTATTATTAATATTATTATTATTGTTATTACTATTATTGTTATTACTATTATTATTATTATTATTATTAATGGAATAAAGAATTAGTAAGAAAATAGGAAAGGGGGTATTTGGAGTTACAAGAGAGGAACACGATCATTGTGGAAAGAACAAGAAGAAGAGCCAGTCAAGTGGAAGAGGGTTTTGCATAGAAGGATTAAGGAGGAAAAGGAAAGCTTGGATTTCTGAATCTTCTACAACTTGATCGAATTATCGAGGTAAGGGGGGGGGGGGGGGGGGGAATCGGGTCGAAATTGGTATTTGCATGAAATCTAGGTAGAAGGGGATTTCCCTAACCCCATAGGTTTGGATGAACTCAGTTGTTATGTTGTTGTGATTCTGAATTGATTGATGGTAAGATAGGTTTGTTTCATGTGATTGTTGGAATAAATTTGGGGTTTTCGGTAGTTTATCATTTTAAGCCGAAAATGAGTTAATCGGTAGACTTGAAGTTTGCTCGGGTGGAATTTAGAATATATTATGTAGCTAAGTCACATTAGTGCTGTCGGAACTGGTTTGAGTAAAATCGGGCGATTTCGGAGAGTGTTGCCGATTCCGAACAGTGGGGTTTTTGTGAAATCACAGACATTTGTAACACCCCCTTCTATACCCCTAAATAAACAATAATATATATAGGCACATGTAAATTTTATCAGAGTATAATTTAAAATACGGTATAAAAGAAGTATGTCACATTATTACCAATAAAACACTCAACACCTGCTCTATAAAAATATGCAACAGTGGGATAGTTTTCGAAGTAGAGGAACTTAGTCCTTAAACCCACATCTCGATATTTAGAATTAAAGCGGAAGATAGAACATTTGAATTACCTCAAAACATTTAATCACATAAATACATGTTATCCAGTTGGTTCATCAATATCATTCATGTTACAAAACATCATCAACTGATACATTACAAGTGTATCACAAAAGAATGCTATACAAGCCTAACAACCCGGTGTTACATTATCAGAGCAGTCCGACTCAAAAGAATGAAGCTATACTTCACAAAAGAAACCTCCAGCAACCTAATCTGCAATGCCTCATAGAGCATTATAAAACAGCAGAAGGGTGAGAAATATTACCATAATAATCAATACATAAGATTATATATATCTACAAGTAGCAATTACATATAATCCACATTTCTCACCACAATTCATTTTCGTAGTCATATACATCTCATCATACATATGAACAAATATGGATATTCATCTAGCATATCTCATCATGCACAATTCACAATTATCCAATATGCATTCACTCACAAGCACATTTCATATATCAATGACATTTATGCTATGTGACTCCAAAAATAACTCAATGCAACTCAATGCAATGTGGTACCAACACTTGTTATCATTTTTCGGTTTTTACACTTAAACCGGGTCCACCCTTCTAGACCGATAACAACAAAGCCCGTCCCCTAGGCTTCAAACCCACCCTTCTAGGTTTGGGACAAGCCACTAGTCTCCACAAAACTAGCAAACATTGCCTCTTGACTAAATGATGCATATGCAATCAACCAACAAAAAATGCACTTAAGACCGTTCTCGCGTCATAATCCCATGCATTCAAATAATTCATACATTCAAGAATTACATTATGATTGCACACACAACATATTCATAACAATTCAAGGCATTCACATTCAATACCATCATCACCTTCATCAAAACAATGCACACATATCCACGATATGTTCCCATGCATTAAATACATTAGCATACAACAATATGCATTTACATACTTATTAGACAATACACACATATTCACTAATGTGTTCTCATGTATACTTATCACATAATTGTACACAACATCATCAATGTATTCATAATTCAATACTATCACTACCTTAGCACACAATGCACACATACCCATAATATATTCTCATGCATTATTATTCGATTTAAACAATGCATTCCGTTATCAATTACATTTTATAAACTAGGATTCGTGCCTTACGGCAACCCACAACATATCTCATTTCAATAGTACACATACTATTCGATTCATATGTGTATTAACCTATTCGAACCAAGCACTCACTCATCGAATGAAAATCACAGAATAGAAACAACACTGTCTGATTCGCCACCATTCGCCTGGTGTAGCCTCGTGGCGAATGCTCGCTGGACCTTCGCCCGGCGAACTCCCTAGCGAGCAAAGTTAGTAGCTACTGACTTGGTTTGCTACCCTTCGCTAAAGGATTCGCCTGGCGAACCTTTGCTACCTATCCTTCGCCTGGCGAACTTGCCAGCGAAAACCACTGGGATTTAATTCTGAATTATTCGCTAGCATTCGCTGAGCTTCGCCCGGCGAAGCTTCGCCTTCATTCTCCTGGCGAGAGCCAGCGAATCTGCGAAGACATAACCCTCAATCTGTCCCCAACTTCCAATCCACCAATAATCGACCGATTCTTCACCAAATCAGTACCAACGACTTAACCACACATCACCTGACTATTCTACGGCATTATTTCCAGTTTCTAACCGATTAAACTACGATTCTATTGATTAAATCCATTTTTCCCTAGCTTGAAAAATGGTGGAGAACTCACAACGAAACCCAACCCACACATACATAACCACATACATTGACTAGATAATAATGTTTCTCACCCTTACCTTGATTGGATTGAAGCTTGAAGTTGATTCTTGATGATTTCTCCAAGTTTCCCTCTTCTCTTCTCTTTTCTCCTCTTTCTCTATTCTTTCTCTTCTATTTTCTTTCTATCCAATTCTATCCACTTACCCCTTATATACTTCTATTATTTCTTTTCTTCCCATTTCTCTCTTCAATTATCTACCAAATAAATCCAATTAATCCAAATCATTAAGATTAATTCCAATAAATCAATTAATTAACATAATTAATTAATTAATGAAATTTGGGCTATTACAACCCTCCCCCACTTTAGGAATTTTCGTCCTCGAAAATGTTACCTGGTTCAAACAATTCTGGATAAGACTCCCTCATCTGGCTCTCCAGTTCCCAAGTCACATTTCCACCAGCCGGTCCTCCCCAAGCGACCCTCACCAAAGAAATCTCTTTGCCTCGGAGTTGCTTTAACTTCCGATCCTCTATCCGCATAGGTGATGCCTCCACAGTTAGGTTATCTCTCACCTGCACATCATCTGCTTGGACTACATGAGACAGATCTGCAATGTATTTCCTCAACTGAGATACATGGAACACATCATGGAGATTAGCAAGCGACGGCGGTAAAGCCACACAATAGGCCACTTATCCTATTCTCTGCAAAATTTGATAAGGACCAATGAAAACGCGGTGTCAACTTACGTGACTTCAATGCCCTACCAACACCAGTCATCGGAGTAACCTGAAGAAACACATGATCTCCCTCTTGAAATTCAAGTGCATTCCTCCTCTTGTCATGATAACTCTTTTGACGACTTTGAGAAATCCTCATCTTTTCTTGAATCATCTTAATCTTGTCCGTAGTCTGCTGAACTATCTCGGGTCCAACTACAGAACTCTCTCCGGACTCATACCAACACAATGGCGTCCTACACCGTCTACCATACAATGCTTCGAACGGCGCCATACCAATGCTCGAATGAAAACTGTTGTTGTAAGTAAACTCAATCAAAGGCAAGTAGCTATCCCAAGCTCCTCCTTTCTCCAATACACAAGCTCTCAAAAGATCCTCAAGTGATTGAATAGTTCTCTCAGTCTGACCATCTGTCTGAGGATGATAAGCTGAACTCATACGCAACTTCGTACCCAAAGCACTTTGCAAGCTCTCCCAAAATCTCGAAGTAAACCTCGGATCCCTATCCGAGACAATACTAGACGAAATACCATGCAAACTGACAATCCTCTCGATGTATAGCTTTGCCAATTTCTCCAACGGATAATCCATTCGCATAGGGATAAAGTGAGCAGATTTAGTCAATCTATCCACAATAACCCAAATAGCTTCAAAATTACACGGCGTCCTAGGTAATCCAGACACAAAGTCCATAGAAATGCTATCCCATTACCACTCAGGAATAAACAACGGTTGCATCATACTCGACGATTTTTGATGCTCAATCTTTGACTTCTGGCAAGTCAAACAAGAATACACAAATTCGGTAATATCCTTCTTCATACGAGGCCACCAAAATATTTTCCTCAAATCTTGATACATCTTAGTATCACCCGGATGAATACTCAATCTGCTACAATGTCCTTCCTCAAGAATACTCTTTTTCAGTTCATCAAGGTCCGGTACACAAACTCTATCCCGACACCTCATAATACCATTCTCATCAATCCGAAAATCACCACCTTGGCCTTGGTTGATCAAAGTCAACCGATCAACTAAACTCAAATCGGATTTCTGTCCTTCTCTAATCTCGTCCAGAATACCACTCGTAAGCTTCAACATTCCAAGCCTAACCCCATACGAAGTCTCCTCACACACCAAACTCAAATCACGAAATTGCTCAATCAATTCCAACTCTTTCACCACCATCATCGACATGTGCAACGATTTCTGACTCAACGCATCCGCTACCACATTCGCTTTACCCAGATGGTAATTCAACCCAAAATCATAATCCTTCAAAAGCTCTAACCACCTTCTTTGCCTAGCATTCAATTCCTTTTGATCAAAGAGATACTTCAAACTCTTGTGATCACCAAACACTTCAAACCTTGCACCAAACAAATAATGCCTTCAAAGTTTAAGCACAAACACAACGGCAGCCAACTCTAAGTCATGCGTCGGATAATTCTTCTCATACACTTTGAGTTGCCTCGAAGCATAGGCTACAACTTGATTATTCTGCATCAACAAACCTCCCAAGCCCATCAAAGAAGCATCACAATACACAACAAACGGCTCTTCCGGATTTGGCAAAATCAGAACAGGGGCTGTCGTCAATCTTCTCTTAAGTTCCTGAAAACTCTCTTCACAATTGGCATCCCAAACAAAAGCTTGACCCTTCCTAGTCAATTGCGTCAACGGTAACGATAACTTAGCAAATCCTTCAATAAACTTACGATAATAACCCGCTAAACCAAGAAAACTTCTAATCTCAAAAACTGATTTCGGAGTCTCCCATTGCGATACCGCTTCAACCTTCGATGGATCAACCGCAATACCTTCACTTGAAATCACATGACCAAGGAAACTCACTTCTTTCAACCAAAATTCACACTTAGAAAGTTTCGCATACAACTGCTTCTCTTTCAGCACAGATAACACTATCTTCAAATGTTCGGCATGCTCCTCTTCAGTCTTCGAGTATACCAAAATGTCATCAATAAACACCACAACGAACTTGTCCAAATAAGGATGGAAAATCCTATTCATGTATTCCATAAATACACCTGGTGCATTAGTCACACCAAATGGCATTACAGAATACTCATAGTGTCCATACCTCGTTCTAAAAGCAGTCTTTTAAATATCCTCAGCTTTCACACGAATCTGATGATACCCAGACCTCAAATCTATTTTACTGAACACACTTGCACCAACCAACTGATCCATTAGATCATCAATCCTCGGAAGTGGATACTTGTTCTTGATAATCACCTTGTTCAACTGTCTGTAATCCACACAGAGTCTCATAGAACCTTCTTTCTTCTTAACCAACAACACCGGTGCACCCCACGGCGATACACTCGGACGAATAAACCTCTTCTCAAGCAAATCTTCAAGTTGACTCTTCAACTCTTTCAATTCCGATGCGGACATACAATATGGAGCCATCGATTTCGGACTGGTTCCTGGAATCAGGTAAATTGAAAACTCCACTTCTCGTTCCGGCGGTAAATCCCTTATCTCATCAGGAAAAACTTCCGGAAAATCACGGACGACTGGTAAGGCATCAATTGCCTCACTTTCACCAATACTCAAAGTTGCTGTCAACATAAATACCTTTGCACCATCTCGCACTGATTCTTTCACTTGCCTAGCAGTCATAAACAAATTCCCTTCATCACCCTGTTCAGGAAAAATAACCGTTTTATCAAAACAGTTAATATGAACACGATTGAACTTTAACCAATTCATTCCCAGAATTACATCAAGTTGATCTAAGTGAAGACACACTAAATCAACCCCAAAGTCTCTACCGAAAATACTCAAAGGGCAATTCAAACACACATACGGTGTAGTTTTCGAACCCATAGCAGGAGTATCAATAACCATGCCACCACCAATAACAGACATTTCAAGATTCAACCTTCTAACACACTTCAGAGAAATAAAAGAATGCGTAGCTCCAGTATCAATTATAGCGATCAAAGGCATACCATTAATAAAACACGTACCTCTGATCAAGCGATCATCACTAGCAGTCTCAGATCCAGATAGAGCGAACACTTTTCCGCTCCCTTGATTCTTCTTCGGCTTATCACATTCGGTACTAATGTGCCCTTGCTCACCACAATTGTAGCAAGTCACACCCGTACTGCTTCTGCACTCAAGAGCCTTGTGGCCTGGCTTGCCACACTTGAAACACATTTTCTCAACACTTTTGCATTCTGGAGCACGGTGTCCCTCTTCACCGCACCTATAACACCTCACCGGAGTAGAAACTCCCCCACTTGGTTTCTTACCGAAACCAACCCTTTGTTTCCCCTTTTCAGCAGGAGTCACATAAGGTTTTCCTCGGAATTGGCCCTTTCCTTTCTTATCACTTAGGTTCTTGTAGTGGCTAGACCGAGCCCTACTATCCTCATCATAAATCCTACTTTTGTTTACCAACTCAGAAAATCGCCGGATTTCCTGATAACCAATAGCTTGCTTGATCTCAAGCCTCAAACCATTCACAAATTTGATCTCTCAGCATTAACAGTGTTGTAGTGAGGACAAAACTTGATCAACTCTTCAAATCTTGCCGCATACTCAGCTACCGTCGACTCACCTTGCTTCAGCTCAAGGAATTCAATCTCTTTCTTTTCGTGCACATCTTCTGGAAAATACTTCTCCAAAAATGTCTCTCTAAAAAGATCCCAGGTAATCACAATCTCATCCTCTTCAAATCTTTGGCGAGTATTACCCTACAAATCCTCGGCTTCCTCTTCGAGCATATGAGTTCTGAACTGCACCTTCTGTGCTTCCGAACAATTCATAACCCGAAAAATCTTCTCAATAGCTTTCAACCAAATTTGTGCTTTGTCAGGCTCATGGGTTCCCTCGAATGTTGGTGGATTATTCCTTTGGGACCTTCCTAAAGCACGGAATTCATCGTCAGCATTATTCCTCACATCCACGTTGGCCTGAGGATTCTGTCTAATTTCCCCAGCCAATCTCGTCAAAGCCTCCGCAATTGCTTCGTCATTCCTACCTGCAACCATCTTACTGAATTCCAACAACAGAACCACGTAAGAACACCAATATCGATAGTGTATCACACACACATATCAATATACACGGAGAACAACACACTAACAACTTGGTCGGACGGACCGACCATCTCTGATACCACTTAATGTAACACCCCCTTCTATACCCCCAAATGAACAATAATATATATAGGCACATGTAAATTTTATCAGAGTATAATTTAAAATACGGTATAAGAGAAGTATGTCACATTATTACCAATAAAACACTCAACACCTGCTCTATAAAAATATGCAACAGTGGGATAGTTTTCGAAGTAGAGGAACTTAGTCCTTAAACCCACATCTCGATATTTAGAATTAAAGCGGAAGATAGAACATTGGAATTACCTCAAAACATTTAATCACATAAATACATGTTATCCAGTTGGTTCATCAATATCATTCATGTTACAAAACATCATCAACTGGTACATCAGAAGTGTATCACAAAAGAATGCTATACAAGCCTAACTACCCGATGTTACATTATCAGAGCAGTCCGACTCAAAAGAATGAAGCTATACTTCACAAAAGAAACCTCCAGCAACCTAATCTGCAATGCCTCATAGAGCATTATAAAACAGCAGAAGGGTGAGAAATATTACCATAATAATCAATGCATAAGATTATATATATCTACAAGTAGCAATTACATATAATCCACATTTCTCACCACAATTCATTTTCGTAGTCATATACATCTCATCATACATATGAACAAATATGGATATTCATCTAGCATATCTCATCATGCACAATTCACAATTATCCAGTATACATTCACTCACAAGAAAATTTCATATATCAATGACATTTATGCTATGTGACTCCAAAAACAACTCAATGCAACTCAATGCAATGTGGTACCGACACTTGTTATCATTTTTCGGTTTTTACACTTAAACCGGGTCCACCCTTCTAGACCGATAACAAGAAAGCCCGTCCCCTAGGCTTCAAACCCACCCTTCTAGGTTTGGGACAAGCCACTAGTCTCCACGAAACTAGCAAACTTTGCCTCTTGACTAAATGATGCATATGCAATCAACCAACAAAAAATGCACTTAAGACCGTTCCCGCATCTTAATCCCATGCATTCAAATAATTCATCCCTTCAAGAATTACATTATGATTGCACACACAACATATTCATAATAATTCAAGGCATTCACATTAAATACCATCATCACCTTCATCAAAACAATGCACACATATCCACGATATGTTCCCATGCATTACATACATTAGCATACAACAATATGCATTCACATACTTATTAAACAATACACACATATTCACTAATGTGTTCTCATGTATACTTATCACATAATTGTACACAACATCATCAATGTATTCATAATTCAATACTATCACTACCTTAGCACACAATGCACACATACCCATAATATATTCTCATGCATTATTATTCGATTTAAACAATGCATTCCGTTATCAATTACATTTTATAATCTAGGATTCACGCCTTACGGCTATACACAACATATCTCATTTCAATAGTACACATACTATTCGATTCATATGCGTATTAACCTATTCAAACCAAGCACTCACTCATCGGATGAAAATCACATAATAGAAACAACACTGTCTGATTCGCCACCATTCGCCTGGCGAAGCCACGTGGCGAATGCTCGCTGGACCTTCGCCCGACGAACTCCCTAGCGAGCAAAGTCAGTAGCTACTGACTTGGTTCGCTGCCCTTCGATGAAGGATTCGCCTGGCGAACCTTCGCTACCTATCCTTCGCTTGGCGAACTTGCCAGCGAAATTCACTGGGATTTAATTCTGAATTATTCGCTAGCATTCGCTGAGCTTGGCCTTCATTCTCCTGGCGAGAGCCGGCGAATCTGCGAAGACAGAACCCTCAATTTGTCCCCAACTTCCAATCCACCAATAATCGACCGATTCTTCACCAAATCAGTACCAACAACTTAACCACACATCACCCGACTATTCTACGACATTATTTCCAGTTTCTAACCGATTAAACTACGATTCTATCGATTAAATCCATTTTGCCCTAGCTTGAAAAATGGTGGAGAACTCACAACGAAACCCAACCCACACATACATAACCACATACATTGACTAGATAATAATGTTTCTCACCCTTACCTTGATTAGATTGAAGCTTGAAGTTGATTCTTGATGATTTCTCCAAGTTTCCCTCTTCTCTTCTCTTTTCTCCTCTTTCTCTATTCTTTCTCTTCTATTTTCTTTCTATCCAATTCTTTCCACTTACCCCTTATATACTTCTATTATTTCTTTCCTTCCCATTTCTCTCTTCAATTATCTACCAAATAAATCCAATTAATCCAAATCATTAAGATTAATTCCAATAAATCAATTAATTAACATAATTAATTAATTAATGAAATTTGGGTTGCTACAACATTCGCCAGCACTTTGGCTAGGCGAGCGAATATTGAGCATTCGTTGATGCTTCGCTAGGCAAATTGGGTAGCGAGTGCTTCCAATAGCCACTGTCTGCCTTCGCTAGGGAGTTTGCTGGGCGAGCGAGTAGCGAGCATTCGCTGATGCTTCGCTAGGCGAGTGAGCCAGCGAGCATGACAGTAGTTTGTATTTTTGGTGTTGTTTTGTTCTGTTCTCTGGTGTTATTGGTCCCTTGTTGGTCATGACTGAATATGAGATTGATAGTGAACTGTGGAGAGTGTATGTGTCGTGTGGAACATGATTTCCTTGATATTCATTTAATTATAATAATTCAATGGATGTATGTTATTATACATGAATATGGTGATGTGTGGAATATATATATATATATATATATATATATATATATATATATATATATATATATATATATATATATATATATATATATATATATATATATATATATATATATATATATATATATATATATATATATATATATATATATATATATATATATATATATATATATATATATATATATATATATATATATATATATATATATATATATATATATATATATATATGATGTGTGATGAAATGTGATCAGAAGGATCGTGTGCACCGTGGGTGTTTGTGTTGTATGTTGTGCATTGGGGTTATGCATATCATGTGGTGATAAGGTGCTCCTTTGTGGAGGGTGATGGCCCAGTGTCCATCAGTGATTGTGAGGGATAGATCATGTCTTAGGGGAGCGTAAGTGATCTATCCTGTTTATGATGTGCTCCTGTGTGGAGGGTGATGGCCCAGTGCCCATCGGGGATGATGATGTGTCCCTTCGGGGAAGGTTGATGGCCTGGTGTCCATCGTCGTTGTTGAATCGGTACCGCATATCATGGTGTTGAGTTGCATATGGTTGCATTGTTATGTGTATTGTATCGGTGTTGGACTGTAGGTCTGGGTTGATATATGTTGAATGATGTTGCTTGTTTACTGCCTTTTATTCATGTACATTATTACTGTTATATTTTGATCGTGATTTCTCACCCCTTGTTGTTGTTGTGGTCTGTGCTTCTTCGGAAGTACAGATAATCCAGGTGCGTAGCTAGCTTGGATAGTGGCGAGTTGAGTCGTAGGGATGCTCTGATACGTAACACGGGGCTTTTAGGAGTTATTTGTATATCTGATAATTTTGTTTTGACTCCATGTCGTACCATGTTTTGATGCAATCCTTTTGGTGGATATATTTTGTATATTTTGGGCGGATGGCCAAATATTGATGTATATGATGTTTATATGTATGTATCTATATGATGATTTCCGCTGCTTATTGTTGAATTCATATAAATGAAATGTTTCGTTGAGTTTTGTTTTGTGACATCCCGTGTTAGTGTGGCAACTCTGATATTTGTTTTGATTTAAATTACCTTTATTTTATTTTGGGGAAACGGGGTGTTACAAGTTGGTATCGGAGCAGGTCGGTCCGTCCGACCAGTGTAGTAGTTGAGTCTGTCTGTAGGTAGCGTTTGCGTATCTGTTAACCTGGCGTTTTTGTTGTTGAGCAGTATGGCGGGAAGGTATGATGCTGCGTTGGCCGCGGTGATGCAAGTGATGACGCAGGTGGTTACTAATTAGAACCAAGCTGCGGGTGCACAATTCAGGGATTTGGCGCAGTTTCAGAGTAATAAGCCGCCGACGTTTCAAGGTGGAATTTTGGATCCCGAAGCTGCTCAAAAGTGGCTGAAGGCGATTAAGAAGATCTTCAGGATGATGGGTTGTAGTGATGAGCAGAAGGTGAGATTTGGTACCCACATGCTGGAGGGCGAAGCGGAAGCTTGGTGGGACAACAGTCGCCAAAGATTGGAGACTGCAGGAACCGCAATTACTTGGGATGTGGTTCGAACTGGTTTTCTGGAGAAGTATTTTCCGAAGGATATTCGAAGTGCTAAGGAAATAGAGTTTCTGGAGCTGAAGCAGGGCAATATGACGGTGGCTGAGTATGCTGCTATGTTTGAAGAATTGGTGCAGTATTGTCCTCATTACAATACTGACGGGGCGATGAACTCCAAGTGTTTGAAGTTTGAGAATGGGTTGCATCCAGAAGTTAAGACGGGGATCGCTTGTCAGAAGATCAAGGATTATCCTGAGCTGATAAGAAGAAGCAGGATTTATGATAATGATAACCAGGCTAGGATTGCACATTACAAGGCTGCAAATGACCTTAAGGGTAAACAGAGGTTTAGGTGTACTCCTTACAATGTTCCTGCTAATAAGGGAAAACATAAGGCTGCTGCTGATAAGAAGCCCAGAGAAGGGAGAGTGTATGCTGGTGTATAGTGTTTCCGATGTGGTGGTACGGGACATCGTGCCAATGATTGTTCTCATGAGGTGAAGAAGTGTTTCAAGTGTGGTAAGCTAGGCCATGTGATAGCTGATATTTGGGTCGCTATACCTACTTGTTATAACTGTGGTGAGAAGGGTCATATCAGTACGCATTGCGAGAAGCCGAAGCCGTCTCAGGTGTCTCAGACCAGTGGTAAAGTGTTTGCAGTGGTGGGAACTCAAGCTGCTAGTGATGAGCGTTCTATCCAAGGTACTTGTTTCATCAATAATGTTCCCTTATCTGCTATTATTGATACGAGTGCAACCCACTCGTTTATCTCTGTTGATTGTGTGAAGAGGTTAGGATTGGTGCCGACTACTCTTGAGTGGCGGATGACTATTGAAACTACCTCTATTGGTTCAGTGACTACTTCTTTGGTATGTTTGAAGTGTCCGCTAACTATTTTTGGTAGAGATTTTGGAGTGGATCTGATTTTCTTGCCCCTTGGTAAGTTGGATGTTATTTTGGGTATGAACTGGTTGGAGTTCAACCGAGTCTACATCGGAAGGTGTTGTTGTTTCTTACGCCGGAGGAAGAAGCTTTGGCAGATTCCTTATCTAGTAAGGAATTAAGGATCTTGTTGGAGGACGAAGCTAAAATGTTTGCTTTATTTGCATCATTAGCTGTTGACGGAAAATTGTCACTGAAGAGTTGGCGGTGGTGAATGAATTTCCTGAAGTGTTCCCTGATGATATTATAGAGTTACCTCAGAAGAGAGAAGTTGAGTTTAGCATTGATCTTGTACCTGGTACGAGGCCTATCTCTATGGCTCCGTACATGATGTCGGCAGTGGAATTGGCTGAATTGAAGTCTCAGATTGGAGAGTTGTTGGATAGAAAGTTTATTAGGCCGAGTGTGTCGCCGTAGGGAGCTCCAGTGTTGTTGGTAAAGAAGAAGGATGGTGTAGAAGCATACTTCAATCTCAAGGTTTTGATGATGTCAACAAGATTTAAGTTCATTCCATGTTTGCAAAAAGTCAAGCTTTCAAATTGATCAAGTTAATTACACTATATACCCGTGGGGGTATATGTACTGTGAAGCTGCTTGCACTATATACCCGTGGGGGTATACACACTGAAGATAAAATCTGAAGCATCTCTATTCTGAACTCATCACAAAAAGCAAGAGGTGGAAGCATATCATCAAGAATACATTATTAAGATCAAGGCAAAGTCATTTATCAATATTGGATCAAGCTTCATGTGCAAATGATCGACTACATTTTTCAAAACTTGGACACAAGACTTTGGTATATCAAAACTCACTTTTTTAATTGATATATAAGTGTTCAAAAAAAGTCTATCATATCAACATATTGCATTTGCATATTTTAAAATAATTTGGAACTGGTATAACACTTTTTACTCAAGTATTTTTCTGAGTTTTAACAGTGTTAACCGATTAACCATATTGGTTAATCGGTTAACGGTCTCAAATTTTAAATTCTCAGGGCTAACGTTCCAGTGTTAACCGATTAACCTATATGGTTAACCGATTAACACTGAACGAATTTTGAAAAATTGTTTCTTTCCAAATTCAAATCTTGTGTAATATTTATACCTTTTCATTATTTGATTCATACACATTTATACCTTTTTGAAATGGTGTTTTGACTCATAAATTCTGAACATTTCAAATTGAAAAAAAACCTCCAATAATTTTCAATGTAATCATTCAATTAAATTCACTATTTTTCAAATAATTTCAAATATTTCAAAAGTGTTCATACTGTTCATACCATTTCATATCCAGAATTTTTGAACACTTGTATTAATATTGAAAAGTGAATTTTTGATCAAAAGGAGAAGATCAATCATTGTATTGATATTATTATTATATCACTCTCAAATTAAAGAATTACAAAATTATTTCTATTGTGACTTGTGATCCAGGATTGTTGGACACAAGGGTTAGTGCTTGCAAGAGGATTGTTCTTGCACACTAGTTGTTGAATAGTTGTTAGATAGTAGGCCTCACCGGTTGATGGTGTGATAGGTTGTACATTCTAAAACTATAGTGGAAAATCTCTTTCACGTGGAAAGGGGAGTGGAGTACCTTCGGATTGTGAAGGGAACCACTATAAATCTCTGTGTCCATTTTCATTCTGCTTTTTACTGCTTTCATCATCAAGAACATAATCAAGTAAAATTCAATAATCTCAAAAAAACCGGAAAAAGTTTCTAAAGCCTAATTCACCCCCTCTTAGGCATCCTCTGAACTTACATTTGGCATCAGAGCAGGTTAAGTTAACCTGTTCCTAACGATTCAGTATGGCTTCCGCTAGCACCAACCCGGTTTTCAAAGACGGTGGAAGTAGTAATAAACCACCACTGTTTTCTGGAGAATATTTCGATTTCTGGAAAATCAGAATGAAGGCGCATCTTGAAGCCCAAGGAGAAGGTATATGGGAAGAAGTCGAAGAAGGACCACACAATCCAGTAAATGTGGTCAATGGCGTTGGAACCGCAAAGTTGAAAACCCCATATGATGAAGACGATAAGAAAAAAATTCTTAATGAGAAGAAAGCAATCAACATACTCCAAAGCGCTCTCAGTATGGACGAATTCTTCCGTGTATCACAGTGTAAATCAGCAAAGGAGATTTGGGACACCTTGGTGGAAATGCATGAAGGAACCGCCGAAGTAAAAAGATCAAGGCTCAACACGTTGAGTCAAGAATATGAGATGTTCCGTATACAACCCGGTGAATCTATTGTTGCCTTACAAAAGAGATTCGTTCATCTAAAAAATCCCTTGATTGCTCTCGGGAAGACCTTCACCAATGATGATCTCAACCTGAAAGTCCTAAGATCCTTAACAAGGGAATGGCAACCAAAAGTGACCGCTATTTCGGAAAAGAAGAGTCTCTCAACGATGACATCCGCATCCTTATTTGGCAAACTTCAAGAGCACGAATTGGAACTTGGAAGGCTCGAGAAGCATGAAAGTCAAGAAAAGAATTCCAAAGGAATTTCCTTGAAGATTGACACAAAGGATGACATAGACGACGGGACTTCCGAAAATGAAAATTTCATGCTTCTTGTAAAGAAGCTTGGTAAGTTTTTTAATAATAAAAATTCCTCTTTTTCTAAAAAGAATAGACATTTCAGGAAAAAGGATGCTTCTACACCGAATCAAGAAGTCACATGTTACGGATGTGGGAAGCAAGGTCACATAAAGCTGGATTGCCCGAAACTTGCAAAGAAAGGAGGATTCAAAGGCAAGAAGGATTTCAAGAACAAAAAGGCTATGTTGCTTGGGACGATAATGAGATAAGTTCATCATCGGAATCGGAAAGCGATGAATGTGCAAATATGGCTCTTATGACGTTACATCACTCCGATGAAGAAATTGATGAGGTTAGTAGCAATTTTTCAATTTATGACAATGATGCACAAGAAGTCATAGATGAACTTCTAAAAGAATGCAAGACTTTGTATAAAAGCATCTCATCCCAAAAGAAAAGAATTTCATCTTTAGAAGAACAAAATACTGCTTTTATAAAAAATATTGAAAATGAAAAAAAAAATTGATGGATGAAAAACAAAGTCTTGTATGCAAACATTTTGAATCCTTATCTTTTCAAATTGTTCAACTTAAAAGAGTTTTAGAAAGATACGAAAAAGGTCAAATTGGCTTGGAGGAAATTCTTAGGCACCAAAGATATCCTAATGATAAAAGTGGATTAGGATATTCTATGTTTTCCAAACCAAGCACAAATGAAACCATTTTTGTGAAAGCGAGTGAACAAGTTGTTAAAGAAAAGGCAAACAATTCTAAAACTATGCATCAAAGTCATAAAAAGAAAAGAATTGTGAAGAAAAAGAATTATGTTCCTAGATATAGAAGTCATTTTCAACCTACTTGTTTTTATTGTGGAATCAAAGGCCATACACCTAATGCTTGCTATGTGCGCAACATTGGTGTTGCTAAACGGAATTATGTGTGGGTTGAAAAAGGTACTAACTATCAAGGACCCAAAGCAATTTGGGTACCTAACAATACTTAATTTTTTGTTGTAGGTATGCTTGAAGACAACTTCTAATAAATGGTATCTTGATAGCGGTTGTTCGAAGCATATGACGGGAGATATAAACAAATTTTCAAGTCTATCATTAAAGGCCAAAGGATATGTTACTTACGGTGATAATAATAAAGGAAAAATTCTTGGAGTTGGAACCGTTGGTGCACCTCCATGTAAAATCATCGAAGACGTCCTTTATGTGGAAGGCCTTAAACACAACCTACTTAGTATAAGTCAATTGTGTGACAAAGGGTTCCGAATCAACTTCACAAAGGATGAATGTTTGATAGAACATGAAGTCACCCATGACATCTTGCTAAAAGGTAAAAGATTTAATAATATTTTTATGATCTCTTTTGATGACTCATCCTTGAAGGTAAAATGTCTAATGGCGAACAACAACGAGGCATGGCTATGGCATAAAAGGTTTGCTCACATTCACATGGAGCATTTAAATAAGTTGATAAAGCATGATCTAGTTTTTGGTCTTCCGAAGATAAAATTCATCAAGGATAAGTTATGCGACGCATGTCAAAAGGGGAAACAGACCAAGACAACTTTCAAATCCAAGCAAGTGGTTTCTACATCAAGACCACTTCAATTGTTGCATATGGATCTTTTTGGTCCATGGAGAACGAAAAGCTTCGGAGGTAACATTTATGCTTTAGTTTTTGTTGATGATTTCTCTCGATACACATGGACATTATTTTTAGTGCAGAAAAATGATGCTTTCAAAGCATTCAAGAAGTATGCAAGGCAAATTCAAAACGAGAAGTCACTCACCATAGCCTCCGTAAGAAGCGACCATGGTGGAGAATTCTAAAATTCAGATTTTGAAGATTTTTGCGAAGAGCATGGAATTTCCCACAACTTTTCCGCACCAAGGACTCCTCAACAAAACGATGTCGTAGAACGGAAGAATAGGTCACTGGTGGAGCTTGCAAGGACAATGCTTAGCGACTCAAATCTTCCTAAGTATTTTTGGGCGGAAGCGGTTAGCACGGCATGCTTCGTAAGCAACCGTGTCAATATTCGACCAATTCTCAAGAAGACTCCGTATGAGCTGTTCAAGGGTAGGAAACCAAACATATCATTTTTCCACATATTCGAATGTAAATGTTTTGTTCTCAACAACAATAAGGACAATCTCGGTAAGTTTGATGAGAAGTCCGACGAAGGTATATTCCTTGGTTACTCTCTTTCTAGTAGAGCTTTTAGAATTTTTAATAAAAGAACTCTTACTATTGAAGAATCCATTCATGTTTCTTTTGATGAGACTAACCCCTCGAAGGAGGATAATATTATTGTGGATGATGATGATGATTTAGTAGATTCCTCACAACAACAAAAAGAGACTTCAAAGGATCAAGCAATACCACAAGAAGATGTCACTCAAATCATTGAAGAACATCAAGATCTTCCGAAGGAATGGAGAACTCATAGAGATCACCCGATAGATAAAGTTATTGGTGATATTAGCCAAGGCGTTGCAACTCGACTAAATCTTAAGGATGCTTGTCTCAACATGGCTTTTGTGTCTCAAATTGAACCAACCAAGATTAATGAAGCCTTAGGCGACGACCAATGGATTGTAGCGATGCAAGAAGAACTCAATCAATTCGAAAGGAATCAAGTTTGGAGTCTTGTACCAAGACCGGACAACAAGCATATCATAGGAACGAGATGGGTGTTCAAGAACAAACTTGACGAGAATGTGATCATAGTTCGTAACAAAGCAAGATTGGTCGCACAAGGCTACAACTAGGAGGAAGGAATTGATTTTGATGAAACGTTCGCTCCGGTAGCAAGGTTAGAAGCAATTAGATTTTTACTTGTTTACGCATGTTCTATGAATTTTCAGTTGTTCCAGATGGATGTCAAAAGCGCTTTCCTGAACAGATACATCAACGAAGAAGTCTATGTCAAACAACCCCCGGGCTTTGAAGACTTCAAGCACTCTTCACATGTATACAAATTGAAGAAGGCTCTCTATGGTCTAAAGCAAGCACCAAGAGCATGGTATGATCGTCTCAACACTTTCCTATGTGATAAAGGATTTGAAAAAGGAAAGGTAGACAAGACTTTATTCATTAAAAAGATAAAGGGTAATACCTTACTTGTTCAAGTCTAAGTGGACGACATCTTCTTCGGATCAACAAACAAAGATCTATGTGAAGAATTTGCTTCGGTGATGCAAGGCGAGTTTGAAATTTCTATGATGGGAAAGATGAACTATTTTCTTGGACTACAAATCAAGCAAACAAAGGATGGCATCTTCATCAACCAATCCAAGTATTGCAAGGAATTGTTGAAAAGATTCGATATGGATAGTTGCAAGGTGATGTCCACTCCTATGGGATCCGGAACGCACATTGATCAAGATGAATCCGATACTCCAATTGATATCACAAAGTATCGAGGTATGATCGGTTCATTATTATATTTGATGACAAACCGTCCTGACATTATGTTTAGCATTTGCTTGTGTGCACGCTTTCAAGCAAATCCGAAGGAATCACATCTCACCGCCGTAAAGAGGATTATGAAGTATCTCAAAGGAACAACGAACGTCGGATTATGGTATCCAAAAGGTAGTACTTGTTCTTTAATTGGTTATTCTGACGCTGATTATACAGGATGTAAGACCGATAGAAAAAACACAAGTGGTACGTGTCACATTCTCGGGAATGCACTAGTGTCATGGGCATGCAAGAAGCAAGCGTGTGTGGCACTCAGTACAGCCGAAGCAGAATATATTGCAGCAGGAAGTTGTTGTGCACAAATTTTATGGCTCAAGCAACAACTCCTCGATTATGGTATAGATCTCGGTTGCATTCCTCTTCAATGTGATAACACAAGTGCCATCAACATTACAAAGAACCCGGTCATGCATTCAAGGACAAAATTCTTCACCAAACCATTGGCGAAAGAACCGTTATTCAAAATTCGATGAGAACTTGGGATTCTCGATGAAGGTGACATCTGATATTTTCTCTGGTTTATGTATGCATGATATATGTTATCAAACCTTGTTGCATTTTTTTAATTATTTATTATCTATGTATTTGATACCATGTTTGTGTTTCTAGACTTTGATTATGTTTAAGTTTTTAAGTTTTTAATTTCGTCTACTTTGTTATGTACTCAGACAATATTTCCTGCATTTTTCAATTGCTGCATTTTGTTTCAGTATGCCTTGCTTGATTACTTATTTCTTGAATGAATGCTTTCATATATGCCGATATCTCTTATTATGGTTTGAAAGCTCCTTCCTTTTTGCTAATGACAAAGGGGGAGAAGAGCTTGGTTTCTCTAATATCTCTCTGTGCAGAATTTTTGCCTCTGTTTAGATAGGGGGAGTTGCTGGTCATAGGGGGAGAAGCAAACCAAGATCGGAACGAAACATCGTCAAAGATATCGCACAGACTCATTTGATTATAATCATCAAAAAGGGGGAGAATGTAGAAGCATACTTCAATCTCAAGGTTTTGATGATGTCAACAAGATTTAAGTTCATTCCATGTTTGCAAAAAGTCAAGCTTTCAAATTGATCAAGTTAATTACACTATATACCCGTGCGGGTATATGTATTGTGAATTTGCTTGCACTATATACCCGTGGGGGTATATACACTGAAGATAAAATCTGAAGCATCTCTATTCTGAACTCTTCACAAAAAGCAAGAGGTGCAAGCATATCATCAAGAATACATTATGAAGATCAAGGCAAAGTCATTTATCAATATTGGATCAAGCTTCATGTGCAAATGATCGACTACATTTTTCAAGACTTGGACACAAGACTTTGGTATATCAAAACTCACTCTTTTAATTGATATATAAGTGTTCAAAAAAAGTCTATCATATCAACATATTGCATTTGCATATTTTGAAATAATTTGGAACTGGTATAACACTTTTTACTCAAGTATTTTTTTGAGTCTTAATAGTGTTAACCGATTAACCATATTGGTTAATCGGTTAACGGTCTCAAATTTTAAATTCTCAGGGCTAACGTTCCAGTGTTAACCGATTAACCTATATGGTTAACCGATTAACACTGAACAAATTTTGAAAAATTGTTTCTTTCCAAATTCAAATCTTGTGTAATTGTTATACCTTTTCATTATTTGATTGATACACATTTATACCTTTTTGAAATGGTATTTTGACTCATATAAATTCTGAACATTTCAAATTGAAAAACACCTCCAATAATTTTCAATGTATCATTCAATCAAATTCACTATTTTTCAAATAATTTCAAATATTTCAAAAGTGTTCATACTGTTCATACCATTTCATATCCAGAACTTTTGAACACTTGTATTGATATTGAAAAGTGAATTTTTGATCAAAAGGAGAAGATCAATCATTGTATTGATATTATTATTATATCACTCTCAAATCAAATAATTACAGAATTATTTCTATTGTGACTTGTGATCCAGGATTGTTGGACACAAGGGTTAGTGCTTGCAAGAGGATTGTTCTTGCACACTAATTGTTGAATAGTTGTTAGATAGTAGGCCTCACCGGTTGATGGTGTGATAGGTTGTACATTCTAAAACTATAGTGGAAAATCTCTTTCATGTGGAAAAGGGAGCGGAGTACCTTCGAATTGTGAAGGGAACCACTATAAATCTCTGTGTCCATTTTCATTCTGCTTTTTACTAAACTTACAGATGGTAGTATGCGTTTGTGCATCGATTACTGGAAAAAGTAAAATTCAAGAATCTCAAAAAAACCCGGAAAAAGTTTCTAAAGCCTAATTCACCCCCCTCTTAGGCATCCTCTGAGCTTACAGATGGTAGTATGTGTTTATGCATTGATTACCTTCAGTTGAATAAAGTGACCATTAAGAACAAATATCATCTTCCAAAGATTGATGATTTGATGGATCAGTTGGTGGAAGCTCGAGTGTTCAGTAAGATTGATTTGAGGTCGGGTTACCATCAGATCAGAGTGAAAGAAGGTGATATTCAGAAGACCGCATTTAGAACTCGTTATGGACATTATGAATATGCGGTAATGCCTTTTTGAGTGTCTAATGCGCCGGGAGTGTTCATGGAGTACATGAACCGAATCTTCCATTCTTATTTGGATAAGTTTATTGTTGTGTTCATTGACGATATACTGATTTATTCGAAGTCGGAGGAAGAGCATGCAGGACATTTGAGAATTGCTTTGCAGGTACTGAAGGATAATAAGCTGTCTGCGAAATTGTCTAAGTGTGAATTCTGGTTGAGGACGGTGAGTTTCTTGGGCCATGTAATATCTGGTGATGGTATATCGGTAGACCCATCAAAGGTGAGTGTAGTGTTGCAGTGGGAACCGCCGAAGACAGCAACGGAAGTTAGAAGCTTTTTGGGTTTAGCAGGGTACTATCGAAGGTTTATCAAAGGTTTTTCTACTTTGGCGTTGCCATTGACTCGGTTGACGAGAAAGAACCAAGTTTTTGTGTGTGATGCCGCTTGTGAAGAGAGCTTTGTAGAATTGAAGAAGAGATTGACTACGGCACCGGTGTTAGTGTTGCCGACTCCGAGCGAGCCGTTTGTGGTGTACTGTGATGCGTCTAGGATGGGATTAGGCGGAGTTCTTATGCAGAATGGTAAGGTGGTGGCGTATGCTTTGCGGCAATTGAGGATGCATGAAAGGAATTATCCTACTCCTGATCTTGAATTGGCTGCGGTAGTTTTTGTGTTGAAGATCTGGAGGCACTATTTTTATGGTTCAAGGTTTGAGGTGTTCAGCAACCATAAGAGTCTGAAGTATCTGTTTGATCAGAAGGAGCTAAATATGAGACAGAGAAGATGGTTAGAGTTCTTGAAGGATTATGATTTCAGTTTGAGTTATCATCCAGGAAAGGCGAATGTGGTAGCAGATGCTTTGAGCAGAAAAGCGATTCATATGTCGGCTTTGATGGTGAAAGAAATGAAACTTATTGAGCAGTTTAGAGATTTGAGCATGGTTTGTGAGACTACGGAAGATTGCATGATGTTGGGCAAATTGCAAGTGAACAACGACTTCTTGGATATGATTAGAGAAGGTCAAAAGCTAGATGTGAAGCTAGTGGATTTGATGTCTGGAGTAGGAAGTGACTCCGATAGTGATTTTAAGTTGGATAGTGCAGGTGTGTTGAGATTCCGAGGCAGGATTTGTGTGCCAGATAATGATGAGCTAAAGAAGTCAATTTTGAGTGAAGGACATCGTAGTAGTTTGAGTATTCATCTGGGAGCTACGAAGATGTACCATGATTTAAGGAAGATGTTTTGGTGGTCGGGTATGAAAAAGGATATAGCTCAGTTTATTTACGCCTGTTTGACGTGTCAGAAATCGAAGGTGGAACATCAGAGACCCTCTAGATTCATGCAACCGTTGGAAATTCCGGTTTGGAAGTGGGATTGTATCACTATGGATTTTGTTACAGGATTGCCGAGCACAGCAAGAGGATTCAATGCCATTTGGGTAATTGTGGATCGACTTATGAAGTCTGCACATTTCGTGCCGATTAGTATAAGTTTTCTGTTGGAGAAGCTGGCAGAGATTTATATTCGGGTGATTGTGAAGCTTCATGGTGTGCCGGCGAGTATTGTGTCGGATAGGGATCCGAGGTTCACTTCAGAATTCTGGAAGAGTTTGCAGGAAGCTTTGGGTACTAGGTTGAAGCTGAGTTCAACTTATCATCCACAAACTGATGGTCAGTCAGAGAGGAATATTCAGACGTTGGAGGATTTGCTGAGGGCTTGCGTGTTGGAGAAAGGTGGTGCGTGGGATACTCATTTACTATTGATCAAGTTCACGTACAACAACAGTTACCATTCTAGTATTGGGATGGCACCTTTTGAGGCATTATATGGTAGAAGTTGCAGAACTCCTCTGTGTTGGTATGAGACGGGAGAGAATGTGGTATTGGGAAGGGAGATTGTGCAGCAGACTACTGAGACAATTCAAATGATTCGTGAGAAAATGAAAGCGTCTCAGGATAGGCAGAAGAGTTATCAGGATAATCAGAGAAAAGAGTTGGAATTCAGTGAAGGTGATCACGTGTTCCTGAGAGTTAACCCAGTGACTGGTGTGGGTCGTGCGTTGAAATCCAAGAAACTGGATCCGAAGTTTATTGGGCCGTATCAGATTTTGCAGAGAATTGGTGTTGTGGCTTATAGGGTGGCGTTGCCGCCGGAGCTTTCGAATTTGCATGACGTGTTTCATGTTTCGCAACTTCGGAAGCATGTCACGGATCCATCTCATGTGATTCAGAGAGATGAAGTTCAAGTCAGGGAGGATCTTACCGTTGAGACGATGCCGTTGCGGATCGAAGATCGTAAGCTGAAGCAACTCTAAGGGAAGGAGATATCATTGGTGAGAGTGGTTTGGGGAGGTGCTGCAGGTGGTAGTGTGATCTAGGAATTGGAAAGCAGGATGCGGGATGCGTATCCGGAATTGTTTCCATCAGGTAATTTTGGAGGACGAAAATAATTAAAGTGGGGGAGAGTTGTAACGCCCATTTTAATTATCTAGTTTTTCTGTGTTATTTTGTTTGCGGTGCCTTTTTGTGGGAGTGTGTTCGAGTGCGGGGTGAGTAGCCATAAGTTGGAGTTTAACTGATAATTGTGGACCTTAAGAATAATAATATAATTATTAATGAATAATGATAGTTTAATGAATAATAGTAATATTATTAATATTATTATTATTATTAATATTATTATTATTGTTATTACTATTATTATTATTATTATTATTAATGGAATAAATAATTAGTAAGAAAATAGGAAATGGGGGTATTTGGAGTTGGAAGAGAGGAACACGATCATTGTGGAAAGAACAAGAAGAAGAACATAGCAAGTGGAAGAGGGTTTTGCATAGAAGAAGGTTTAAGGAGGAAAAGGAAAGCTTGGATTTCTGAATCTTCTACAACTTGATCGAATTATCGAGGTAAGGGGGGGGGGGGGGAATCGGGTCGAAATTGGTATTTGCATGAATTCTAGGTAGAAGGGGATTTCCCTAACCCCATAGGTTTGGATGAACTCAGTTGTTATGTTATTGTGATTCTGAATTGATTGATGGTAAGATAGGTTTGTTTCATGTGATTGTTGGAATGAATTTGGGGTTTTCGGTAGTAATCCGCGGTCACGCGCGGATCAACACCGAGCGGTTTGAAAAACATAGTAAAGCGACGGTAACTCGGATGTCGATTCACAAGAATTCTTATTTAAAGTAGCCAATTAAGACAAATTGGGGGGGGGTTGTTTGATTAGAAATTCGATTAAGAAAGTAAAAGGCAAAAATAAGTGATTTTAAAATAAGTGATTAGAAACAGGTAAATCCACCGGTTCGACTCCCAACTTATCATCGGTTATTACAATTCAATATTTTCAAAAAGTTTTCAATTCCTATTCGATTGCAATATTGACGAACAAGCGTCGACAATACCGCATGACTTCTATTCCTAATTACAGAATTAAGCAGACGGTTAAAAATTGCGCAAATTAACGAAAAAGCTAAGTTAATCCGCGATTGAGTTAAGGAATATTGATCGATCAAATTAAATCCAATTTATCTTATAATAGCGAATTAAGCAAACGAAATTATAAAATAATTTGGAACGGGATTAAAAGAAATAAAGCACAATTGAATAGAAAGTAAACCTCAAAGAAATTACGGGATTCAAAATCGGCGGATTTTCCCTTAGGATTAATTCGTCATGAAAACAATGAAAAACAAAACAAAATTCGGAAAATAAACTAGGTGAAACCAAGAAAACTTATTGGAAATATCTAGATGAAAGATGGTTGAGGAAGGATATGGAAGAACAGAATTTGAGATTATCGATTGATCGCGAGAGATGGTTTACAACCAATACTTCAGTATCAAATGAATTTTTTCGTTCTACTACTCTATACGAAAGTTATCAATATTTATCAAATGTGTTCCTATCTAACAGAACCCTATTGGCTCAAATCACAAAGACATTGTTGAGAAAAAAATGGGTTTTCCCAGACGAGATGCTTGTTATTATCTCTTACAATAACGAACGATTGGTTTCACTGAATAATGAAATAAAATAGATACTTTCTTTCTCGTCGTCTCAAGTTGATATTAGGGGATCTTTCAATTGAGAAGATCCCCTAATATCGAGAATCCATATTGCCCTTGACCGAGCCCACTTGTTTTGAAGCAAATAAAGAGATCCACGGGGGGATTTGTCCTATTCAGATATTCACAACCAATAAGTACAGAATTTTCTTTTCAGATAGGTCCTGAGAAAGAAGGTTGGCATGCCAACAGGCGTCTATTATGGACATCGGTTCAAATCTGATAAAGGGCTTTTTTTTGATCAAAAAATGATAACAGTAGTATTTCTATTTGAAGAAAGATATACAAATATTCTTGATATTTGTAAGAAGTTTCTGTTTGTAATAAAATAAAAAAAACTAATGAATAGTTGAATTTCATTATAAAAAATCCAATTTAGAATTTAAACTCTATTAAGTTATTGTTATCATTCGAATAGAGTAAACTCATTCTAGTTAGAAAGGGAAATAGTATTCTTTTCTATATATATTTCTTTTTTTAGAATCTGATATTTTCTTTGCTTTAATTGTCATATACTCCTATTTTGGATTCTTCCAATCCAATAAAGGGAAAGATTCTAAAAAAAGTAAGTGGACCTAACCTATTGAATCAGAACTATATCCACTATTCTGATATTCCAATTGGTGGATAGAAATGAAATTCGAACAGTGTATCTTTTTTTCTTTTTAATACCCTTTTGGTTCGAACTCTGCAAGAATCCGTCTATATTTCGGATAATATCTTATTGTTCCTAGGAATCAATTGCTACTCCTCTCCTCCAATGGGAGGGCTTATTCTAAGTTCCAACAGACAAGTCATTTGACTTCCAAATATCTTTTTTCCGAATACAAGAAAAGATCAAAATTGATTTCTATTATTTCTTTAAGATAGGTCTATAAAAATAGAAGATATGTCTATAAAAAGAATAGAAAAATCCATCCAATTATGACTTCGAGTATCAAACATTTGGTTTTCATATCTATGATGCATACGATATTTTGAAGGCAATTATTGGACGAAACTTTCAGTTAGAATCTATTATTATTAATCCAATTCCCTAGAATATTCAAAAATAGGACAGATAGATAAAAAAATAAATAGAAAAAAAGAGTCCAATTTATTACCTCGATCCGCAAGTAAAGGGTATACGTCGGAATTAAGCTTAAATAGAAAACAACTGGGCCAGAAACCTAAACTAGGCCCGCAAGGAAAACTACATTATCACAAGTCAGAAACTTCAATGAAATATTCGAGACTCAAGAAATCCGAATCAGCTCCTTCGTGCAACATGAAAGTTGTAAATCTTTTTCTTAGCTTTCCAACGACTGGTAGAACGCCTCGATCCGATTCCTGTAGCTCAAGTTATGAATTTTTTACTAAAAGCTGCTAATGCTGAAAAATAACGAACCAAAATTAAATAAAGCTTAAAATAAAATAAATTGTAAAAACATCATAAAACATGAAATTAAACAAACTAAACTGTAGAAATGAATAAGTCTAAACATAGAGGAAGGTGCATTAAAATGCACTGATCAAATTCCCCTACACTTGAACCTTTGCACTCCGAGCAAAGTATTGTCAAAACTTATGAAACACAAAAACATTCAAATACTCAATCTAGGCTGTGAACTCCTCTTTGGTCAAGATTGTATTGATAGGTACTACTTTTGCATACTAAGGATATCGTAAGAACACAAATCCGCAATTTTGCGGTCATAAGACTCCCTCCTATACAAACCAATCCAAATCATGTCGTTATGCCTAAGTCTAACTTACTCTTCCTCCTTTTTGCTCTCTTTCATTCTAGTGCAATAACATTAAGCCCTTTATCTATTCACACACATGGTAACTGAGCTTGTTAGTGACTATGATCCATATATTTTTCTCAACAATTCAGAATTAGACACTATGTTGTCTTTTTTTTTTCTTTCTCTTTCTTCTTTTTTTTTTCTTCTCTTTTTCTTCTTTTTTTCTTTTTCTTATTAAGCACATGATCATTCACTTATTTGCATCAGCTCAATTACTTAGCATGTGATTTCTAGATGGTGCTGACTGCTAGATAAACTACTTAAGAGCTATTAAAGGACGAGAACTCAAGACTAAGCCATAACAAGTATCTAAATTGATTTCCATATTTGGGAGACTCACGGTGTTAAAACGATACCGATCTTATGAATTTTTCCCAAGTCTCTACAATCTGACCTCCAATTGATCTACAGCACAAAAATTTCAAAAAAATGCATTGTGTTTTTCTAAGTAAATGACTTTTTTTAAAGGAAAGTAACGAAAATAAAAGAACTAAGAAAAACAAAGTAAACGAAATAAAAGTTTCCCTCCCCCACACTTAAAACAGACACTGCCCTCAATGAAAGGGACTCAATTAAAGAGCAAGAGTGAGAGAAAGGAAAGGGTGCTCCCTGATTATACTGCAGTGTAATTGGGTGCTTCCAAAGAACACTCTTCTATGGTAACACCTTCGGGTACCGAACTCTCATGGAATAGCTTCAGTCGCTGTCCATTGACCTTAAAAACTTTTTCAATACCTGCACTTTTAATTTCAACTGCACCATGGGGAAAGACATTAGTAACAATAAAGGGGCCAATCCATTTGGATCGAAGTTTCCCAGTCATAAGCTTAAGGCGGGAGTTAAACAGTAAAACCTGTTGGCCCACAGAGAATTCCTTCCTAAAAATCATTTTATCGTGGAAGTGTTTGGTTTTCTCTTTATAGATTCTAGAGCTTTCATAAGCTTCTAGCCTAAGCTCTTCAAGCTGTTGTAATTGGAGTTTCCTTTCACTACCTGCTTGTTGCATCTCCATATTACAACTTTTTACCACCCAATAAGCATGGTGTTCTATCTCGACAGGAAGATGACATGCCTTACCAAAAACAAGTCGATAGGGAGCATCCCTATTGGTGTCTTGAAAGCTGTTCTTTGAGCCCATAGTGCGTCTTCTAGACGACGACTCTAATCCTTCCTATTTGTTTGCACCATATTCTCTAGAATCTGTTTGATTTCTCTGTTAGAGACCTCAGCTTGCCCATTTGTTTGTGGGTGATATGCAGTAGAGACTCTATGTGCAACTCCATACTTCCGAAGCAAAGCTTCCATGGTGCGGTTACAGAAATGCGTGCCTTGGTCACTTATGATAGCTCGTGGAATTCCGAACCTGCAAAAGATATTATACTTGACAAAATCTGCAACAACTTTAGAATCGTTAGTCCTAGTGGGGATGGCTTCTACCCACTTTGAAACATAATCGACAGCAAGTAAAATATAGAAAAACCCAAATGATACCGGGAAGGGACCCATGAAGTCAATTCCCCATACATCAAACACCTCACAGAAAAGCATAGATTGCTGAGGCATTTCATTCTTATGAGTGATGGTCGTACCTGCTATCTGGCACTCTTTACAAGTGCGGTAAATCTCATAAGCATCCTTAAAAATGGTTGGCCAATAGAAACCTGAGTCGAGGACTTTTCTTGCAGTACGTTGCGGGCCAAAGTGTCCTCCTACTTGAGTGGCATGAGAAAAATTCAAAATTGAGTCAATCTCATAGTCGGGGACATACCTCCTAATAACCTGGTCACTACAGAATTTCCAAAGATAAGGATCATCCCACACATAATATTTGCATCACTCTTGAGTTTGTGACATTGTGCCTTAGATGCACCTGCAGGAAAAACACTAGCAACAAGATAATTAACAATATCAGCAAACACGGGAGTAACTCCTTGTAAGAGTAGCAACTGCTCATCAGGAAAGTCATCCTGAATGGGAGAAGGATCTGCGTCTTGCTCTATTCTGCTCAAGTGGTCAGCTACTAGGTTCTCCGCGCCACTCTTGTCCTTAATATCCACATTAAACTCTTGGAGCAACAACATCCACCGAATTAATCTTGGTTTTACTTCGGGTTTATTCAAGAGATATTTCAAAGCTGCATGGTCAGTAAAAACAACAATCTTGGAACCTAGCAAGTATTGTCAAAATTTGTCAAGAGCAAAAACAATCGCTAAAAGTTCCTTTTCGGTGGTGGTGTAATTAGCTTCTGCAGGATCCAACATCCTAGAAGCATAGTAAATAACATGGGCAGCCTTGTCCACTCTTTGTGCAAGGATCGCTCCAACTGCATAGTTAGATGCATCACACATAATCTCAAAAGGGAGATTCCAATTAGGAGGTTGTATGATGGGGGCAGAGGTTAATGCTTTCTTCAAGAAATCAAACGCCTGCTTGCATTTCTCATCAAAAGTGAAGGTCACGTCGCTTTTCAACAAGTTTGAAAGGGGAAGAGCTATCTTGCTGAAGTCCTTTATGAAGCGCCTGTAGAAACCTGCATGACCAAGAAAAGAACGAATCTCGCGAATGCAAGATGGGTAAGGCAATGTAGAAATCACATCAATCTTGGCAGGGTCAACTGAAATTCCTTTTTCAGAAATTATGTGTCCTAAAACAATCCTCTGCTCCACCATAAAGTGACATTTTTCATAATTTAGAACAAGGTCGGTTTCGATGCATCTCTCTAAAACATGCATCAAAAGAAGAGCCATAAACGGTGAAATCATCCATAAATACTTCCATGCAATTTTCGATAAAGTCAGAGAAAATGCTAATCATGCACTGCTGGAAAGTGCCAAGAGCATTGCAAAGGCCGAAAGGCATCCTCCTGTAGGCAAATGTACCAAAAGGGCACGTGAAAGTAGTCTTTTCTTGGTCTTCAGGTGCAATATGAATTTGAAAGTAACCTGTAAAACCATCAAGAAAACAGTAATGTGATTTACCTGTGTGTCGTTCGAGCATCTGATCAATGAATGGCAAAGGAAAGTGATCCTTTCTAGTCGCCTGATTCAATCTCCTATAGTCAATACAAACTCGCCAACTATTCTGAACTCTAGTGGGAACAAGTTCATTCTTCTCATTTTTTATCACAGTAAGTCCTGATTTCTTTGGTACAACCTGCACTGGGCTCACCCAGTTACTGTCAGAGATAGGGTATATGATACCTGCTTGCAATAGCTTGCTTACCTCTTTCTTCACCACATCAAGAATTAAAGGGTTAAGCTTCCTTTGGGGCTGCCTCACTACCTTAGCTCCTTCTTCAAGTAGAATCCGATGCATGCACCTAGCAGCGCTAATACCTGGAATGTCCGCCAAGGTCCACCCTATTGCCTTTTTGTGCCTCTTTAAAACCTGCAAAAGCCTACTTTCTTGATCGAAATCAAGGTTAGTTGAGATAATAACATGGAGCTTCTCATTTATGTCTAAGTAGGCATATTTGAGACTTTCTGGGAGAGGTTTGAGCTCTAAAGAAGGGTGCTGCTCAATGGATGGGACGGTCGGGGCAGCAGGGACGTCCAGAGCTTCAATCGCACAAACTACTTCGTCGGGAACTTTATCCACCTGCAAAGTATCAGCCTGCAATGCAACATTTATCTCGGCACAAGTAGAGCAAACATTAGTGTCAGTGCATACATCACAGGAGAAAGTATCATCATAGTCCAATAAAGACGGAAAATCAGATAAAAACTCGGGGAGTGTATCGTCTATTAAGTCAGATAGTAACTCTATTTGAAATACTGAATGTTCTTCCATGGGATATCTCATTGCATCAAAAATGTTAAATTTTGCGACAATATTACCAAACTCCATGGACATCGTGCCATCATCAACATCGATTTTCGTCTTTGCCGTTTTCATAAACGGTCTGCCGAGAATGATGGGTGCCTTGTTTGACGTTGTTTCTCCCTCCATGTCAAGAATATAAAAATCAGCAGGGAAAATCAAGTCATTTACTTGCACGAGGACATCTTCCACAACTCCGGCGGGGCGGGTATTGCTTCTATTTGCCAGCTGAATGATTAAACCTGTATGCTGCAATGGGCCAAGATCAAGATTATTATAAACAGAAATAGGCATAACATTAATACCAGCTCCTAAGTCAAGCATGCAATTTTCGAATTTACTGTTCCCAATGGTACAAGGGATAGCAAAAGTTCCTGGATCCTTGCATTTTTGTGGCATGGGCTGCTGGAAAAGAGCTGAAACATTTTTTTCAGCGGCTTCATTTGATTGGATGAAGGCCGAAATATTCCTTCCCACATTCACCCTCTCATTCCCTTTCAATCTCCTTTTGTGAGTACATAAATCCTTAAGAAACTTCGCATATTTTGGGATCTACTTTATTACATCAATAAGCGGGATGTTCACCGCCACTTTTTTAAACACATCCAAAATCTCTCTCTCTCTTTGTCTTCTTCAAGGACGTTCTTATTTTTCTGCACTCGGTGAGGGTACGGTATGCGAGGTTCGTACTATTTTTCTACAACAGTAGAAGGTTCAGCCGCAGGAGGTTCAGCCGCAACAGTAACAGAAGGCTCAACAATAAATTTCGGGCCAGAATCAGAATCATCATCAATTTTTTTCGGGGCAGAATCTGTAACTTTACCTGATGGCAAGCTTATTGCACTCATATTAGCATTAGGATTCGGCACGATTTGAGAGGGCAGTTGGTTGGATCCTAGTGCTTGTTGGATGCCATTAACCGAGGTGGCAAGTTGTCCTATTTGTGTTTGCAAGGCTTGGGTGGAGGATTCTGTCCGTTGTTGGAATTGTACGGTATTGGTGGCCAATTGCTTAACAATATCATCTATTGAAGGACCGGAAGCTGGGGCAGTAGTGGTTGCATCTTGTGGAGGGTTCTGTGGTGATGGAAAGGGCACGACAATTGTTGCTGGGTGGGGTAATGTTTTTGGTTGGAGGGCTGGTTTCCATATTGGAGGTTGGGATGGTTCCTCCAGCTTGGATGGTATCTATTAGTGGACAGATCAGGAATATTGTACCGGTTCTGGTTGTTACCTTGATGGTACAGGGCTGCTGCATATGCTTGAGGTACTTCAGTAGGAACTTTGTCTTTAAGAATGGGACATGTGTCCGTAGGATGATCGGGAGAAGTACAAATACCACACAATCTTGCTGTCACTGTTTGGGTTTGATGGGCTACTTGGGCTTTACCTACCTCTATCAACTGTTGTACTAACTCCTTCAGCTCGCTCATCTTATTTTCGAAGGCTTTGTCAGAATGGGCAACATGAGAAGATACATGAGTCTCGTTCACACCCTTCATCGGGACAGAATTTTCTCTCGTTGTGAACTGTTGGGAGTTAAGCGACATGTTTTCGATCAGAGCTTTGGCAGCGGCTGAAGTTTTATCGACAAGTGCACCACCACTAGCAGCATCTAGCATATTTCTATCCATTGGGTTTAAGCCTTCATAGAAATACTGAATCAATAATTGCTCGGTGATCTTGTGTTGTGGGCAGCTTGCAACCAATTGTTTGAATCTTCCCCAATATCCAGCCAACGACTCATCTCGTTGTCTAATACCACAGATGTCTTTTCGTATCGAGGCTGCTTGGGATGCAGGAAAATACCTTTCTAGGAATACCTTCTTCAGATCGTTCCAAGTAGCAACAGAATTCGGCTCGAGATAATATAACCAATCCTTGGCTGCACCTTATAGAGAAAAGGGGAACTCTCAGCTTGGTGTGGTCTTCCGTAATTCCTTCAGGCCTGAGTGGGGTGGAACAAACAATCTGGAATTCCTTGAGATGTTTGTGTGGATCCTCACCTGAAAGACCGTTAAATCTAGGCAACAAATGTATTAGTCCAGATTTTAACTCAAAGGGAGCAGCAAGGTTAGCATATTCAATACACAATCCATTATAGTTAACATCGGGGGCAGCAAGCTCCCTTAGTGTCCGTTGTTCAGCCATGGTGGACAAAGGATCAGAATCAAGAACGACGAGAGATGATGAACTAGGGTCGGCCTGATTATCTTGAAGGCGTGCGTGCAAGGTTCTCTCAATCTCAGGATCACAATCAGCTAGGTCTGGACAGGAAGCTCTTGTGGCCAGGATTGTCAATGCAGCAACAATTCCAATAATTCCCACAATGTCCCTGTAGGTCAGAATCAAAATCAAAGAAAGAAGAGGGTTAAAATAGAATCGAAAAAATCTGAAAACACAAAATTTAATCTAATTAGGTCAAATAAGAATTTTGGAAATCTTTTTTGGATTTTTTCAAGACGGTGAAAACAGTAAAAAATTAATTAAAAATAGTAAAAAGGATTTTTTTTGTGATTCCGATGGAAAACTCCCATAACTACTTTGTAGTAAGGAACTTTTGAGCGCACGATTTTTCTGCTTCAAGTGTACGAAACAGATCTTGAAAAGGAGGCGATTTGCCCTAAACCGGGTTTTTTTGGCTCGGCCGTACGAGAAACAGGCGAAACGGGCAGCCGGACGCGGAAACTCAAGAAAAAACTCAAAAAAGCAGAAAATTAAAACAAACAAAACCTAAAACTAGACTATTGGCTAAATCGATAAGAATCCCCGACAACGACGCCAATCTAATCCGCAGTCGCGCGCGGATCAAAACCGAGCGGTTTGAAAAACGTAGTAAAGCGACGGTAACTCGGATGTCGATTCACAAGGATTCTTATTTAAAGTATTCAATTGAGACGAATTGGGGGGGGGGGTTGTTTGATTATAAATTCGATTAAGAAAGTAAAAGGCAAAAATAAGTGATTTTAAAATAAGTGATTAGAAACAGGTAAATCCACTGGTTCGACTCCCAACTTATCATCAATTATTACAATTCAATATTTTCAAAAAGGTTTCAATTCCTATTCGATTGCAATATTGACGAACAAGCGTCGACAATACCGCACAAATTATATTCCTAATTACCGAATTAAGCAGACGGTTAAAAATTCACAAATTAACGAAAAAGCTAAGTTAATCTGCGCTTGAGTTAAGGAATATTGATCAACCAAATTAAATCTAATTTATCTTATAATAACGAATTAAGCAAACGAAATTATAAAATAATTTGGAACGAGATTAAAAGAAATAAAGCACAATTGAATTGAAAGTAAACCTCAAAGAAATTACGGGATTCAAAATCGGCGGATTTTCCCTTAGGATTAGTTCGTCATGAAAACAATGAAAAACAAAACAAAATTCGGAAAATAAACTAGGTGAGAGTTTTGCATCACAGGAGCAAACTTAAATAGAAAACAACTGGGCCAGAAACCTAAACTAGGCCCGCAAGGAAAACTACATTATCACAAGTCAGAAACTTCAATGAATTATTCGAGACTCAAGAAATACGAATCAGCTCCTTCTTGCAACATGAAAGTTGTAGATCTTTTTCTTAGCTTTCCAACGACTGGTAGAACGCCTCGATCTGATTCCTGTAGCTCAAGTTATGAATTTTTTACTAAAAGCTGCTAATGCTGAAAAATAACGAACGAAAATTAAATAAAGCTTAAAATAAAATAAATTGTAAAAACATCATAAAACATGAAATTAAACAAACTAAACTGTAGAAATTCCTGAGTCTAAACATAGAGGAAGGTGCATTAAAATGCACTGATCAGGTAATTTATCATTTTAAGCCGAAAATGAGTTAATCGGTATAGCTGAAGTTTGATCGGGTGGAATTTAGAATATATTATGTAGCTAAGTCGCATTAGTGCTGTGGGAACTGGTTTGAGTAAAATCGGACGATTTCGGAGAGTGTTGCCGATTCCGAACCGTGGGGTTTTTGTAAAATCGCAGACATTGGGCAGCACTTTCGCTAGGCGAGCAATTAGCGAGCATTCGCTGATGCTTCGCTAGGCGAACTGGGTAGCGAGTGCTTCCAGTAGCCACTGTCTGCCTTCGCTAGGGAGTTCGCTGGGCGAGCGAGTAGCGAGCATTCACTGATGCTTCTCTAGGCGAGTGAGCCATCGAGCATGACAATAGTTTGTGTTTTTGGTGTTGTTCTATTCTGTTCTCTGGTGTTATTGGACCCTTGTTGGTCATGACTGAATATGAGATTGATAGTGAACTGTGGAGAGTGTATGTGTGGTGTGGAACATGATTTCCTTGATATTCGTTTAATTAGAATAATTCAATGGATGTATGTTATTATACATGAATGTGGTGATGTGTGGAATATGTATATATATATATATATATATATATATATATATATATATATATATATATATATATATATATATATATATATATATATATATATATATATATATATATATATATATATATATATATATATATATATATATATATATATATATATATATATATATATATATATATATATATATATATATATATATATATATATATATATATATATATATATATATATATATATATATATATATATATATATATATATATATATATATATATATATATATATATATATATATATATATATATATATATATATATATATATATATATATATATATATATATATATATATATATATATATATATATATATATATATATATATATATATATATATATATATATATATATATATATATATATATATATATATATATATATATATATATATATATATATATATATATATATATATATATATATATATATATATATATATATATATATATATATATATATATATATATGATGTGTGATGAAATGTGATCAGAAGGATCGTATGCACCGTGCGTGTTTGTGTTGTGTGTTGTGCATTGGGGTTATGCATAGCATGTGGTGATAAGGTGCTCCTTTGTGGAGGGTGATGGCCCAGTGTCCATCAGTGATTGTGAGGGATAGATCATGTCTCAGGGGAGCGTAAGTGATCTAACCTATTTATGATGTGCTCATGTGTGGAGGGTGATGGCCCAGTGCCCATCGGTGATGATGATGTGTCCCTTCAAGGAGGGTTGATGGCCCGTGTCCATCGTTGTTGTTGAGTCAGTACCGCATATCATGGTGTTGAGTTGCATATGGTTGCATTGTTATGTGTGTTGTGTCGGTGTTGGACTGTAGGTCCGGGTTGATATATGTTGAATGATGTTGTTTGTTTACTGCCTTTTTATTCATATACATTATTACCGTTATATTTTGATCGTGATTCTCACCCCTTGTTGTTTTTGTGGTCTCTGCTTCTTCGGAAGTACAGATAATCCAGGTGCGTAACTAGCTTGGATAGTGGCGAGTTGAGTCGTAGGGATGCTCTGATACGTAACACGGGGCTTTTGGGAGTTATTTGTCTATCTGATGATTTTGTTTTGACTCTGTGTCGTATCATGTTTTGATGCAATCCTTTTGGTGGATATATTTTGTATATTTTGGGCGGATGGCCGAACATTGATGTATATGATGTTTATATGTATGCATCTATATGATGATTTCCGCTGCTTATTGTTGAATTCATATAAATGAAATGTTTTGTTGAGTTCTGTTTTGTGACATCCCGTGTTAGTGTGGCAACTCTGATATTTGTTTTGATTTAAATTACCTTTATTTTATTTTGGGGAAACGGGGTGTTACACACCGGTTGCCTCTTCGAGAAGAATGTCCGCCAGTAAAACAGAAGTTGAGAAGCACAAGTACTGATATGGCAGTCAAGATCAAGGAAGAAGTTCAAAAGCAGTTGGACGTTGGGTTTCTTGTTGTCACCAACTACCTTCTGTGGGTCGCTAATATTGTTCCTATGCCTAAGAAAGATGGAAAGGTCAAGATGTATGTCGATTACTGAGATCTGAATAGAGCGAGCCCAAAAGACGATTTCCCATTCCCTCACATTGACGTGTTGGTTGATAACACTGCTCAATATTCTATGTTTTCCTTCATGGATGGCTTCTCTCGGTATAACCAAATCAAAATGGCCCTAGAGAACATGGAGAAAACTACTTTCATTAATACCGTGGGGGACTTTTTGCTACAAAGTGATGCCCTTTGGATTAAAGAATGTTGGGGCAACTTATTAGTGGGAAATGGTGACTCTCTTTCATGATATGATTCATCATGAGATCAAATTATATGTTGATGACATGATTGCGAAATCACAGACAGAGGAAAGACATTTGGTCAATCTTTTAAAATTGTTTGAAAGACTAAGGAAGTTCAAGCTGAGGTTGAATCCTAACAAGTTCACCTTTAGGGTGAGATCTGGGAAGCTGCTAGGATTCATTATCAGCGAAAGAGGAATTGAGGTGGATCCTACAAAGATAAAAGTAATTCAAGAGATGCTTGAGCCAAGGACGGAGAAAGAGGTTCGTGGTTTCCTTGGGAGATTGAACTACATTATGAGGTTAATTTCCCACCTTACAGCCACTTGTGAGCCTATTTTCAAATTGCTGAGAAAAGATCAGGCGTTCGTTTGGAATGAAAACTGTCAGAAAGCTTTTGAGAAGATAAAAGAGTATTTGTAGGAGCCTCCAATATTGATGCCTCCAGTTGCTTAAAGACCTCTAATTATGTATTTAACGGTTCTTGAGAATTTGATGGGTTGTGTGCTCGGTCAACATGACGAGACAGGTAGGAAAGAACATGTTATCTACTACCTGAGTAAGAATTTCATCGATTGCGAGTCGAGGTACTCCATGCTAGAGAAAACATATTGTGCATTTTCTTGGGCAGCTAAACACTTAAGAAAATACATGTTAAACCATACAACCATGTTGATTTCGAAGATGGATCCGATCAAATATATATTTAAGAAGCAAGCGCTTTTTGGAAGAATCTCTAGATGACAAATGGTTCTGACAGAGTATGACGTTTAATATGTTTCTCAAAAATCCATTAAAGGAAGTGTCTTGTCATAATATCTTACTGAACAATCGATTGAGAATTATTAGCCAATGAGGTTTGAATTTCCTGACGAATATATAACGTTTTTGAAGATGAAGGACTGCGATGAGCCTTTGCCTGACGAGGGTCCTGAGATTGGATCTTAGTGGAAATTGGTTTACGATGATGCTGTTAACTCATAAAGAAACGAAATTTAGGAAATTATTATAACTGCTTACGATTCTCATATACTGTTCACCACCCAGGAAACGTTTTCCTGCACAAACAATGAAGCTGAGTATGAAGCGTGCATCATGGGTTTAGAAGAAGCCATCGATATAAGGATTAAGAATCTAGATGTGTATGGTGATTCAGCATTAGTCGTCAATCAAATGAAGGGAGAGTGGGAAACTCGTCAGGCCAACCTGGAGCCTTATAAGAACTATGCAAGAAGACTGCTTCCTTTCTTCGATAGAGTTGAGTTTCATCATGTACCGAGGGCTAAAAATCATATGGTAGACGCTTTAGCAACGTTATCATCGATGTATAAAGTGGATTTCTGGAATGAAGCTTCAGCAATCATTATCATCGGTCTTGATAGACATGCCTTTGTATTTGCAGTTGAACAAACATCAGATGTGAAGCTCTGGTATTTTAACATCAGACATTTTCTCAAGACTCAAGAATATCCATTTGGAGCATCAAGCAAAGACAAGAAGACTCTGAGGAGGCTTTCAGGAAACTTTTACTTGAACAAGGATGATGTGTTATATAAAAGAAACTTTGACATGGTCTTGCTACGTTGTGTTGATGAGCACGAAGTAGAATTATTAACAGAAGAGGTTCACGGGGGCTTCATTGGCACTCATGCCGGTGGGCATGGGATGGCTAGAAAATTGTTAAAACCTGGATATTGTTGATGACTATGGAGTCCGATTGTTTCAAATATTCCAGGAAATTCCATAAATGCCAGATTTATGCTGACAAGATGCATGTGCCACCAAGCCCTCTGAACGTGTTGACGACTCCTTGGCCTTTTGCAATGTGGGGAATCGATATGATTGGAAAGATAGAGCTGAATGCTTCCAATGCGCATCGCTTTATTCTAGTTGCCATCGACTATTTTACAAAGTGGGTAGAGGAAACTTCCATTGCTAATGTCACCAGGAAAATGGTTGCTCGTTTCATAAAGAAGGACATCATTTGCCGTTACGGAATACTAGAACGAATCATTATTGATAATGGTTCGAATTTGAATAATAAGATGATGAAAGAGTTGTGCCAAAGTTTCAAAATTGAGCATCATAATTCTTTTCCATACCATCCGAAGATGAATGGCGCTGTGGAGGCAACAAATAAGGACATCAAAAAGATTGTACAAAAGATGGTGGTGACTTATAAAGATTGGCATGACATGTTTCCCTTTGATTTACATGGTTATCGTACCTCAGTGCGTACATCGATTGGGGAAACTGCTTTCTAACTAGTATATGGTACAGAAGCAGTCCTACCATTAGAAGTTGAGATCCCTTCTTTGAGGGTATTATCTGATGTGAAGCTCAACGAAGCTGAATGGGTTCAGGCTAGGTTGAATAAGCTAAGTCTTATTGATGAGAAGAGATTGGCAGCCATCACCCATGACCGGTAATACTAGAGCATAATGAAGAAGGCTTTTGATCAGAAGGTGCATCCTCGGTGCTTCTAGATAGGGGATTTTATTTTGAAAAGGATCCTTCCTCCTCAAACAAATCACAAGGGCAAATGGACTCCAAACTATGAAGGTTCATATGTGGTAAGGAAGGTTTTCTCTAGTGGAGCCTTATTACTATCTACTATGGATGGTGAAATTTTTTCGTCCCATGTGAATGCAGATGTAGTCAAGAAATACTTTGCTTAAAAAGAAAAGGTTCGGCCAAAAATTAGGGATAAAAAGAAAAAAGAATAAACCTAGAGTGATCAATTAGTCACAAGGACTAATAATCAACCTAGAGTGATCCGACCAATACACAAAGTCGCGACCAATATCCTTTGTCGAACCAACAACGACTAATAATCAACCTAGAGTGATCAATTGTTGCAGTGCAAAGCTAAGGCTTAGTTTTTGCGGTAAAAGGACTCAATTATAACGGGATTTGGAAAAGATAAAGAAATGGGTCCGAAGAATGATCCATGTGCTCCTAAGGGACTTCGTAGATCCCAGGTGTTAACAAAGGTTTCAAAGTTGTTATGTAGGGAAAACTAGTTTAAAGATTCGATCTCACACTCTCGCTCGCTCGGTAGTTAAGAGGCACACTTTGAAAACTAGCAAAGCCTAACTGAAACCTAAAGCGCTCTCGCTGCATTCAGGCTTAGTGCTCGGTGTCTACTATTCAGAGATCACCTCAAACTCTCGCTCTATCGGACATACCTTGGTGTGTTTCTCACTCTCGTGACAAAACACTGTTAACCAGCCTCTTGCTCTCGCGACAAGACTGACTAAATTCGTAATAGACCCCAAAACCGGAATTCAGAACGACTAAGTTAAACACTGATGGTTCCTATAGAGTCCCGTCAGGTGACGGTACTCAGACTATGGACTCCGACGAAACTACTCAAACATGTTCATCTCTAAATCTAAAGTACTTATCATGCTGTAAATTAAAACATACATAATCTCAAGTAATACTAAAGTAAAGAAATGCAGTAACGCAGAAATGTAAATAACCTCAGATAAATTGAAATAGAAACAACTTCAATAGATTACAGTATCGATCCAAGCATACTATCAGCGATTACACAAAATGTAAAGTTACAACGGGGCAACAATCATTCAGTGTGAGCAATTACTGCTTTAGTAAATGAGTATGTGGGTAAGGTTTGACAGAATTTTGACAGCGCTTTCGCACGGGTTACTTGGATGCCTAAAACTGACCTACAAGGGTCTATATATAGAGGGAAAAAGGCTCCAAAACATTTGAATTCGAAATTCCTCAGAACTACTAAACTGCTATACCTAACTGTTCCTGCGCTAAATGGCGATTGTCGTGTGCTTAATGGCGACCGCCATTAGCTTCAAAATTGGGTTCCCTCCTTTTTCGCATGGTGACCTGCTTCCTCAGGTAATGGCGAGCTCCATTTCTTTGAGGAGGCCAGAATGTGACTTTTTAAAGGATTTCTTCACTGTTTAGCTCACTTTTCGATCCTTTTCTTCTATCTTGCTGATTTAACACCTGTCAAGTAAAAACATAAGAAAACGTAAGTAATCAACAGCTAAAACAATAGTGACTCGATAAAACAACGAATAAATATGCACGAAATGAATCAAAAAGTGCGATACAAAGTCGAGTCATCAAACTCCCCCACACTAAAATCTTTCCTTGCCCTCAAGCAATCGACCAATATGGTAAATGGAAAGTAAGCATGGTCTGAAACATTGGCACAACGAAACTCTGATCATACGCGGCTGCTAGGCTAAAGTCCGATCGATAGGTACTAATTAATGAAAACAAGGATATCATATCGATACATCTCCACATTTGCAGACAAACACTCCATTCCTATGCAATACCAATTCAAATCACGAAATCATGACCAGACCTATATCCTTTATCCTATTTCACCTTTTTTCATTCTCGTGCAATCACATTAAGCCCGTTATCCCTAGCACTTACATGGTAAGGGAACCTGTTTGTATTATATGATCTCGATATTCCAAAAATTTATCTTTTTGCACATTATGTTTTATTTTGCTTACGAATTTCAACAGTCCGAACCTTTAGGCTAAATGGCCGGGTGAGGACCACCTAACTTGGTGGGATCATGTCTTTCATTTGCATTCTATAAAAATCACATTATTCAAATTTTTGAGATCAACACATATTTGCATCGGTTCGTTACTTAGTTTGTACACAAGGATGGTGTTGATTGCTAGTATAAACTAGTCAAGAGGCTACTTCTAAGAAACTAGGCATAAGGTCTTATCATAATGTATATTTGAATCAATATCGCATACTTAGGGAATCTAAGGTGTAGGAGCGGTACCGATATTTCCAAAACTTTCCCAAGTCTATCTATTACAACCTAAGCAATCTATATACTTTCGGAGTGTCATGCCATGAGTCAAAATTTTAATTTATGGTCAAAATAAAGGAGTTAATAGACAATACGAAAAGTGTAAAGCAATAATTGACTCAAACGCGCGTATGACTCAAAAAAGGAAACAACTAAAACTAGAAAACTAGAAATGACAGAAAGTAAATAAAAGAAGTAAACAACTCCTCCCCCACACTTAAACTAGACATTATCCTCAATGGCCTAGTCTAAGGTGAAAGAAAGAGCGATGGAACCTAGAGAAGTCAGTGGTGGTGCCCACGGCCTCCACGATGGTGTCTGTCCTGGTTGAAAGCTGCGTTGTCCTGTGGGACATGCTAGACACAGTCTGCAATACGACTTACCCCTCTGCGCAAGCCTATCATGCCAGAGACAACGTCTCGCAAGTCCAACTCAGTTCTATCTATAAATTCATATTGGCGCCTCTGCATCTCCTGCATCATTATGTCACGCTCGGCGTCCCTTTCTCTTTGCTTCCTGAGCTCCCATAAGATGTCATCCAGTAATGAGTGAATACCTGCAAAATCAGTAAAAGGTGCAATAGGTTCCTGGGTGCTAGGCCCAGGTGTGTCAGCAGTGCGTCTACGAGTACGGGGCCTCTCGGAAGGCTGTCCCGCAACCTCATGATATTGCCTCTCTGCGTTTTCCTCCTCTAAATCAGGCGCACCTAAATCAATCATCCAATTAGCGCGTCGTCATACATCGGTACACTCAAAGCAAGGAAGAGAGAAACCTCAGAACTTAGTGGTACGGACCATAATATGATACTTACCACTAGGAAAACTTTTGACAAGCCGCATATGACGGTAAAAGTCAATGTTGGCATAGAGGCAAGGTATACTGTCAGCATTTTCTAAATCGGCCTCTAGGTCTAAAGAGCAAGCGATTGCAGTGACAATATCACTAATGCAAATGGGACCACTAGTTCTATTTGAAACACTGACAAAATGGGATAAGAGGAACGGTGTGGGATTCACAGGGGTTTAGAGGAGAACGCAATGGATAAAGAATAGATATTTAGAATTCACATTGCCTGGGTTCTCACGTCCAAAAATGGTGGAAGCAAGGATACGGTGTAAGTATCGGATCGCTGGGTTGTGGATGGTAGTCATCTTTAGGCCTTCCCATGTGGTGGTTGTGGTGTTTATGATTTGGGTCCAAAATTGAAAGGCTCCATCCTCCCAGTCACTTTCTAGAGGTGCAAAGGTAGTCGATCCTTCGTTGGCGGGAAAGTCAAAGTATTCCGCTACCTGCTCATGAGTTAATGAATAGTCAGCATTAAAAATTTTGAAATGAATGGTACCGGTGGTGCAGGAAAGATCATGAACATACCTGAGTGAACTAAGAAACTCATATGTAAGCCTAATGGAAGAAGCATTAAACATGGAACAGAAACGAGTCATACCAAGGTTTCAGAGCATCCAAGAGACGCTTTGGTAGAGACCAAAGGTGCGAAGAATGTCTAGGTTAGGATAACGTGTCGCATAGACGGGTCTCTTGGAGAGTCAGTGAAAGTTTGCGCGCATGGTGTTTCCGAGCACTCCTACGGGGAACTCAATGCCCACGTAATCAATCTCTTGGTTGATTTCCATAATGCTTGTTTTTTTGGGTTTCTAAGATGGGTGGAAGAATGGAAAATGGTTTTGAGAGTGATGATGGAGAGGGTGAAGTTGGTGGATTTAAATAAGGGTTGAATAGAGAATTTGAGTGGTTAGAAGTTAATGTGGGATAATGAGGAGGTTGTGGGATGATTAATGTTCTATTGGGAATATGCAAGGGTAGTAAGAGTGAAGAAATGAAGAGGAAAAATATATTTTTAAAATTTAAAACGGTTCTAACCCTCAAGACCAAACGACGATCGCCGTTAGGCTTATGGCGACCGCCATTTGCCTGAGGCACGAGCTATTGGTTCTGGCTTGGCAGAATGTTGTTCTACCGACACATTTTTGGTGTTTTTCTTGTTTTCTATTACACAATAAAATGCTACACTAAAAGAAATTAAAAAGGCTTTAGAAATCTAGAAACAAAAACACTTAAAGAAAAACTTGCATTAAACGAAACAAAAGTACATTACAACTCCGCGTCGGTATTCCAAAGGTAAACAGTGGAATGAAAAATTAGCAGTGCAGACAATACGGGAATGGGAAACATTATATAGAGAAATAAACTATCCAAAGAAAAACAGGGAAAAAGTTGCGTCTGGCAATCACTGTGGTGCTGTGTAGTGGAATAGACCATCTGGAACAAATGGTTCAACTCCTCATGGACAACATCTATAAGTCCAATGAAATCGATTTTGTGGGACGAAATTTCATTCCGAACGAAATCTAATTCGGACTAGATGCAGTTAATAGCGGCAGCTACATTGACAGTTGGATCAAGAGGGTTAATCCCAGAACTTTGAGTGGCAGAGGCAGACATAATAATATCATGGTTATCGTAAGCTTAAGGAGAGTCAGGTGGAGTCAGAAACTCATCGGGGACCTCCAAGTCATAGAGCCAGTTATTCTTGTTGTGCACACTTGTTTTCTCATGGTTGGGCAGGGTAAAAGTATGAACTATAACATTATTAATAAGCAGCTCAAATTCAACAGGACCAAGATTTGCAATCATTTGCCGATTGAAACAAAAGTTAATGTCGATCGAACGGACGCCCCCGAAAGCAAAGGAATGATTCAAATGATACCTCATTCCAATTGCATCAGCAATCATTATTACCAACCCACCTATTAATATCGGCTTAAGAGAATCACAAGAAAGACGGCTAAAATTTGCAAGCAGGAATGAGCCAGCATTGACAGGTTTTCCTTGGGATGCACAAAGCATGATATACAGCTCATTCTGAGACACAAAGGTGATGTCCTCTTCTTTTCCAAAGAAAGTGTGAGCAATAATCTTATGAAAATGTCGCCATCCCGGGTTGTGGATGCTCTCAGAGAACATAGCATCTGGTTTAGCATTACCATTTCCAGTTAAGGTACCCCCATAATTGTCGGAGATCAAAACTAGTGAAGGCATCAACATGGGTTTTGGTTACATCATCGAGCTCATTAGGGAAGCCTAACAAGTCAGCAAATTCATGATGTGTGAACCTATACTTGTTTTTAAACAACGTGAAAGTAGCCAGTCCACGGCCAAATTCGAAACTATAGTTGGGGTCGAAGTAAAGAGAGCTGAGGAACTCTAAAGTCAGGTTAAGATAGGTGTTGAATTTCTTTTCCAAGGCAAAGTGGGTCCAACCTATCTGGTTCATAAGGTAAACAATGTTGTCTTGGATACTAAGGGTTTGCATAGCAGAGCTGTCAGGGTAGATGGACAGACCAAAATCTCTTTGAGACAAAGCCTCAAATCGACGTCTCTGGACATCATTCCTGAAGGTGGCAGTATGGTTCTCGAATATATGCATGGTCTCAGTTCAAAGGTATCCTAGAGAGGGTTATCCTAAAGATCAAAATAAAATAATGCACTATTAGGGAAATGATATTACTATGCGCTAGTATAATTAAGATAGAGATACTAATAGTAAAATAATAATAGCGACAACATTGAATGCGTATGAGATAAATTCTATACTAATCATGCAAACAATGTCCTAAAACTAACAACAATAAAAAAGGCAAGAACTAAAGATCGTGGTTTAGCTCCCACAGAGCTCTCTGTTTAATGTTGAAAGCTCGACATTAGATCTAAAAAAGGCTTCATTAGTCAGGAAGAGCGGGAAGCTCTTCCAACTTGTAGTACGTGCAGGATTCTTTATTTTCTACTGAGTGGTATTGCTTGAGTCTTTGGCCTTTCACGATGAACGTCTCATTTGACTTTCCTTTAAATTCAACTGCTCCACTTCGCAGGACTTTTGTAACTTCAAAAGGACCAGACCACCTAGAACGTAATTTTCTAGGAAAAAGTTTAAGTCTAGAGTTAAATAGAAGAACTATATCTCCTTCATTAAACTCCTTCTTCGTTATCCTTTTATCATGCCATTTCTTGGCTCTTTCTTTATATATTCGGGCATTTTCATATGCGTCTAGTCTTAGTTCCTCTAGTTCAGGATATCCAGAATCCTTTTCTCGTCGGCTCCCTTATAGTTCATATTCAAGGTCTTAATGGCCCAATAAGCTTTGTGCTCAAGTTCCACGGACAAATGGCTTGATTTTCTGTAAACCAGTTTGTATGGTGTGGCTCCTATAGGGGTCTTGAAAGTTTTTCTGTAAGCCCACAGAGCTTCATGAAGTTTAGTAGACCAAACTATCCTAGAGATCGCAACTATTTTTTCTAAAATTTGCTTGATCTCCCTATTTGACACCTCCACTTGTCCCCTTGTTTGAGTATGGTAGGGTGTTGCTACTCGGTGTCTGTAACACCCTTTTCTACCCCACAATTTCAATAGCAAAATAATCACCTTTATTAGAGTAAAATATTAAACTCAAAAGGAATCACCTCAAAGGGCGTACATTTTCTAATAAATCAAATATAGGTCAAGCCTACGTAAACAACAGGTTTTCTCAAAAAGTCATCAAAAATTGCAGCGGAACTAAAAAAGGCATAATCCAAAGTTTTCCTTGCGTGGCAAAGCAATCAACATAACAAAAATATCAATAAAATAAGGTTTGACTCAAAGACCCCAACCCGATGTTACACTATTAGAGCAAGACCCTCTAAGTCAACCACAATGGCCAACGACCCAAATCTTCAAAAGTCCTCGACGGCATGCACGGCTAAACCTGGTCATCTGCACGTTACCCACGTGGAGGCAACATTCAAACAGGTAGGGTGAGTAAAACGATTCATAATAATCAATGTAGGAAATCAATATATAAAATGGCGCCATTTTCATATTCAACATTATCATATTCATCAAGGAACATCAAAGGCCAGAACATCATAAATTAATCAAGGTCATCTCAAAAATGCAAATGCAAACAAGACTCATACATGTGGTACCAATCATCACAACTCGATGGACACTGGGCCATCAACCCTCCATAGATCCCCATCAATAGGATCGATTCTACTCGAGAACCGAAGCACATTAAAATACCTCACATCCGCACAATAGGACTGAAGCCAAAGAAATCAAGGTACTAAACCGAAGTCCGGATGCACATGAATGCATGGTGCACACGTCAATAATCATCCTCATAATAACATCATATGTGCATTATCATTCATCAAAATCATCATCATCACAATCATCATCATCATACATCATGTCATCATAGAATCATCAAAACTCATGGAAATATCATCATACCTCATTAATCATTACATCATAGGAATCATCATATAATCGTGTACAAATCGCATAGAAATCATAGTCATACTCATATTAATTCGTAAAAGAAATCACAACATCAAGGAATCACTACCCAAAACCAGAATTCGCGAAGCTCTGCTACGTTCGCTAGCAAGTTCGCTGTGTGAGTCTGGGGCGAGTTTATTCGTTGTGCGAAGGATTCTTTGTTGTGCGAGTATGTGACGAGTTTCGTTCGTTGTGCGAACACGCGATTACAGCAAAACACTATTACGTACCAAAACCTAAAATCAACCCAAAAGTCCCATGATTCACTTCCCCAATGCCCCCAAAACATCCGTAATTCATCCCTAAGGGCTTACGGCGATGAAGGCACAAAATCTATGACTTATTAGGCCAATCCCGTATCATATTCACGCTCTAATTCCCATAATTTCCTTACAATACACCACAATCATTAGAGTTTCTCACCATCTAATTTCCCTACAGGGTTAAACAAATGTCAAACCAGATTTTTGGCCACGAAGACCTAATTTCCTCACACCTAAATCAGCCTTGAATCTATCAGGCCATCAGTTTAAATCCCTACGGTTAAAACTTCAATAATAGAATTTGGCCACGGAGGCCTAATTCCCTTTATCTCAAAATCAGCCTCAAACCCTTTAAACCCTTAGATCAGCTTTAAACACATTGAAATCACACATTAAAAATAATGAAGACGATACTCCTCATACCTTAATTTCAGACTCTAAGCCTTCTCCTTGACTTTCATAAAACCTTTCGAAGCTTTTGCCTCAATCCTCTTCCTCAGAGCTCTGGCCTCAATTTCTTCCTTTTTCACGGTCTAACAAGAATGAATCCTAATTCCCTCAGAAATCCCTTTTTGTTAAACCAACTTTGGGCCTATAAATTGGGCTTTTCCAATATTACCGTCACTAACTCCTTAATTGTCCAAGTTTCTCTTAGTTAACTTATATTTATTTAAATTAATAATAATACCAATATATTCATATTATATACTATTATTTAAATGAATAACCCAAAATCCATAATTCTCAATATTTCACACCAACCACTGAAATCTCCAAAAATGCAAATATTCATATTTAAATAAATTAAATAAATATTCCAAGAATTTTGGGGTGTTACAACTCTCCCCCACTTTAAAAAAATTTCACCCTTGAAAATTACCTCAAGGAAACAGAGTCAAATACGACTCCCTCATCTAATCTTTACGCTCCCAAGTCCAACTTTCTCCAGCTGGTTCTACCCACAATACCTTTACCAAGGCAATATCTTTGCCTCATAGCCGCTTCATTTCTCGTTCATCAATCCAAATTGGCAACGCCTCAACAGTCAAATCATCTCTCACTTGTACATTATCCATCTAAATCACATGCGACGGATCTGGAATGTACTTCCTCAACTGAGACACATGAAACACATCATGCAAATTTTCAAGCGAAGGCGGTAAAGTAATCTGAAATGCTACGTTCCCCACCCTCTGCGAAATCTGATACGGACCAATAAAACGCAATGTGAGCTTTCGAGACTTCAAAGCTCGGCCAACAATAGTTACCGGCATAACTGTCAAAAACAGGTGATCTCCCTCTTGGAATTCAAGTGCTTTCCTCCTCTTATCATGGTAACTTTTCTGACAACTCTGTGACGCTTTCATCTTTTCTTGGATCATCTTGATCTTTTCAGTCATCTCTTGCATAATTTTAGGTCTGAGTACCGCACTCTCGCCTGACTCATACCAACAAAAAGGAGTCATACACCTCCTACCATACAAATCCTCATACGGTGCCATTCTGATACTAGAATGATAATTGGTATTGTAGGTAAACTCAATCAACGTTAAATGACTATCCCATGATCCACCTTGATCCAACATACAAGCTCTCAGCAAATCCTCTAAAGACTGGATAATTCTCTCTGTCTGCCCAACCGTCTACTGATGATAGTCAGAACTCAATCTCAACTTAGTACCCAAAGCTGTCTACAAACTTTCCCAGAACCTCGATGTAAATCTTGGATCTCTATCAGACACAATACTTGAAGGAATACCATGCAGTTTTACAATCTAATCAATATATAATTCGGCAAGCTTCTGCAACGAATAATTGATCCTCATCGGTATAAATGAGCGGATTTGGTCAATCTATCAACAATCACCCAAATCGAATCATATCCCTTCAAAGTCTTTGGTAAACCTGAAACAAAATCCATAGAAATGCTATCCCATTTCCATTCTAGAATATTCAACAGTTACATCAGACCCGACGGTCTCTGATGTTCAATCTTTGACTTTTGACAAGTCAAACAAGCATACATAAACTCTGCAATTTCCTTCTTCATACCCGGCCACCAAAACAAATTCTTCAAGTCTTGATACATCTTCGTGGCACTAGGATAAATACTTAGCCCGCTTATGTGACCTTCCTCAAGAATGCTCTTCTTGATTTCTGGCACATCGGGAACACATACTCTATCTCGGACCTTATCACACCATTCTCATCAATTCGGAAATCACCCTCGCTACCTTGATTGATTAACGTGAGACGATCCACCAGACACAAATCAAAATTTTGACCTTCTCTGATTTGTTGGAGAATACCACTAGTCAACTTCAGCATACCCAACTTCATAATGTTAGGAGTCTCCTCATAAACCAAACTCATATCTCTGAATTGCTCAATCAATCCTAACTCTCTAACCATAAGCATCAACATGTGTAAGGCCTTCCTACTTAACGCATCAGCCACAACATTAGCCTTACTAGGATGGTAACTCAATTCAAAATCATAATCCTTCAGAAGTTCAAGCCATCTCCTCTGCCTCATGTTCAACTTTTTCTGATTAAACAAATACTTTAGGATCTTGTGATCACTGAACACTTTGAACCTAGACCCAAAAATATAATGTCTCCAAACTTTCAACACAAACACCACAGCGGCCAACTCTAAGTCATGCGTAGGATAATTTCTTTCATGAACCTTCAGTTGTCTGGAAGCATAAGTAACGACCTGACCATTCTGCATCAGCATGCCTCCAAGACCCATCTTTGATGCATCACAATACACTACAAAAGACTGACTCGGATTTGGTAAAATCAATACTGGAGCAGTCATCAACTTCTTCTTGAGTTCTACAAAACTCTGCTCACAAGCCACATCCCACACATAAGCTTGACCCTTTCGAGTCAACTGAGTCAATGGTAGTGCCAACTTTGAAAATCCTTCTATAAACCTGCGATAATAACCAGGAAATCCAACGAAACTTCGAATCACAGTAGCAGACTTTGGAGTCTCCCACTGCAACACCGCATCAACTTTCGACGGATCAACAACAATTCCTCCACTAGAAATCACATGGCCAAGGAAACTCACTTCCTTCAACCAAAACTCACACTTGGACAACTTGGCATAAAGTTTCTTGTCTTTCAAAACTTGTAATACCACTCTTAGATCTTGCGCATGCTCTTCCTCGAACTTAGAATATATTAAGATATCGTCAATAAACACTACCACAAATTGATCGAAATAAGGATGAAAAATCCTATTCATATACTCCATGAATACACCAGGTGCATTAGATACACCAAACGACATCACAGTATATTCATAGTGCCCATACCTCGTCCTGAAAGCTGTCTTCGGAATATCACCAGGCTTGATGCGAATCTGATGATAACCAGACCTCAAATCAATCATGTTAAACACATAAGCACCCACTAATTGATCCATCAAATCATCAATCCTCAGAAGTGGATACTTATTCTTGATTGTTACGTTATTCAACTGCCGATAATCCACACACAATTTCATGCTACCATCTTTCTTCTTCACCAACAACACAGGAGCACCCCACGGAGAAACACTTGGTCTAATAAACTTCTTCTCAAGCAGCTCTTCCAACTGTTTCTTCAACTCCCCTAACTTAGATGCAGACATCCGATAAGGAGCCATCGACACACGACTAGTGCCTGATATCACATCAATAGTAAACTCTACCTCACGCTTAGGAGGTAAGTCACTCACGTCGTCTGGAAACACTTCCGGAAAATATCAAACAACTGGTAGTTCCACACTCACTGCTTCATAATCGACTTGAAGTGAGGCAAACATGTGAGCCTCATCTTCTTAGAGTTCTTCTACTTGCTTAGCAGATACAAACATCAGCTCTCCACAATTACCAAACTTTGGGAACCTCACAATCTTGCTGTAGCAATCGATATGAACATAGTTGTACTCCAACCAGTTCATTTCGAGAATAACATTGATTTGATGCAAGGGTAGACAGACCAAGTCCATCACAAAATTCTTATCATAATGGTCAAAGGGCAGCTTAAATAGACTAACACAGTAGTTATAGAACCATTAGTCGAGGTATCAATAACCATACTCCCAACCATAGAAGATAATTTCAAATTCATCCTCTTAGCACATTCAAGCGAAATAAATGAATGAGTAGCACTAATATCAATCATAGAAATCAATTCAACATCATTAATAAAGCAAGTACCTTTGATCAAGTTATCTGTCTTGGGTTCTTCCGCACTATTCAAAGCAAACACTCTACCATTCGTCTAAGCAGTAGTAGCAGTCTTCTTCGGCTGCTGGCACTGGGTACTGATATGACCCTTCTCTCCACAGTTGAAGAAAGTCAGAGTTTCGTCTTTATAGTCAGTAGCTCTATGACCCCTCTTGCCACAACGATGACATATCAGCACCCTACAAGCCTCAGCACGGTGACCTTGCTCGCCGCACTTATAACACTTTCCTGGAGCAGTAGCCGCTCCCCTACTTGACTTTTTCCCCTCTGAAGCCTTATGCTCCCCTTTATCACCAGAAGTCATATACGATTTCCCTCTATAATGACCTTTCTCTTTCTTCTCACTTAGCTTCTTGTAGTGAGTAGATCGAGCTCGGCTATCTTCATCATAAATTCTGCTCTTGTCCACCAGTTCCGTAAACCGACGAATCTGTTGGTACCCAATTCCTTGCTTAATCTCTGGTCACAATTCATTCTCAAACTTGAGACACTTTGACATCTCTGCATCAACACAATTGTAATATAGACAAAACTTTACTAAAGACTCAAACTTTGCCGCATACTCAGCCACAATCATATTCCCTTGTTTCAACTCAAGAAATCCACCTCTTTCTTGCCCCGAACATCTTCAGGAAAATACTTCCTCAAAAATTCTTCCTTAAACACAACCCCAACTATTGCAATGCCAAAAATTCTCCCTTTCGAAAATTTTTCCTCAATCCTCTTCCTCAGAGCTTTGGCCTCAATTTCTTCGCTTTTCATGGTCTAACAAGAATGAATCCTAATTCCCTCAGAAATCCCTTTTTGTTAAACCAACTTTTGGCCTATAAATTAGGCTTTTCCAATATTACCCTCACTAACTCCTTAATTGTCCAAATTTCCCTTAGTTAACTTATATTTATTTAAATTAATAATAATACCAATATATTCATATTATATAGTATTATTTAAATAAATAACCCAAAATCCATAATTCTCAATATTTCACACCAACCACTGAAATCACCAAAAATGCGAATAGTTTCCCGAAGACATTTGAAATGAAATGGGAACCGCCATCACTAATGATAATTCTTGGTACACCGAATCTGGGAAAGATTATGTTTTTGAAAAGTTTGACCACCACTCGTGCATCATTTGTAGGAGAGGCTATCGCCTCGATCCACTTTGATACGTAATCTACTGCTACAAGTATGTATTTGTTTCCAAAGGAAGATGGAAAAGGTCTCATGAAATCAATTCCCCCTACATCAAAGACTTCAACTTCTAAGATTCCCCTTTGCGACATATCATCGTGTCTAGAAATGTTCCCAGTGCGTTGACACCGGTCGTAGTTCATAATAGCGATGTGGATGTCCTTCCAGAGGTTTGGCCAAAAGAGGCCAGATTGTAATATCTTTGCACATGTTTTTGACGTGCTGGCATGTCCTCCGTATGTTGTGGCATAGCAGTGGGATATGACATCTGCTACTTCTGATTCAGGGACATATCGATGAAATATTACATTGGCGCCTCTTTTAAATAGCAGGGGTTCATCCCAATAGTATTGTTTGAGGTCATGGAAGAACTTCTTCCTTTGCTGGTATGTTAGATCTGGTGGAAGCACTTTGGCTGCTAGGTAGTTAACAAATTCGGCATACCACGGCAATGTGGTTTTAGTACAGATTTCTTCTACTACTTCATATGTTTCTGCATCGTTAAATAACAAGGAATGTTCTATTGTGTCGCCTTCGCTTTCCAATTGGGCCACTAATCTGTCGTAAGGGAATGCATCATTTATAGGCACTTCTTCGGGTTCCAGACCCTCAATCCTAGAGAGATTGTCTGCAACCATGTTCTCTGTGCCCTTCTTATCCTTAAATTCTAAATTGAATTCTTGGAAAAGCAAAATCCATCTCAAGAGTCTTGGTTTGGCATCCTTCTTAGTCAACAAGTACCTAATCACAACATGATTGGTATAGATAATGATTTTTGCTCCTACTCGATAGGAACAAAATTTATCTAGGCAGGAAACAACAGACAGGAGATCCTTTTATGTGGTTGCGTAGTTTATTTGTGTGTTATCCAGGGTTCTACTTGCGTAGTAAATAGCATGAAGCTTTTGTCCTTTCTTTGTCCTAAGACAGCGCCTACAGCATAATCGCTAGCACCGCACATTATTTCAAACGGTAGACTCCAATCAGCTGGTTGCATGATGGGTGCGGTAATAAGAGCACTCTTTAGATGCTCAAATGCTCCAAAGAGTTCTTCACCGAATATGAATTCAGCTTCTTTCATTAGTAGTCCAGTCAGAGGCTTTGTGATCTTAGAGAAGTCTTTAATAAATCATCGGTAAAAACCTGTGTGTCCTAAAAAGCTTCGTACTTCTATAACTGTTTTACGAGGTCGAAGATTTTCTATGACTTCTATCTTAGCTTTGTCTACTTCAATACCACTATCCGATACTACATGTCTAAGGAATATGCCCTGTCGCACCATGAAATGACATTTCTCCCAATTCAACACAAGGTTTACCTTAACACATCGTTCAAGTACCATTTCGAGGTTCGACAGGCAGTGTTCAAAACTTCCCCCACACACATAGAAATCGTCCATGAATACTTCCGTTATGTCGTCTATGAAATCTGCAAAGATCGACATCATGCATCTCTGAAATGTTGTGGGAGCATTATACAGTCCGAACGACATTCACCGATATGCATATGTACCATAGGGGCAGGTAAATGTAGTCTTTTCCTGGTCATCAGGATGGATAGGTATTTGAAAGAATCCTGAGTACCCGTCTAAGTAAAAAAATGTGAATGTTCGGCTAGCCGTTCAAGCATCTGGTCTATGAAGGGTAAAGGAAAATAATCTTTTCTAGTAGCCTTATTCAGCTTCCTATAATCCATACACATCCTCCATCCAGTTTGGGTTCGTTTTGCTACGGACTCGCTAATTCACTGTCGCGCGTGGATCAAAACGAGTGTTTTTGCAAAAATGTTGTACAACAACAGTAACTCAGAATATCGTTCTCAAGGATTCTTGATTATCACTAATTGAATAAAAGGGGGGGGGGGGGGGTTGGTCGTGTTTGAATGAGTAAGAGTAAATAACAAAAGTGATTATTGAAAAAAAAACTGTTGTGAAATAAGTGATTATGAAATAAGTCAATCTACCGATTCGTTTCCTACTATCATCGATTGTAATAATTTTAATATTCTAAGCGTTCATTCCTATCTGGATACAAACTCAATGACAAGCGCGATAAGGTTTGCAAGATATATGATCCTATTGTCCGAATTAAGCAAACAGTATAAAGCTTCATGAATTAAGCAAACATGATTATTCAGACACAACAACAAATTAAGCAAACGTAAAAGTGTCTATGTTAAGATCATACAATCAACCAAATTGAATCAATATATTTCATACAATTGAATTAAGCATACAAGAGTATAAAATCATTGAACGGAATTAAACAAATAATAACATTATAACAATCTCAAGTGTTGGAACCTGAATTACAATAGATCGACTCCAAAGTAATTAGTTCTCCATTGTTCTCTCAAGCATCAATTTTTTCGTGAATAGAATAATAATGAACAGTAAAACGAGGTTCCTTATTAACGAAATTCATAACCCAACTGGGTCAAAAACATAACTCAGGCCCAAAATATGACCCAAAACTAAAAAAAATTCCTAATGCTGTAACTTCAGCGAATATTCTGGGAAAATATGCTCAGAATTTGACTTCGACTCCAACACGAAAGTCGTAGCTCTCTCTCTCTCTTATCTTTTTGGAGAGAGCTACAAAAGGATTCTCACTTTATTTTTCGGAGATTTTTAGAACGCCTCAAACGGATTCTCAGAACTCCAGTTATGATCGTTTCCCTGCAGACTGCTAAAGCAGAAAAATAAATTGCGAAAATCAAATTAAACCAAAAATAAAATAAAATATAAAAATATAATAAAACATAAGAATAATCAAAATAAAGTAAATAAATGCCTAAGTAAAAATATAGGAGAATGTTCATAAAAATGCACTGATCAAATTCCCTCACACTTGAACTTTTGCATTCCGAGCAAAATTAAAATAAAACAAAACAAAGAAAGCACAAACACATCAACAATTACACATTCCAGGCTACAAGTCTTCTTCCGTTAAGTTTGAATCGATATGTACTAATCTTACACACTAAGGATATCGTAGGAACACTAATCCACAATTGTGGAGACATAAGCCTCTTGAATACAGAAATCAACTCAAATCATGTTATTATGTTAAAGCCTAACTTACTCATCCTCCTTTTTGCTCTTTTTCATTCAGGCGCAATCACATTAAGCCCGTTATCTCCACACACTCATAGCAAGGTGACCGGTTAGTGACTCTGATCCTTTTTGTTTAGGGTTTTGGTACTTACGTGGCATAACCCTTTGCTTACTCAGTTGTAGTTACAGGGATCAGACTGTAATCCGCCCTATCAAGTTCAACACCAGAAACCGCTGAACCAACTAACAACGAGTAATTTTTTCAACTTTTTTTTGAAGGCTCTACATCCGTTAGAAGGTGTATTCCTTTTCTTTTCTTCTTTTTTTTTCAAGTTAAAAATTTGATCACTCACTTATATTCATCGGCTTCCCTGCGTAGAGTGTGTATGAGATGGTGCTGACTGCTGAAATAAATTACTCAAGAGTTGTCAGAGAATGAAAATTTAAGGCTAAAACATAAAGAGTATTCAAATCAATTTCCCATGCAGGAGACTTACGGTGTTAAGACGATACTGATCTTGTGAATTTTTCCCAAGTTTCCGCAAACTAATCTCAAATTAGTCTTTAGCATAGAACTTTCAAAAAGATGCAACTTTTTTTTTATTTTTATTATTATAACTGAAAACAAACCAATACAAAATAGTAAAAACAAACAAATAAAACAAAGGTTTCCCTCCCCCAAACATAAAACGTGCATTGTCCTCAATTAAAGGACATAACTATTAAATAAGAGTGAGAGAAAGGAAAGAACACACCCGGGTAGTCAAGGTGGGCAGGTGATCATATAAGCAGCCTTTCCCAAAGAGAGATCTTCTACAGGCTCCTCTCCCAAAGTGGGGATGTCATAAATTAACTTTGGGTAGCATCCATTGACCTTGAAATATTTATTAGTGCCTTCGACTTTTATTCCAGGATCAAAGAATAATCTTCGATAAGTAAAAGTTTCGAATGGGCATGTGAAAGTGGTCTTTGTTTCCACAACATCAAGAATCAAGGGATTAAGGGGCTGCCTCACTGCTTTTCTTCCATCTTTAATTGAGACCCTACGCATACTCATGGATGGGCTAAAATTACGAGTGTCAACCAAGGTCCATCCAATTCCCTTCTTATGTTCCTGCAATAACTTTTCTTCCTACTCAAATTGAAGCTTTGATGAATAATATAAATTCTCAGGAAGTGGTTCAGAAGGTGGTTGTTCAGAAGAATATTTGGTTGGGGAAGCCGTGATATCAAGAGTTTCAATTATATAAACGACATCATTAAAAGAATCACTCTGCAAGGTAGCATTAATCTCAACACAAGCAGAGCAAACGTTAGTGTCAGTACATAAATCGCAAGAGTAAGTATCATCATAATCAAATAAAGATGGAAAATCAGATAACAACTCAGGATAAATATCATCAACTAAATCAGACAATAACTCTTTTGGATTCACTACTGTTTTGGTGGGTAGTTGGTTTGATACTTGAGCTTGCTGCATGGCATTTACTATAGTGACAAGCTGTCTAATCTGTGTCTGCAAAGTCTGAAGAGTAGAATATGTTTGTTGCTAAAACTGGAGATCATTCATAGCCATTTGCTTGACAAGATCCTCTAATGAAGGTTCAGAAGGTGTAGAGCACACAATTTGGAATTCATTCATATGCTTATTCGGATCCTCACCTGCAAGTCTATTAAACCTTGGCAACAAGTGTATTAAACCAGATTTTAATTCAAAAGGAACATCAACATCATCATATTCAATACACAAGCCATTATAATTCACATCAGGGATAGCCAATTGCCTTAAGGTTCTATTCTCAGCCATTTCAAAATCAAGTTCAGTATTCGAAGCAAACAAGTTATGCAGATAGTCAGACTCAGACTCAGACTCAAACACAATGATGGAAAATGATTAATTAAATTTCAGAAAAATAAAATAACACCAAAATTATGCTAATTAAGCAAAATAACACTTATGAGAATTTTTTCGATTTTTTTCGACTCTTTGAAAACAATAAAAAATTCATTAAAAATAGAAAAAAGGGTTTTTTTGGGCCTAAGCGCAACAACACTAAACTTATGACTCTAATATTGATTAATAACGACAAGAATCCCCGGCAACGGTGCCAATTTGATCAGCTGTCGCGCGCGGATCAAAACGAGTGTTTTTGCAAAAATGCTTTACAGCGACAATAACTCGGAATATCGTTCTCAAGGATTCTTGATTATTACTAATCGAATAAAAGGGGGGGGGGGGTTGGTCGTGTTCGAATGAGTAAGAGTAAATAACAAAATTGATTATTAGAAAAAAAACTGTTGTGAAATAAGTGATTATGAAATAAGTCAATCTATCGATTCGGTTCCTACTATCATCGATTATAATAATTTTAATATTTTAAGCGTTCATTCCTATCTGGATACAAACTCAATGAAAAACGCGATAAGGTTTGCAAGATATATGATCCTATTGTTCGAATTAAGCAAACGGTATAAAGCTTCATGAATTAAGCAAATGGTATAAAGCTTCATGAATTAAGCAATTATGATTATTCATACACAAAAACGAATTAAGCAAACGTAAAAGTGTCTATGTTAAGATCATACAACCAACCAAATTGAATCAATATATTTCATACAATTGAATTAAGCATACAAGAGTATAAAATCATTGAACGGAATTAAACAAATAATAACATTATAACAATCTCAAGTGTTGGAACCTGAATTATAGTAGATCGACTCCAAAGTGATTAGTTCTCCATTTTTCTCTCAAGCATCAATTTTTTCGTGAATAGTATAATAATGAATAGTAAATTGAGGTTTCTTATAAACGAAATTTATAACCCAACTGGGTCGAAAACATAACTCAGGCCCAAAATATGACCCAAAACTAAAACAAATTCCTAATTTTGTAACTTCAACGAATATTCTGGGAAAATATGCTACGAATATGACTTCGACTCCAACACGAAAGTCGTAGCTCTCTCTCTTAGCTTTCCGGCGATTTTTAGAACGCCTCAAATGGATTCTCGGAACTCCAGTTATGATCGTTTCCGTGCAGACTGCTAAAGCTGAAAAATAAATTGCGAAAATCAAAATAAACCAAAAATAAAATAAAATATAAAAACATAATAAAACATAAGAATAATCAAAATAAAGTAAAGAAATGCCTAAGTAAAAATAGAGGATAATGTTCATAAAGATGCACTGATCACTCGCCCTCTTTGTTAGTTACAACCGTAACACCACCCTTCTTTGGTACGACATGTACTACGCTTACCCAGTTACTATCAGATATCAAGTATATGATTCCTGCTTCTAATAGCTTTTGCACTTATTTCTTGACTACATCACCTAAGATAGGATTCAACCATCTTTGATGTTCTCTAGACGTCTTGCAATCTTCCTCCATCATAATGCGATGCATACATATCGAGGGACTTATCCCTTTTAGATCGGAGATGTTGTATCCAAAAGCTGAGGGATATTTCCTTAAGACTTTCAATAGTCTCTCTGTTTCTAATTGTCCTAAATTGGCATTCACTATCACAGGTTTTTCAAGTTCAGTATCTAGGAATTCATATCTCAACTTCTTAGGTAATGTTTTAAGTTCCACAGATGGTTTCTTAGGGCATGGCATTGGATCGTGTGTTAGTGCTAGGCATTCTTTTAGACTATCATCTTCATACGGCTCACGCCAATTATCCTCCTCGAATATTGGAGGGGCTGGAATCTTCAGTACTTCTGTGTACCTTGTTGGTTCCTTCTCCATTTCTTTCACACATTCGTCGATAATGTCTAGAGAGCAGCATGTATCGTCTAGAACAGGGGCTTTCAGGAATTGGGCTAAGATGAACTCAATTTTTCTTCCTCTACCTCGAAGGTTAATTTTCCTTTCTTCACATCTATTATGGCTCCAGCCGTAGCTAAGAACGGTCTACCTAAGATGATTGGTATATTAGAATCTTCCCTAATGTTCATTATCACAAAATATGTCGGTATATAAAACTGACCTATGCGAACTGGCACATTTTCTAGCATACCTACTGGATACTTAACCGAGCAGTCTGCTAGCTGTAGAGACATTTTCGTCGGCCTAAGTTCTCCTAAATCGAGTTTCTTACATGTGGATAAGGGAATTAGACTAACATTGGCTCCTAGATCACATAATACTTTGTCTATGACAAAATTTTTGATTACACAAGGTATGGAAAAGCTACCTAGATCTTTTAGCTTAAGAGGCATGTTATTTTGAAGTATAGCACTACACTCGGTAGTGAACATAACAGTTTCGTTGTCTTCTAGCTTTTTCTTATTCAACAGGATCTCTTTAAGAAATTTAGCATATGAGGGTATTTGCGTAATAGCTTCTGTGAACGGTATGGTTACATTCAATTTCTTTAGAAGCTTTACAAATTTCTTGAATTGTCCTTCGTTTTTCGATTTAACTAGTCTTTAAGGATAAAGTATAGGTGGTTTTTATGGCGGCGGAGGCACATAAGGTGTTTCTTTCTCTACGGCCTCTCCGCTTTCGTCTTCCTTCTCCGTATTTGGTTCTTCTCCCTTCTCAGGTTCCTTTTGCATATTCTGGTGCATGGCTGAATTTTGGGTTCTCGGATCGATGGGTTCATCGTATTTTGTTCCGCTTCGTAAAGTAATAACGTTACCATGACCTTTTGGATTTGGTTGCAGTTGGCCAGGAAATGCTCCAGATGGGGCTTCTATAGCTGATTGTTGTTGGGCTACTTGAGTGATTTGAGTTTCCAACATTTTGTTATGAGTAGCCACAACATCAAGCTTGCTTAATAGTTGTTTCATCGCTTGTGTGAGCGTTTTGATTTGCGAAATCCCCGTTTTGCTGGGCTTGAGCATTCATAAAATTCTCCATCAGGATTTCCAGATTTGACTTCCTAGGCGGCTGTGGTGGAGCGGATTGCGCTCCTTTCTGAAATCCGGGTGGAACAACAGATGTTGGGTTTGGTGGATGTAAAGCATTGTTATTCTTATATGAAAATTTTGGGTGATTTCTCCAGCCAGGATTGTAGGTGTTTGAATATGGGTTTCCTTGAGTGTAATTCACTTGGTCGGTTAAAGTACCAGCCAACACTTGACATTCAGCGTTTGTATGCCCAGGGTTTCCACAAATTTCATAAGTCGGAGTTACCGCAGCTACGGTAGCTGTTGGTGGTGCTATTGCTAAACTTTCGATCTTTTGAGCAAGGGTGTCCACTTTAGCATTAACTTGGTCTATACTGTTGACTTTGTGCATTCCCTCTTTCGGAGTTGGTCTCTCTAGACCAACGTGTTCACCTCCCCATTGGAAATGGTTTTGAGCCATAGTCTCTACGAGTTCATAAGCTTCTGTATATGGTTTATCCATTAGAGCACCTCATGTGGCTGCACATAAGTTCATTTTGGTGTTGTACAACAACCCACCATAAAAGGTATGTATTATCATCCATTCTTCAAGTCCATGGTGTAGGCATATCCTTAACATGTTGTATCTCTCCCAAGCATCAAATAGCGATTTGTTGTCTTTTTGCTTAAATTTGTTGATTTGAGCTCGCAGCATAGCTATCTTGCTTGGTGGGAAATATATGGCTAAGAAGACTTCTTCAACTCATCCCATATCGTCACTGAGTGGGATGGTAGAGACTAGAGCCAAGCTCTAGCTCTATCCCTCAATGAGAATGGAAAAAGTCTTAGTCTTATTGCCTCTTAACTGACTCCATTGGCTTTTACAATTTCGACATATTGCACAAATATCGACAAATGAAGGTTCGGGTCATCCGTAGCATTACCTGAGAACTGGTTTTCTTGAATTGCTTAAATTAGCAAAGGTTTCAGCTCGAAATCGTTATGATTAATAGCTGCGGAACACATTGTTGTTGTGTGGCTCTTTCTGTGATGGAACAGCGTAATACTTTAGAGGAAGGTCTCTCGGTCCTTCGGCCTTGTTTCGTTCTGGTTCTGATTCGGTTTCCGAATCTGAATAAGAAATAATAGGTTTTGGGATGTTATGTCTATGAAGGAAATCTTTGATTCGGTGTCTCAGAAGTATGTAGCGTTCAATTTCTTCGATTGGTTGTCCCAACTCTTCACCTCGTAAGTGAGTGTGTAGCATACAATCGACTAATCGAAATAGAAAATAAAATAAAAAGTTTCCTTAGTCTATATTGTGCAACTCAATTACCATAATATTGACTAAATTAGTCCTCGGCAACGGTGCCAAAAACTTTATCGTGACTTTGCGTATTGGTCGGATTACTACTGCAAGTATACAGTTTATCGCGTAGTTTTAAAAGATTTTCGAATCCACAAGGACTAATAATTAACCTCGAGTGATCATTTGTTGTGGTGCAAAGCTAAGGCTTCATTTTTACGGTAAAAGGACTCAATTATAACGGGATTTGGAAAAGATAAAGAAACGGGTCCGAAGAATGATCCACGTGCTTCTAAGGGACTCCGTAGATCCCGGGTGTTAACAAAGGTCTCAAAATTGTTCTATAGGGAAAACTGGTTTAAAGATTCGATCTCACACTCTCACGCTATTGACCCAACCACACCTGATGACCCCAAGATTTTTCTCTCGCTCGCTCGGTAGTTAAGAGGCACGCTTTGTAAACTAGCAAAGCCTAACTGAAACCTAAAGTGTTCTCGCTGTATTCAGGCTCAGTGCTCGGTGTCTACTATCCGACGATCACCTCAAACTCTCGCTCTATCGGACACGCCTTGGTGTGTTTCTCACTCTCATGACAAAACACTGTTAACTAGCCTCTCGCGACAAGACTGACTAAATTCAGAATAGACCCCAGAACTGGAATTCATAACGACTAAGTTAAATACCGATGGTTCCTACAGAGTCCCGTCGGGTGATGGTACTTAGACTATGGGCTCTGACAAAACTACTCAGACATGTTCGTCTCTAAATCTAAGGTACTTATCATGATTTAAATTAAAACATATATAATCGCAAGTAATACTAAAGTAAAGAAATGCAGTAAAGCGGAAATGTAAATAACCTACGATAAATTGAAATAGAAACAACTTCAATAGATTACAGTATCAATCCAAGTGTACAATCAGCGATTACATAAAATGTAAAGTTACAACGGGGCATCAATCATTCAGTGTGAGCAATTACTGCTTTAGTAAATGAGTATGTGTGTAAGGTCTGATAGAATTTAGACAACGCTTCCGCACGGGTTACTTGGATGCCTAAAACTGACCTACAAGGGTCTATATATAGAGGGAAAAAGCTCCAAAACATTTGAATTCGAAATCCCTTAGAACTGCCAAACTGCTCTGCCTAACTGTTCTCGCAGTAAACGTCTACTGTCGTGTGCCTAATGGTGATCGCCATTAGCTTCAAATTTGGGTTCCCTCCTTTTTTCATGGTGACTGCCTTCCTGGGGCAATGGCGAGCGCCATTGCCCTGAGGATGCCAGAATGTGACTTTTTGAAGGGCTTTATTCACTGTTTAACTCGCTTTTCGATACTTTTTTCTATCTTGCTGATTTAACACCTGTCAAGTAAAAATAGAAGAAAACATAAGTAATCAACAGCTAAAACGACAATGACTCGACAAAACAACGGATAAAGATCTACAAAATGAATTAGAAAGTGCGATACAAAGTCGAGTAATCAGATATGCAGTCAGGCATCTACCCTGCAATAGAGATTTTGTGTCCCCATAGAGCAATGTTGTCAAATCAGAAGTATCTCACTAATAATGATGTCTACTTATCCCCAGCAGGGTAATATTGGGCTTATTCCCCAGTAGCAGAGTAAAAGTGAAGGATGTTCCCCGCCAGAGTCTATGCCATTGACTTCTTTCCCCAAGCAGAGATTGATGTTAATTCCCTCGATGAGTAAACCAACGATGGTTGATATCCTCAGTAAAGTCCAATGGTCATTGACATTTTTCAAAGACAGATTTGTGGAATGATCTCCCAACAAATGTTATTCTTAGTTCCTCACCAGATTTGGTTTGCTGATCTTCTCAGCACCTTCCCGGGTGGTGTTCTTTTGTATATCATTTTCATTGCATCCTTCCAAACGCGTACCATTTTCATTTCGTATGGAAGATTAAGCCATATTCAAACATATGCATCCGAAGCATAAGCCAAGTTTGATACCTTTATTGCCAAACATCTCTCCAATAGATAATGTCCTAATTCATGGGACCTTGTGGTACTTTACCCCCAGCAAAAACCTTTGATAGATGTTTTCGTCTTACTTTTACTCCCCGACAGAGTTTGTCTGTTTAAGCTTTTCTTTCCCCCAGCGAAGTATTCTTTTCAGGTAGTGAGTCGGTTGATTCTACTTCCTGCCCTTCCCAAATGTTATTCCAACTCTTGGTTGGTAATCCCCAGCGTATTCGTCTTTATGGATGTTATCCCAACTTTTGTTGGTAGTCCATTGCTCTTCTTGGATGTTATCCCAAGTTTTGGTTGGTAGTCCTCTCTTATTTCCCATGCAGAGTCGTTATCCCGACTCTTGATTGGTAGTCTTCGTTGCTGTAAGTTCGCCTTCATTCGGCGTTTCGGTAATTCCAAATTTTGGTTGGTATAACTTTGTTGACGATTCCAACTTTTGGTTGGTAGTCTTCCTTTTGGTGACCCTAACTTTTGGTTAGTAGCCTTTGTCCCAGCTTTTGTTTGTTGTCATTTCTTGGATGTTATCTCGACTTTTGGTTGGTAGTCCTCTTTTGTTTCCCTGCAGAGCCGTTATCTCAACTCTTGGTTGGTAGTCTTCGTTGCGGTGAGTTCGCCTTTGTTCGACGCTCCAATGATCCTAACTTTTGGTTAGTAGCCTTTCATTCCAACTTTTGGTTGGTAATCTTTTATGAAGATCCCAACTTTTGGTTGGTAGTCTTCATTGTTTATGTATTCTTCTTCGGTCGGTGTCTGGGTGATCCTAACTTTTGGTTAGTAGCCTGTCTCTTACAACTTTCGATCATTGTTTTCTTTGGCGATCCTAACTCTTGGTTAGTAGCCGTTATTATCTCCTTGAGAAGTTACCATTTTCCATCCCAACTTTTTGTTGGTATCTTGTATCCTTCAGTTATCCCAACTTTTGGTTGGTACCCGCTACTTTTAAGTCCACCTTCAGTTGGCAATCACTTCACTATGTACATCCCTGCAAGTTGCAAATTTTTGGGTTCTTTTGAAATTCAATCACCTTTTACCTTGAATGTTTGAAAGTTTTTGCTATCATCCCTTCAGATCCAAGTTGTTTGAATAGGGGCAGCTGTAGCAGCCTAAAATTTTCCCGTCACTTTTCTTATATCTTGGCTTATGTTTCATATCATTTTGCATCGGCATTTGTATATAACATTGATCTTAGATAGGGGATCAAGGTATCACTCAAGAGAACAACTTCATCTTCAAAGCTCAAGCAAGGAGTTCGTTCTTAACCTTGTGGTGTTCTCAAGGTATAAGGCTCCCTCATCATCAAGACAAGTTTCACAACCATTTGAGTCAAGATTTTAGGCATTATTTACCTCCTCATATCTTGTGGACAACTAGATAGGGTTTTGGTTCAAATAGTATTTGTGGCTAGTTCTTTGGGAAAGACATGATTCCAAAGTTTAATACACATATTTAGGGTCCTTTACAAGGATTATGTGCCATCACAAGAGCCTCAATTAGTTGAAATGGTCCTAGGGTTTCATCTGGTCAACAAAAATCAACTATGATTCAAGGGGGTCAAAATCAAGAATGTTATGGTTCTAACAAGACACATAAACAAGTAGAATAAGACATGGAAAACATATTCAAGAGGTTACAACATCAAGAATCATGTTATGAATCACAAAGAAATTCAAGGTATACCAATCACATTCAAGCATTCACAAAGGCAAGAAACAAACCATAAACATGTTATGTTCTAACAAGACACATAAATAAGTATAATAAGACATGGCAAACATATTTGAGAGGTTACAACATCAAGAATCAGGGTATAGGTCACATATGAAGTTCAACAGGCCATTTTCACATGTATGCATTCACAAAAGCAATCGTGAACATGGCAAGGTAATGAATCAAACAAATTTTAACATTTGAACATGTTAGAAAACATATATGAACCATAAAAGACAAATCTCACAAAAAAATCAAGTTACAAGTTGAAAAAGTTCAAGAATACCATGGAAAAAAACCCTAAAAACACATGTTTTTCAAGTGGATCAAAGTATTTCTAGGAAAATAATCCTTGAATTCTTTCTTCACTCAATGAAAATAGACTTGTTAAGGAGTAGTTTTCAAAAATAATGGAATCAATAGCATAAAAAATGAGCAAGTTATGATCATGGGAAGTTGGTGCACTAAGATGTAAAAACTAGGTCAAGGCAAGGTAAGATAACTTTAGGTTATTTTCATGAAGAAGTGGAACTCAGTCAAAACTTAACCAAATGAGATGAAAAAAAGTGAAAATTATGTATTTTTGAACAAGGAATTCAATGGTACCATTTGTTTTTGCATACCATGAACCCACAAGAAAAACCGATAGCATCATTGGTAGGACAAGTTTGGTGACAACCAAAAGCAAGAACATGTGAACAACATGGTGAAGTGGTGTGATTTGTGAAACAAGTGTAAAAACATCACATATAAATCATATATAGAGGTTGGCAAAAGAGAAATCAATAACTGCACAACTGGTTTGGCAGATTGGAATCAAAATGCAAAATGGGGCAAGTTTGGACCTAGTTTGTGACCTAAATTTTGACAGTTCAAAAACTACATATTTTGCTGCAAGAAATGGTTCATACATGACACAATATACATAAAACATGTCTAAGCAATGTTCAATACAAAATCATGGCTATAACTCAAGATGGCATGAGAAATGCAAGTTTTATGCTTACCTCTTGTAGCCTTGTGTTGCAAACTTGGGAAGCAAGAAAAATAGATATCCTACAAGCTCTTTGATGGTCTACAAATTCTCCAAGGATGATGAAAAGATGCTCCATGTAACCTCCAAGCTAACTAGTGGGCAGAATGCCTTGATAGTGAAGGAAACACCAAAAAATAAAAAGATTTCCAAAGCCAACTTGCTCAAACCCTGTTACAAAAGTGTGTATCACTTATGGATAGTTTATATATATCAAATGTGAAGTGTGAGTGGTCATGGAACTCAAGAAAATGCAATGGTTTGAAGCATGCCCTTCAAAATGTAGAAAAGTCAACAAATGATATTTTGGAAGTTGACTTTTGGCTTGGATGGTTTTCTGGCTAAAGTGAGGTCTTAGACAGCTCTAACATATCATTTGTGAAGTGTTTGGAGTGTTGTTTGAGTTGGAGAGTGTTTGGAAAAGGTTTTGGAAGTGAAAATGCAAAATAGATTTTGAAGGTGGTTTGAAACTTGGTTTAAACTTGCAAGAACTTGGTGATTTAGTGAGGGAGAGAGTTCTAGCTGGTTCCTAGCAATGAAATTGTGTCCTTTTTATGTGAGAATGATGTTCTATTTATAGGCAAAGGTCTTGAAGAAGAGGCATGGGCAGAATAATGCAAAATGCCTACTTTGGCGTTCCAACTTTAAAATCTTTGTGCCAACCAATGCAATCTTTCCTTTCTGACCTCAGGCCACCCTAACAAGATCTTCTCCATGACCTATAGGTTATTTTTATCATGCTTGAGGGGATAGGAAGTGACTGGTTACATCATAGTTGGTGGTTTGAAGAAGGGAAGCCACCATTTTTCTCTTTCTTCACTATTCATTCTTGAAACTTGCATTAAACAATGATATTCTTCATTTCTTGTACCATGCTCGTGGGATATGGTTCTAAAAACTTCCATTAGCAATTTGAAGATCAGAAATGAGGATTAAACTTTGATTAGAATTGATTTGGGAAGCTTTGGAGTCAAGACATCCATGTTGAGTTGGTTTTGCAGTAGTGAATTTTTGCCAACTTGTGAGCTTTGGTTCTTCCTAACCACGAGGAGTTATGGAACCCACTTGAAGTTTTTAGAAATCCCCCATTAGGTACTACAATATTTCCTTTTATTTAGAAACTCATTTCACTTGAAACTAGGTCAAAACCCCTTATGAAAATGCTGAATTCTTGACTTACAAGTCAAGAAACCTCAAATTTTCCAAGTGTTTAAAATCCTTCACAACTTGATGGATTCATAACTCCAAATCCATTCATTTTTTGCGCATGGGTAAGTAGGAAACTTTTGTTAGGCCCCTTAAGACCTTTCCAACAAGCTTTTAACCACTCCATTTGGATGTGTGGTTAGGAAGTTATGAACATTTTAAGTTTGGTTAAAATTAGGGTTTTTTCACTTACCCTTGTTTCTTGATTTGCAAGTTATCTATCAGTTCTTGATTATATCTCCACCAAAATTCATAATTATATTTGAAATGATGTTGGGAACAAGATTCTCTTCACTTTGGGTAAAAATCCCTAGTTGTCAATGAGTTGAGTTTTCTGATAGACGAACCGAACAGTTCAAAATCTCCGAATCGACTATTGATATTCTGGGTTCCCTGAGGCCTTTAAACTTCTTGTGTAGACTTAATTAGATCATATGAGCATTATGAACCATAATTCCCTCATTGGAAAACCTTCCAGATCAAAATTCAAACTACAGTTGACTTTTCCGACAAGAAACCCTGATTAGGGTTCTTGCACTGCACTGCTTCCATTCTCTTAATGACAACCTCAAATCTGACTCATTATTGATCACATGTGATATCCTTTATGTAATAGAGATTTTTTATGTAGATGATCAATCCAAAACCTTGGCTGATCAATCCCTAGAAACCCTGATGACAAAGACAAACTTGATATAGGTTAAGGTTAAATAATCAATGTTGATGCTCCAAGAATGATAATGGAATCTAGGGGGGAAATTTTGGGGTATGACAGTTGCCCCTATTTAATCATCTTTACCAAATGGCAATGAGAGATGACGATCTCCATAGAATCATGGTGAAAGGTATTTAAATATAGCAAAATGGAAATTTTGTCCCTTAGATACGATGGTATGCAAAAGAACAAATGTTGAAATGCCATGAATTCTAAGAATGATGCTTCATAGTGCTAGAGTGCAAGAAAAATGATAACACACGAGCAAAACAAAAAGAAAAGCGAAACAACAAGTAACTACTCACTAGGGAAACAGACACACTGGGGAGAGATCCCAAGTAAAAATAACCAGAAGTTCAGATGTGATTAAAGGTGGTACTTTACGGGGATTCTCCACACAGGGGACACAAACTCCATCGGGGAAGATAAATCTTCATTGGGGAAAAGGCCAATCTCTACTGGGGAAATGCAAATCTCCACAAGGAAATGCATCAAGGGAGACAAAGGTAAGAAACCAGACTGGGGAACCAAGGTCAACAGATTCAGATTCCAACTGGGGAAGTAAAAACTAGAGACACATTCCTTATTGGGGGACAAATCAATGAGGACTTTCCTTGCGACTAAGAGTTCGAACGGGATCTTCAGGAAAAGACCAGGAACAAGGACGAACTCACCGGAGATGCTAGTGACTACTAGACCTCCGAGACCAGCTGGGGAAACCCAAGGGTTCACTGGGGGATACATTGGTGACAACCAATAATCTAGGAAACACAGCGAAGTTGGATAGAAAATGCCAATAACCATTGGTCTTTAAACAACACCAGTGACTACTGGACCTTCTGGGGGACGCTAGTATAATCTAGACTTCAAGGGGATATGGTGACAATCAAATTAACGATACCAATAACAATTGGATTTTGGGAAAGATACCAGTAACAATTGGTTTTCAGCCGAGTTGATTGACAATTAGAACATTGACTGGGAGATAGATTCAGGTAAACACCAGATCTCAAGGATAAGCTGCAATATTAGTAACGACTAAAGTTTGGCAACGACCCATTAGCAGTATCAGATAGGGGTCAGCGACCGGCCTATTGCTAGTTACAACTAGACTTCACAGGGGACTCTGATGACGACCAGTCAAGTAGAACTAACAGGGAGCTGGTAACAACTAGACTTCCTGGGGGATCCAAAGAGAAGAGTTCAAATGAGAAGAGATGGTAACAATTAAAGACAAAGGATTTCCTTATAGCGAAGAGTTCAAATGGGATCTTCAGGGAACAAAGTGGAGGTAAGACTAGATTCACCAAGGATGCTAGTAATTACCAGATCTCCAGGACTCCAATGGGGATATCTACAGACATTGGTTACAACCAATCATCCTAAGCTTCACCGAGGATGTTGGTAACACCTCACCATCCTAATATTAGAGATAGGTGAACATTTTCGATAACCAACAGGCTTTAAATGATGCTAGTAATGACTAGGCTTTAGAAAAAAGATTGGTAACAACCAAGTAGGATTTATCAAGCAACGCCAGTAACTATTGGACTTCCACCGGAAAAGACAGGTAACAACCAATGTCAACATACCAATAACGATTGGATTTATCAAGCAACGCCAGTAACTACTGGACTTAAATAGGGAAATCAGTAACAACCGAGCCACATACCAATAAAAATTGGATTTATAACGATGCCAGTAACTACTGGACTTCCACGGGGAGATAGGTAACTACTATATCTTGCACCAATAATAATTTGAATTTGAAAAACATAGTAACTACTATGTCTCAGCAGAGTCGGTTAACTAACCGAATGTTGACTGGGGTTAGACTCAGGTAAACACCGGGTCTCTAAGATAAAATTGTGGTATTAGTAACAACTAACATCCTGGTAAACACCAATAAGCAGTATCAGGTATTGCTAGTTACAACTAGACTTCCTAGGGATATAAGCATTTATCACAATAATATTTATTCCAGATAACTTGACAAATTTAAGGTAACAACCAAAAGGTAAGCCTGTGACAACAGGTCTGAAGCAAAGTAGTTTGGTAACGACCAAAGGATCTCAAGACGACATCCAGTAAGTGTTAGGGAAGGAACACCTGAAAGATTCTCGACAAAGAAAAAAAACTGTCCAAAGGAGTCACAAAGACAAAAGCCAAGAACGACCCAAAACACGAGGTTTGCTGAAAAATGCATATGCTAAAGGTATGATGCAAATGAAATGTCGGACGACCCACGGGGGAAAGCAAGGAAAAACAGAAAACGATCCATCACAGGGGAAACAAAGAAAATCACATTGAATCCCATTGTTGGAGAACGGTATTAATCCTCTAACAATTCTTCTAGGGGCGATCTCTATTTTGGAGAACTTACTAGGGAGAAGTCGCGACTTCAATATAGCTGGCTTGCTTTGTAGCACGGATGTGTGGGGAATGAAATCTCTATAGAACCTAGTGTTGCTAAGATGATGGTATAAAAGTTTTAGTCATTCTTCCCTCGTGAGAGGAGCTTTTGATTTCACATTGTCATGTCATAGTTGACATTATGATTTTCTTGTTAATTTTAAAACAATTTTAGTTTCAAAGTAGAACTTTTGTTTTCAAAAATCATTTTTAACGAATAAGTGATATTTGCATAACAAAGAAAGTAGAGCAATAGAACACAAACAAAGATTGGTCCAAAATCTGATTTTATTGAAGATGGAAACTTGCAAAGACAAAGCCCCATGGAATAATTACAATTTGGAACGGAAAATCGAAATATGGGAAAGGATTACAAAAATCCAATAATCATCAGATCCTATTTAGCTAAAAGTCGACCCTGAAATGTTGCTTCTGACGAGAGTAGCAAAAAGTGAGCCTTCTTGACAATCTTCTGTAGCCGTGAAAACTCCTGATGATGCGAAATGCCTCTGCCCCTAACTTTTTCCTGAGTATCCTTTCCAGGTTTTCGACTTAGTGAGCTTTCTTGTTCATTTTATCCCTAATTTTTTCCTGGATCTCCTTAGTAGGTTGTGATCTAGCGGGATGCTCATTTTTTCCTGAGTCGCCTTTCCAAGTTTTCGACTCAATGAGCTCTTTTTAGGCATAGTATTTCCTTACTGCATCCGAGTTTATAGGATGTGGGAGTTGTTCTTCGTCCATCGTTGTAAGGATCAGGGACCTCTAGAAAAGACCATTTTCACAACGAATAGGTCGTCATAGTTCATCATCAACTTTCCGCACGCATCTCAATGCACTGGCAGGATCTTCCAGAGTACCAATTCACCTTCTTTGTATTTTTTTGACCTAGACCCTTTTATTGAAGGCCCTTTTCATCCTTTTTTGGTACAGCTGGCTGTGGCACATTGTCGTCATCCTCTTCTCATCGATGATATTCAGAGTGTTGAATCTTTCCTTCACCCATTCAGCTTCTTCGAGATTGGCTTTCATCAAGACCCTTAGCGAAGGTATCTGAAGCTCGATGGGGAGTACTGCGTCCATCCCGTAAACCAAGGAGAAAGGGGTTGTCCTTGTTGAAGTGCGAATGAAGGTTCGATATCTGTGCAGCGCAAAAGGCAGCATTTCATACCTATCCTTGTAGGTTACTACCATCTTTTGTACAATCTTTTTAATGTTCTTATTTGCAGCTTCAACAACGCCGTTCATTTTGGGCCAGTAAGGGGAGGAGTTGTGATATTTGATCTTGAAACCGTCATAGAGCTCTTTCATCGTTTTGTTTTTCAGATTCATCCCGTTATCTTTGATGATTTGATTGGGGATTCAGTAACGACAGATGATCTCCTTTTTTATGAACCGGGTAACCACTTGCTTGTTACATTAGCGTAGGATGCAACTTCTACCCAATTGGTGAAGTAGTCGATGACGACGAGGATGAATCGATGCCCATTGGATGCTTTGGGTTCGATTGCCCCAATCATGTCGATGCCCCATATTGAGAAAGGCCAAGGTGATGTCAGCATGTTCAGAGGATGAGGTGGCACGTGCATCTTGTCTGCGTAGATTTGGCATTTATGGAATTTTTGGGAAAACAAGATGTAGTTAGTCTCCAAGGTCAACCAGTCATAACCAGCCCTTAGGATTTTCTTCGCCATAGCATGGCTGCTTGCATGGGTGCCAAAGGTGCCTTTGTGAACATCCATCATTAACAGGTCTACCTCTCTCTTGTCGACACATCAGAGCAAAACCATATCGTGGTTTCTTTTGTAAAGAGCGTCTTTGCTGATGAAGAATTTGGATGACAATCTTCGTATAGCCCGCTTATCAATTTTGGAGGCGTCGGCCAAATACTCTTGATTCTGAAGGAAGTTCTTGATATCATAAAACCAAGGTTTTCCATCAGATTCTTCCTCTATCATCACAAAGTATGTTGGCGCAGTCTTTCTTTTAATGCAGATTAAAGGAGCCCCGTTGACAAATTGGACCTTCCACATTGATGTTAGCATGGCCAAAGCATCCGCAATATGATTCTCAACCCTCAGGACATGTTTCAAAGTGATCTCCTCAAAGTACTGAATCATTTCTAAAATATAGTCTTTGTAGGGAATCATCTTCTCATATCGAGTTTCCCATTTACCTTTGAGTTGATAGATTACTAAAGCGGTGTCGCCGATCACCTCTAGGATTTTGATGCAAAAGTCGATGGCAGCTTCAAGCCCCAGGATACAGGCTTCGTATTCAACTATATTATTTATATATGAGAAACATAGTCTTCTGGTAACGGCGGTATATCCTCTGGTTGGACTTTCCAAGACAGTACCAACTCCATGGCCTTTCTTATTGGATGCTCCGTCAAATATCAACTTCCTACAAGAACCAGGCTCGGGACCTTCCTCTGGACCAGGTTCTTCTTTAGCTTGGTAAAGAAACATGACATCTTCATCAGGAAAGTCGAACTTGAGCGGTTGGTAATCTTCAGCAGGTTTCTCACCAAGGTAGTATGACAAGACACTTCCCTTTATCGATTTCTAGGTGACATATTGGATATCATACTCTGACAAGAGAATGTGCCAACAAGCGAGCCTTCCTGTCTGAGTAGGCTTTTCAAAGATATACTTTATTGGGTCCATCTTAGAAATCAACATGGTAGTGTGGCAGATCATGTATTGTCTCAAACGCTTGCCCGCCCATGCAAGAGCGCAACAAGCTTTTTCCAATGGAGAGTGACAACTCTCCTAGTCGGTAAACTTCTTGTTCAAATAGTAAATTGCATGCTCCTTCTTCCCTGACTCATCTGTTGGCCTAAGATGCAACCCATTGATTCCTCAAGTACAGTCATGTACATGAAAAGAGGTTTTTCAGGTATAGGAGAGATCAATATAGGAGGATCTTGGAGATATTCCTTGATCTTTTCGAACGCTGTCTTGCAATTCTCATTCCATACCACCGCTTGATCCTTTCGTAACAACTTAAAGATCGGCGTGCAGGTAGAAGTTAAGTTGGAGATAAATCTGGAGATGTAGTTAAATTTTCCAAGGAAACCTCTAACTTGCTTCTCGGTTTGTGGTGCAGACATCTCTTGAATAGCCCGTACTTTGTCGGGGTTCACCTCGATTCCATGTTGACTAACGATGACACCAAGTAACTTGCCAGATCTTACCCCAAAAGTACACTTGGCAGGGTTTAGTCTCAACTAATATTTCCTAGGCCTTTTGAACAATTTTAACAAATGCTCAAGGTGATCTCCCTCGATTCGAGATTTAGCAATCATGTCATCGACGTAGAATTCAATCACTTGATGCATCATATCATGAAATAATGCCACCATGACCCGTTGGTACATAGTTCCTGCGTTCTTCAGACCGAAAGGAATCCCCTTATAACAATAGGTGCCCTAGGGGTGATGAATTTCGTCTTTTCCATGTCAGCTGGATCCATTTTGATCTGGTTATAACCGGAGAAACCGTCCATGAATGAAAACACCATGAAGCTTACTGTGTTATCCACCAAAGTGTCAATATGAGGTAGAGGGAAGTCATCCTTTGGACTGGCTTTGTTGAGGTCCCTGTAGTCTACGCACATTCTGACCTTACTGTCCTTTTTAGGCACGGGCACAATATTAGCCACCCATTCAGGGTATTTGGAGACTCCCAAGAAGCCCGCATCGATTTGTTTCTTAACCTCTTCCCTGATTTTCAGAGCCACGTCGGGTCGGGAACTTTGAAGCTTTTTCTTGACCAGAGGAAACTCGAGTTTAAAAGAAAGCTTATGCATTACGATGTCAGTATCTAGCCCAGGTATGTCTTGGTAATACCAAGCTAACACATATGTGTAATCTCTGAGAAGAGTTATTAATCGGCCTCTAACGTCTTCCACTAGCGATGCCCCAATCTTGAATTCTTTTCTCTCTTCTTCGGAGCCCAGTTTGACAACATCAATCTACTCTTTTTACGGCTAAAGATAAACGTCTTCGTATTCAGTCATTTTGGTTAGTTCTTCTGGAACTTCGAAATCTTCATCGTTGTCTTCTTCAGCTTGGAACACCGCCGAATTGAAGTTAGATGGGATCGGATGACTATCAGATTTAAGAGGTGATGAAGGTACTCTACGTGTGTTAAACAGGTCTAAATGAGCAAACACACACACAAAGGGATGCAAATGATTCTTTTTTAGGTTTTATGAAACGATTGTCATTTTCCTTTTTTTACAAAAAAGTGAAAACAATAAAAATGCAATGAACAACAAAAATGGAGTTTAACAAAACACTCATTCATTAATTGATTTTTGAAAGTGTGGGCCGTACAAAATGATCCATTGGCCTTGGGCACGACCAGGGATTTTAAACATAGAAAATGCTAACAAGCAAAACAAGCAAATTACTCGAGAAGAGGCAACATGACAGGTGTCGCTACTGCGAAAATCGGCGCCGGCTGAACAGAAGAGTCGCCACCGTGCGTTATTTATCCCACAGGAGGGAAAGGAAACGCTCAGAGTAAACCTACCGCAAAGACGGGGAAAGGTATGGTCATCGCAACCAAAACCTGGATTCGGGAGTCGGTTACGCAAGGGGAAGGTATTAGCACCCCTCACGTCCGTCGTACTCGACGGGATCTACGCTTGTTTTCGAGTATGGATTGTTATTCTATCTACTCTATAGGTCAGGGGTTAAAAGAAAAGAAAATGACTCGGCAAAGTATCGCACTTTATGCCTACGTATTCCCGTCTGAAACGAGAAATCAGAGTCAACGTAGTTCGCCTACCTACGGGAAGGGAGGGGAAGGTTGCTCGCTAGGATATCGCATCCTATGCCTACGTACTTTCATACAGCATGAAAGATCAGAGCAAACGTAGTTTGGGCCATGTACGATACAAGTCTGTTTTGATTGATTTTATTCCTTCTAAACAAGGGTTTTTCTGATTAACAGTCCAAGCGGACAAAAATGACGCTTTGATGAGTTCACATTCTTTTACGGAAGAAGTGTCTTTTATTGTGTTTGAAATCTTATTGTGTCTTTTCTGTTTGTTTTGAGAAAGAAGAGACAGAACTCTATTCTATGGTTGCGAAGGGAATCAAACTAACCTAATGTTATCATGCATGGGTTAAGACCTAATGTCTATCATGTTCCTCTCTTGCACAGAGAGAAACAGAGATCCTAAGGGAGTAGACGGAAACAGAATCAATAGCATATAAAATAAAGCAGTAAAATGCATGGATGCAACAATACAAGCGAGGCAAGGGAGTCCCACTCAACCTCGAACCTAGAAAACAATAGGCAAAAGTGAACAGAATTCACTTTCAACCTGACAGGGTAAATAGCAAACAATACAGTCAGGGAAAACCAAACAATACATCAGAAATGAAACAGCTTAAAAATAAACAGCCACAGCAGCTCTGCATCAACATCTGTCTTCAAGTCATCTCCAAACAGCTACAAGCTTCAGGCAAGCCTCAGTCTTCATCTTCAAACTCCTCAAGCAAGGTCTTTGTCATCAGTCTTCAATCTACAATGGCTTTTCTTCAAGTCTCAATCTTCAAGAGGAATATCAGTCAGCAAGATGAAATGAATGTTAAACAGTAAACTGCCTACCAAGGGTGGCTCATTAACTGTTAACATTATTCAGACAGTTTTCTCTCAAAAGTTCTATCTTTCAAATACATTCACTAATCCTTCCAAAGGAAGGAGGTGGATAATTGAAAGAGACTTTGAATCATAGAGAAAGAATGGAGGCAGACAAGACCTTCCATGTTTGTGAATCAAGTTTTCTACTCTAGAGCTCTGCCTAGCTCCTAAACCCTACACTCCTCAACAGCTGCCAGCAAAGGATGCTCCCCATCAACTCTGGAAGTTGGACTTCATTCTCTTGATCTCCAATAACCTTCATCATCAAAGTCTTCAGCTCTCCCAATCCCCAAGCAAACCCAATACCCCACACAGACAAATGAAATAACCCTAGAGAGGGCACACCACACAGTCAAGCAAATACAAGCAATATACTGATAGTAATAGTAGAATAGGGGAAACCTAGTAATTTCTAAGGGATCTATTAACTACCCATAACCCCTATAGTCCCATACCCCAAAGATTCAAACCACAACTCCTAAGGGAAATGACTTAATTCACCTATGTTATCTCCTAAACCCTAGTTTTGATCATGTTATTCACACCTAAACAAATCATCTAAAAGTTAGTCCTAAAATCATGAATTAAATTTTATATACAAGCTAAAGGTCTAAGCTAATCAACCTAAAAAGAATGGATAAAAAATGTAAAAGCATCTAATCAAACTAAAATCAACAAATTCATGTATTAAACTAAACATTATTTAATCCTATTTAAAAGAAAAATATGCCAAAAATATAAAAATAAAATGAAATGCCAAATTTTTTATGTGATATTTTTCTTAACAAAATTATGAACAATATGCAAAAACAACCAATTAAAAACATGCAATTTTCTATTTGTTATGAATTTTCAAAGAATTAAAAAAAATTGAAGGAAACTAATATGGAATTAATTGGTTAGGGGTGCATCTAGTAATTAAAAGCAGTTAAAATATGAGGATGGGCCCAGACTGGGGGGCGCGCATAGCAAGCGCGTCTGGGCCCAATGCACATAAAACATAATAAAAAATAAAAAAGGAAGCAAACGGTGCTAATAGCAAGAAATTCAGTTCAAATGGGTTTGGGCCTGCGAACGGGGGTGTGCATAGCATTGGAAACCTGAGCCCATGGTGTTGCGTTTAATGAAACGCATCGTTTGGATGCTTTGGGTTCCCTCCGATTTGAAGCTTTGAATCTCAGCCATTGGATTTGAGTTTCAGGCAAAAGTCCAAGCATGAATCTACGGCCCTCCTTCATCGTCCCCAAACGAAACCCTAGTTTCAGAAAAACCCTCCACCATGCACACACTTTCATCCCTTCTGTTCTCACTCGATCTTCCATGAAATCACACGATATAAAAACCAAAAGTGATCTACTTCTTCCCATCTACACAGCCATGCCATTAGTTCTTTCTAAAACTCAACCAAACTTCAAACCCGATAGGTAGAAAGTTCTGGTTCCACCATTATGCACTGTCATCAACCATGAGAATTCCTTCCAATCTTTACCCTAACACAATCTACACTCTACACTGATCATTTTAAGCTATATATTCAAGATTGTAGTGCCATATTCTTGATGTTATAAACCCTAACAGATTGTGCACTCCAATGGCAACCTCCATGGATTGGTCTCAAATTCACCAAAATCAATCTCCTAACTATGCCTAACCATTCTAACCTAATAACTCTCTATGATTCTAACTAAATCAAGCAATTCGAATGGATTACCAACCTGGTGTAAATGATGGAAACAGGTGCTGAATTCTTCAAATCCAATGCTTGCAATGATCTGGATTTGATCAGTGAACTTGATTATGAGTTCTGTATGCAAAAGATCTTGTTCAAGCCTCTTGAATCTTGCAATTGAAACTTTCTTGCACCTTGGATGATGAAGTTGTATGGCACGATTCCTCTTCAATTCAAACAAATCTTTGATGGAAAATTGGATATATGAATGATGTTGATGATGATCAGATCAAGAAATTTGGAATTTGATGGAGATTTTATGAAGTTTGAGATGGTTTTGCAAAAATGGAAGATTGAAGTGTAACTTGGTATTATGAGCACAATGAATCACCAACCATGGCATGAAGTCTCTGAATGCAATATATATATAAGAATAGAAACCTCTAGAACTTTGTAGAACCTTCCCATGCACACTTTCCCTTGGATTTGGATTATGTAACTTCTTTTGTAAGTAACCAAGCATAACTCCCAAATCTTGAACCAAATTCAAAAATATACTTTTGCCAATGTTCTTAAAACATTTTTTCCAATCAAAATGACCTATAATTTCATCCCATTTGGCCAAATTATGAAAAATCTCAATTTTAGGTCATTTTTTATTCATTAAATTCACCAAATTTGAAACCTTGAGCTATGAACCTTTCCAATCTTTCATGACCACTTTTCTAGACTCAAAATTTCATTTGGAGCAAGTTTGATGTTGTGACGTTTTTCATTTGAAGCTTCCTTGTATGAGTTTTGGGCATAGGCTTGAAATGACCTGTAATTCTCAAATGACCAAAATACCCTTTGCTTGCCAAGACCATAAGTAGAGTTACACAAATCATATGAAGGAATACCATACCATTCTAGAAAGCTAAGACAATGAGGAACAACTCTTATGTTGACCAGAAATTCATTTGAAATCTCCTTGAGGGGTAAAAGTTGCTTGGAAGACAAGTAACTTTCACAGACAAAATTTCAGATACCCCAGATGACCTGTAACTTGCAAGGACCATAACTTGAGTTCTATAAATCTCCTTGATTCCTTCCACCACTCAAATTAAAGTTCTTGAGATCCTGTACAAGTTTCATGTTGACCAAGGATCCATTTGAAGCTTGCATTTTGACTTATCTTGCTTGGAAATTTGACCTAAACTAGGAGATTTTACACAGAAACCCTAATTTAGAAACTCCTCTTCTCCTTGATTTCTCTTGATTTCTTCTTGGCACAACACCATATCCTTATCTACATGTCAAATGATGAACCCCACATCTCTCCAATAGCCCTTGATACCTTTCAATCAAACATTTGACCTAGGGTTGACCCAGAGTTGACCCAGAGTTGACCCTAGTTGACTGCCTTCAACTGCAACTCTTGTGATCATATCAATGACTTGCCTCCTTCTCCAAATGACTTTATAGATCTCCCATTATGTCTATATACTCTCCATGCTCAATTGACAGCTCACAACTTCTTTGATGACCTTCAGATACCCTTAGATAGGAGATAGACTCACTGCTTGATCCAATGACTTCTTAGGCTTCCATTTCTTCTCTGATGACTTGAATGAGATTGAATTAGAATAATAACCTCTTTATAGGCCCATAGAGATGAGAATAGTGATTGGTCCCTTGTTGGATGACTTGCTATGCTATGCAGATGATTAGACTATGTACATGACTCTATATGCAAATGCTAATGTAATTGAAACATAAACCAAGTGAGGGAGGTTGAGCAAATTTTAGGGTGCAACAACAGGGATTTACAATGGCCTCCCAATTGTGCATAATGGCTTTGTCCGTGAATACCAAGTCGTCGATGCAGCTTTCTTCATCGTTTTCTTCAATAGCATTGACTTGAACGCTGCCACTTACAAAGATTTCTTCTAGAGTCTTAAGGCCCTTGCCATTGACTTCTGACTCTTTGTCTGGAGTTGGTTCATAACCTTATCCTTTTAAGCCGTTCTTTGCTCGGGCATTGACTTCGATCACTTCTCCCATCCTTGTGGAAGTTCTTCTTTTATAGCGTTATTGATGCTTTGAGCAGAGACAAAGGATGAACTATGTGTAACGACAACATCTTCCACCATCATAGTGTGTGCAATCTCAAATGCTTGGAAAGAAGTTTCCAACGCGTCTTCATCAGCTTCAATATATCGGAAATAGGAGAGGTTGCTGACCATCAGGTCCTCTTTACCGTGCACCATAATCAGCTGATCCTCGATAATGAATTTCATCTTTTGATGCAGAATGGACGTGACAGCGCCTGCCGCGTGTATCCATCGTCTTCCTAACAGACATCTGTAAGTTAGATTTATATCCATCACTTGGAAAGTGACTTCAAAAGCTTAGGGGCCTACCATGATGGGTAAGTCAACTTCTCCGATCACCGTCCTTCTTGATCCATCAAAAGCTTTTACAATCAATGACGTAACTCTCATCTCTGCTCCTTTGTAAGCCAATTTGGCCAACGTTCTTTTAGGAATCACGTTAAGAGCCGACCCGTTGTCAACAAGTACCCTGGCAAGAGTATATTCTCCATATTTAATAGACACATGCAAAGTACGGTTGTGCTTGTGACCTTCGGTAGTTAAATCAGAGTTGTCAAAACTCAGCATGTTGTAGGGTGTATTGTTGGCAACCACATAATCGAATTGCCGCACAGTGATTTCCTTTGTGACATGGGCTCTTGTTAATATCTTCAATGAGGCTTGTCGATGGACATGAGAGTTTTACAGTAATAACATGATGAAGATTTTGGACGGTGTTTGGTGGAGCTGGTCCACCACCTGATAATCACTTCGGCGAATGATTCTAAAAAATTCTTCTTCATCCTCCTTTGGGACTTCTTTCGCTTTGGTTTTTTCAATGATAGGTTCTTTGGAGGTGATTTCCCTCAGAACAGTTTCCTTAGGAATGGTGGTAGTTGTTTTGGGAATAGTGGATACAGCCTGAGGAACAATGAATTTTGCCTTAGGTTGATACACACGACCGCTGCAGGTCATCTTGCTCCCTCTGGAAATGTTCGTTACATCTTCCTGCTTCCTTCCAGCATTCATGCTGTACCAGGAGTAGTCGCGTTTCCATGTTACAGCTCTTGAATGAGAACTCGGTCCCCTCCTTGGGTCGTACCTATGCTCAGGCTGGTTTGCAGTCGGTGTGGGACTGTTGTGAAAGACAGGTCTGACCGTAGCAGGAGGAGCAAAAATTTTATTCACAGTATTTAACACTGGTCTTTTTTCAGATTTCCTTGACAGGTTGAAGATTGGCTCAATTACTGAGAAATCCTTTTTCTTCTTCTTTCCACATATTTGCAGTACACCTTCATCAATCATTGACCGGATATTTCGCTGTACAAGGTGACAACCATGTGGCCTATGATAACAATCATTGCACTCTTCATGGGGACCCTTGATTAGACCCGCTTTCATAAGCTTTTAGTGCAATTCAACCAATGGAGTCTTGATTTTAGATACTTCGGAAATTACCCTCATTTCGGAATCTACCTCCACAACATTGGCACCCCTATGATTTGGTAGGGGACAGTTTTCTATGTTAGGTTGATTATCCTCAAAGGAGAGAATTCTCTTTTCAATTAGTTCCCACACAATATGCTGAAGGGATTTGCAGCTCTCGAGATCATTCCCGGAAGCATTTTCGTGAAACGTGCAGTGTGCGTTTAGACTGTAGTAGTATGGTAGTGGAGTCAGAGGAAAACCCAACTTCCTGGTTTGAATTAGCCCTTGTTGTACTAGCTGAGGGTACAAATCCATGTAGCTCAGAGGGATAGGCCGAATTTCTAGCCTCCTATTTTGGAATGTGGCCCTCGGAGCCAATGCTCCTTGCTGTGGGTGTACTTGCTGATTGTTGTTCGGTTGATCAGCATTAGGCGCCTGCTATGGAGGATTTTGTGGATTTGGTCTTGGTTGGAAAACCGGTGAGACTGCAGCCACGTATTGTTGTTGTGATAATTTTGTTGAGGTCGTGGACGAGATGACCATTAATTCTGCGGATGGCTCCTTCTGTTCTTAATTTGTTCGTCGTACATTATGGCGCTCGTTTCCCTTTCATTTTTCTTGTGGGGATGATCTGATGGTTTCTTCATCGTGCTAGTGCTAGCTGCACTAGTCACCTTGCCGCTTTTTAATTCGGCTTATACTTTTACGCCGACAACCACAATGTCGGAGAAATTTACTGTGACACTGCTGATCATTCTCTCGTAAAACTCTGGTCTGACAGTGTCCACAAACTTGTTTTTCTACCTAGGCAGCTGTCTCGCGCCTCCTTTACGCATATTATTTGAAGGTTTCAGAGTTTTTCTAAGTCATCCTCAGAAGTTGACGTCGGTCTGGTGTCAGGTCCATATTATATTTGTATTGTTGTGTGAACGCATCGGATAAGTCCTAAAAATAGTGGATCTTGGATTGATCCATGCTTAAATACCACTTAGCGGAGGCGCCTTTCTGACTATCCTGGAAGCATTGAATCAACAGTTTATCATTCTCGATGTGCGGGGTCATTCACCGGCAATACATTATTAAGTGGACTTTCGGGCAGATATCCCCTTCGTATTTCTCAAATACAGGAATTACGAACTTTGGTAGAAATACTAAGCCTAAAACTAGGCACATGTCTTTTGCGTCAGAATCAAAGACATTATTCCCTTCTATGGCCCTCATCCTCCTACCCATTATATCCATCTCGACCCGCAGCTTTTAATGTTTTTCATCTTCAACTTCGGACCCATCTGGTATGTCGAATATTGGATGGTGGTGGTTGAAGATCGGTTGAGCTTGGATTTGAGTGCCAACTTGAGTGTATATCGAATTCTAAAAATCCATCATCAGGGGAACACTCTGTGGGTTCGAATATGGCTAATGCTTGAACGGTTGGGCGTCTCCTAATGGAGGTATGAAATCCCTGGTGATGCTGAAGGGGTGATCTGTCACTGAAGTTACTGGTGGTGTAGGAGTTGCTGTCTTCGCATTGATCCCAGACACTACAGTGGATTACATGTACATCTTCACTCTAATCACCTGTAGAACTTCCATTATTTGGCTGACGTCGATGCACAGTCCTTCAACATCTTTGTCAATCTGATCAAACCTATGGTCTTGTTCGACCATTCTCCTTTGAGCGCGGGCTCGTGTGTTATACTAATGGGAGTTCAATGTGATTTTGACAGCACAGAATGCAGAATAAGCCAGAGGACTAATGAAATGCAAAATGATATGCAGGATGCAGATGCAAATACAAATGCAAACCACACATTCAAGGAATAAACAATTTTTGTTTACAAACAAAGTTAAATTAACATGTAACAACGTGTCACTTATCATTGACAAATGAATGTTGAAACAAATTTCATTGATATAATGTTTTTTACAACATTGAGTTTTCAATAACAAATGAAACTCTTTTCTTTGAAAAAAAGATTACATTCCCATAAGCTTGGGATACAACACAATGAAATTAAAGCTAAGGATCTTCTAACAAGACGATCCTTCTTCCTCCTACAACATGGGTCAACTTTGACTCTAATGTAGTAGATCCCAAAGCTCTTCGTTTTATCTCCTGGCTTTAGCTAGAGCGAACCTCGGCTTCTTTTTGGTCAAAAGTTCATCTGGCTCCAGAGAGATGTCATACGACTGAGTATAGAACATCCTTAATGCTATTTCCTTTGACCAAAGTAAATATGCATTTGAAACCAAACAACTAGGATTCTCCATATCCGTCATTCCTTAAAGATTGGAGCTACACCAAGCGAAAATTACTCACGATTCAAAGTCTGGGTTGTCATTTCTTCCACAAAAGAAATCTTTTAGCAACTCTGGATCTGGTTCCCCCTCGGTGGGGTATCCTAGATGACGGTGAGCCAGGATGGGACTATAGCTGATATACCCTCGAGTGCCGATCAGAGGTATATTGGGGAACTCCCCACAGCTGTGTATCATTACAATTCCTTCGAGAGCCAAGTCGTCCTAGGAAAATGCGAAATAAACCATTTTCTTAGGAGGGCTGTGCAGCAAGAAAACTGTCCAATGTCGTATGTCTTCCATCGATGCATGACGTAGTAAGTGTCAGCTAAGAGAGTGGGGAATGGGTTCCTAGAGATAAATAAATTGACAGCTTCCAGACTGATGAAATCAGGGCTGCTAGAAAACATATACAAACCATAAATCAAGAAAGCTAAAATGGCTTCAAAGATTCCCAACTCCCTACGATTGTAATGGAATTCAGCTTTCTCCATGAATGGTATGGCTTCCATTCCGGTGATTCCATCCCTATCACTCAACTTAGCCGGAAGATCGGTAGGCTCTAAGTGAAGAGCTTAAGCAATGTCTATTCTCCTTGGTCTTCTCTCCATTCTGAAGTTAGTCGTGAAAGTCATCAGGATTTTTAGATACCCAGAATATTCTTCCAGAGTTGGCAGTAATTGGAATTCTGGAAATGTAAAGAAGTGGTAAATGGGGTCGTAGAACTGTACGAGCGCTTGTAACATTTCCCCGTTTACTTGTGTGTCAATTAAAGATAACAAATCTCTGTATTTGGCTATAAAAGCCGCAAGATTCCTCACCAGGTTCCTTAAAATTCTTAGGTTACCTAACCTTAGTCTTGGGAATGCAATCATGTTTCCTTGACTCATTACTATGTCTGTAAAAAAAACAAGATTTAATTCCTTGAATGGTTAGCAAAAATGCAAAATGCAATGCAAGGATGCAATTGGTTTTACAAAACTCAGAAGATAGTTAAAGCTAAACCCTCGTTTCATTTATGTTGGGAAAAGTTACAAATTTTGAAATATAACCTAAGAAATGTGAGGCTACATCAGAGGAGAAGACTTAGGTCTTATGGTTAGGAGTTCTGACAAGACTCCTATTCGCGTGCCCTCTTCAGTCTTTTCAGCATAGTATTCTACATCACCAATTTGTCCACTATTCCTTTCCAGACGCCAGAAGTCGGTGGGATGATAAAATACTCATGAGTGATCTGTGTAGGCTTGACACTATAGAAAAATAAATTCTCTTTTTTCATATCTCCCTCAATTAGGCGTCTTTCGAGCCACCCAATCAGCTCGTCTTTGTCTTGCAATTCTCTTTGCAACTCTGTCGTATCAGCGCAAAGAGTATGGTATTTTTCTTCCCATGTGTCCCTTTTAAGCTTTTTTCATTCAAGAACCTCTTGATACTCCTCCATATTTTCAATGGGAACAGTTGACAATGACGCGATGACGATCTGCGTGTTCTTCTCAGGGAGGTAAGGTATCTTGAGATCGTGAGCTCTGGATTGGACCCACCAAGTGAATGGCTCAAAAGCCACATGGTTCCTCTTCCCCAAGTCATCCTTAGTTTTTATTTGGATATTCTTCCAAGCACCGACTATACTGTTTGTTAAGCTTTCCTCTGCTTCAGCATTGAGGTAGAAGAAACCAGACAATAAGATGTTGTTGGGCTTATCCTTCATCGAGAATCCGAACTGGCGTCTGGCCAAGACAGGATTATAGTTGATCCCTCCTTGTGTCCCTAAGAGTGGTACATTTGGGAAAGAACCACAATTGTCAATGTATACTTCTCGGTCATACGCGGGATCATACCAATGGATGTCTGCTTGAGTTAGAGACAAGATTCACTGAGACCACCTTCAACCATTAGGATTTTCTCTGAAGGCATCTGTCCTTGGTAGATAATTGACAAACCACCTATATAGCAAGGGAGCACATCAATTGATAGTTCCTCTACCTTGAAGAGTTCTACGATGGATGGAATGATAGGTGTCACCTAACAAAGTGGGCACCGAGTTACCACTCAAGAATATTGCGATGGCAGTTGAATTGACGAATTTTTCTACCTCTGGGAACAATACCAAACCATAGATTAGGAGAGCCAGAACTACTTCGAATGCATCCATACTTCTTTCATTGGCAAGGTATTTAGCTTTTCCCAATAAGTAAGCAGAGTGAAAACCCTTGACTCCATTCTTTGAGATATGATTGGTTTTAACTTCGGAAACTTCTAAGTGCGTCAGCAATTTCCTTCAGCGAGGGTAGCTTTTCCAGACCACTGAAGGGCTTCCTATCTTTTACGGGAATTCTGACAAAGTAGGAATACTCTTCCAATATTGGCATCAACTGATAGTCTAGAAAGGTAAAACAGTGGTACAGTGGATCGTAGAATTGAACCAAGGTGTTGAGAACCTCGTCTTCCATCCTAGTCTTCACAATGCTCAGAAGCTTTCCGTATGTCTTCCCGAAGTCTTCGAAAAACAAAGTTCCTAGCTTTCTTAACTCCAAAGTATCTTATTTATTGAAGTTATATTTCTTGGTATTTATTTTCTCAATATCCATGATCACTAGGGTTTTGGAAAAGAAAAGGGCTAAGTTTTACAAAACCAGTGCAACCAGATGAAATGCTTATGATGATTATGATGATATGATGCACACATAGCACAAAGACATGTATTCACAAATACAATGCATATGCACACATAAGGTTTCCCTAGGTTCATGGTCAAAGCATGAAGTCAAAAGGTCTACCCACCCCCAGGACTTGTACTATAGGTTATTTTTGTACCTGTAGATCAGGTTCTAACAAGAGTTCCCAGGGTCATAGGTAAATCCCTCAGATATTATCAACCAACATGACTACTCACGTTGGTCAAAAATATTCTCGGGATAAACTCGTCTTAGTGTAACATCACGTGACAACTATTTCGGGACTACTCCCTCATTGTTTCCGCACTACGCCCAAATAAGGTTGATCGGCGGTTTTTATACGTATTGTACCATTTGTTTCTTTAAATCATTTGTTATATCTTTGTGCATTTTATTTGTTTTTATTGCATTTTACACGTTGGTTTGGTGTTTTCACTATTTCTAGGTTCAGGTAAACAATAAAGGAGAATCAGAGCAAAAACCGGGAGAAAACAACAAGAATTTGGAAGAGCTTTGAGGCGGACCAGAAGCCTGACACGACCGCCTGTGTCACGTGACACGGCCCGTATCAGGAGGTGCTTAGATAAGAGGATCTTTGGTGGAAACCAGGAGCCTGACACGGCCCGTGTCAGGACACCTGGGACTTGAAAATTTCACGTGTTATTTATCAAGAAGCCAACACAGCCGCCCGTGTTGCGTGACACGGCCCATGTTGGTTGAAGCGCCTTATTCCCTATTTTTCTTATATTTTTTACACTTGTGATCCCGGAGGGTATTATGGGTATTTCACTAGTGCTGAGTTTGAATTGAGACTATTTGATACGTGTTTGGAGAAAGGAAAAAGACTTTTTGGACAGAAATAAATTTCACGAGAAAGATTGGAGCGATCAAGGTGTTGGGAAACTGAAGGTCCTCATGAGCGGAAGCGATTGAAGATTAAAGCAAACGGTTATCTTGTAATGTTTAATCTTATTGTTGATTTTATCTGTATTATTATGAGTAGCTAAACCCCCCAATGCTAGGGTGGTGTCCCTGAATTGACTCTGTAATGACCTTGTTTCCTTTGAATAATGGATTTCACTGCTTTCTAATCATCTTTGTTATTGTATAATTGTGTTATGGCTTTTCTTATTTTAAAAATAAGTATTTGATTTACGGTTAACCTTAGGTTTGGAAAAATGATCGTTAACGCGTTTATACGATAATACTATTGTAGATATTGCCTAGGAATGGGGATACCCTATAGTAACCACAATGTTTTAGATAAAATATATTGCTTGGGATTGTTCCTATACCGCCAAGGAATTGGGGCATAGAAAGAATACCAAAGGGTTGTCTGCTAAGGAATTAGAGTCAACTAATCTTTAAAACTGGTAACGATTGAATTGAGCAGTGATTTCTGAAAACTAAGGATTAAGGTTATTACAAGGCTTTTCATACACCCTACCCTAGAATGCTTCTCATAACTGTTTAAAACCTTTATTTTACTGCTTTTGCCTTTTGGCTTGATAATTCTAAAAGAAACAAACCAAAGCCCCTATGACTTTTTGTTCAATTGCATTATTATAGAACTTGTGTTTATACGCAGTCCGCGAGATCGATATTCGGGGAATTTCCCCTTATTACTACATCGGTACAATTAGTACACTTGCTAATTTACCAGTCAAGTTTTTGGCGCCATTGCCGGGGACTGTCAGAATATAAGTTTGATTCTAAGTCAATTGAAATTTTATTGCTCTGCGACCAAAATTTTATTTTCAGTTTTTAATTTTAATTTTTATTATTCTTATTTTGTTACTACTAATCTACGTCTAACATTTTCATGCGAGGAGATCCCTCAGCTAATTTTTCTTTGGACGCAGAAATTGAAAGGACTCTACGCGAATGACGTAGGCAAGCTAGACTATTAGCTTCAGAATAAGAAATAGTTTCTGTTCATTCAGATTCAGGTTCGGAATCAGAAAGAGACACTGAAACTATGGCGGATCTCCCACCAGCGGAGAGACTTTTAGGAGACTATGGAGGGGAAAATGCTCAACCAAACTGGATGACCATCGTGAATCAAGCAGTGAATGTGGCACACTTTCAGCTACATCCTTCCACCATTCGCCAGCTGGAGAGCAAGCCTTTCTCTGGAAGAATCAACGAAGATGCAAACAAGCATATGCAGAGATTCCTAACAACTAATGTAACACCCCATTCTATACCCCCAAATAAACAATAAATCATTTAAGCACATATTAAAATTTCATCAGAGTATAATTAAAACATGCTATAAAAGAGGTATGTAACATCACACACAAAATTGAAACATACAACACCTGCTCTATAAGAGACATGCAACATTGGGGTAGCTTCACCAGAGGAACTTAGTCCTTACACCCACATCTCAATATTTAGAATTAAAAGCGGAAAATCTAAACATTGAATCATTCTAAACATGTAATCATATAAATACATATCATCCATTTTAATTCACCATATTATTCAAGTTTACATAAACATTTATCAGCAGATACATATACAAATGTATCACAAAAGAATGCTATTCAATCCTAACTACCCGGTGCTACATATCAGAGCTAACCGACCAAAAGAATGAAGCTATACTTCACAAAACACCTCTAGCAAACCTAATCTGCAATGCCTCATAAAGCATTATAAAACAGCAGAAGGGTGAGAAATATTATCATAATAATCAATGCATATAATTATATATATACAAGCATAGAATACACACATTCCGCATTTCTCACCACAATTCATTATCGTCATCATATACATCACAATATATGTATAAACAAATATGGATAATCACCAAACATGTTTCATCATGCGCACATCCATAATTCTCATCAATCCACATAACATACACATATGCATACATTTACACAACATTTATCTCTATGCCATGTGACTCAATGCAACTCAATGCAACTCATGCCATGTGGTACCAACACTTGTTATCATTTTTCGGTTTTTACATTTAAACTGAGTCTGCCCTCTAGATCGATAACAACAAAAGCTCGTCCTCTAAGCTTTCAAATCCACTCTTCTAGGTTTGGGACAAGTCACTAGTGTTGCACCCCAAATTTTGCCCAACATTTCTTTACCTAGCTTGTGTTTCATTTCATTCATATTAGCATTATCATTTGCATCCCATTGACATGTATGCAGGAGATCAAGAGGTATGATTACCAATTAAGAGCTACACAAGAGTTTGAAGCTAGCTAAGAAGGTTATCCAAGTGTTCAAGGGTTGATATCCTTGTCAGAGAAGTTAAAAGATCCTCAGAGAGAGTGGTTGAAACCAAGAGTGTGGGTCTCCTAACTTGAGAGTTATGGGGAAGAACATCAGATGATTCTGAAGGCATGAAGATGGACTTGAGGTCTTGAGAGAGCTCATGAGAAGTGTTGAAGGTCACTTTGAGGCCTAGACAGGTCATTGTGCAAGATTAAGAATACTCAACCATGAGTGGTGCAATTAGGGTTTGACTGGGTCAACCCTAAGTCAACTGATGATTTGGACAAGGTTGAGACCTAATCCAAGATCCATGTGATCATGGATTGATGCATTGAGATTCTATAAGGAGGATTCCAAGGCCAACTCATCATGATTGAAGAGTTTGAGAAGTTTCAAGCTGGGGTTTCTAAGGCTTGACAGTGTAAAATCCCCTAGTTTGACCCCTATCTTCAAGGCAGTTTAGCTCAAGATGTGATTGTCATCTCATCTTTCCCCCAAAATGAATGTTGTAGAGAATGATCCTATCTTTAATTTAAGTGCTAGAAGTCCTTGATAGGATTTGTAGAACTCAAGTTATGACTTTGACAAGTTACAGGTCATCTGAGGTATGTGAATTTGGGGGCTTGAAAGTTGCCCAACTTGCATCAAACTTTTGCCCTAGAAGGATGATTCCTATGAACTTTTGGTCGACATTAATGTTGTTCCTTATCCTCTTAGCTTTATAGAGAGTACTAGAAGTCCTTGATAGGATTTGTAGAACTCAAGTTATGGCTTTGACAAGTCAAGGGCATTTTGGTCATTTGGAGATTATAGGTCATTTCAACCATAAGGCCATAACTCCTATTTCCAAGCTTCAAATGAGAAAATGTTCAACATAAAACTTGTTCAAAATGATGTTTTAAGGCCATTCAAGAGGTCATGAGATGTTGGATTTGCTTGTGGCTCAAAGTTGCAAAAATGACCTAAAATAAGGGCATAAGTTAAATGAACCAAAGTTGGAAATTGATACTTTTGATCTACACATCCAAAACAAGGTATGTAATAGGTCATTTTGACTCTAAAAAGCATTTTAAGAACATTGGTTTAGCCGCATTTTTGAATTGAGGTCTAATTTGTGGACTTGCTTTGAAAAGTAGTTACTTACATCTTAAGTAACATTTGCAAAACCAAAATGCAAGGCATAATCAAGGTCCCTTGCAAGCCAAACACTTCCAAAATGTCACTAGGGGAGAAATTGGAAGGGAATAGGATTGATTTCAAGCTGTTACCAGAATTATGCACACCATGGCATATGATTGAAATTCTCATGTCATGAGAGATTGAACTTCTCATTAGAAGGATCTAGAGGGTTCTAGATCATCCACACATGGTCTATATATTGAATAGAGATGATCCAAGGCCAAGGTTGACGATGATTGAGAGAGAGAACTGAGCTTGCACTTTGAACTTTCTCATTGCAAATCCAAATCGGTTACAAGGTTAGAGGCCATTTCAGTCCAAGAAATTGATCTCAATAGCTTGCTCAGAGGTTGGTGATCAATTCCAGATCAAATTCAAGGCACTGTGGTGGAAGAATCGTGAAGTAGCCATTGGAGAGTGAAGCTTGCAACTCAGAATCGGGTTTGATAATTCAAGAAGATTCAACTCTTTTCTTTGCATACAGAAGATTGATTGTGATTCAGTGAAGGATTCTGCAAGTTCTTGAAGGCTGAGTTGAAGATTCAACCCTTCTGTTTGTTCAAGTTTACCAGGTATGCAACTCTTGTGCTATGGCTTAAATTAGGTAGAATTAAGAGGAATTGCTATGGTAGATGCATAGTAGGATGGTGTAGGAAGATTTCTGGATCATCAATTTGGATATTAGTGACCAATTAGGGTTCATGGAATTTTCGGTTGAGATTGTTATTCTTGGATTCCTGAACTGTTAGCATGATTAAATGGCATAGGAAGATTCCTTGTGGAAATTGGAGTGAGATTCATGTAGAGACCTCTTGGAATGGAGGTCTGTGGAGAGAGTTAGGGTTGGAGACGATGACCGGAGCACCACCAGCGGAAGCCATGGCTGCGCGCGAGGTTCAGAGATTCAAACGAAGAAGATGACTTTAGAGCCCTTGGATTTAGGTGGACCTTTGACTGGAGAAGTGATCCAATGGCCACGAATGTCTTTCATTTTGTGAAGAGTCTGAACTCATGTGAAACACATCGTTTCATTAAGTTGTGTTTTTGGGCTTAGTGCAATAACTGATACCCACACCCCCCCTGATGGCCCAATCCATGAAATGAATTGATTTCTATTTCTATCTGAACCGTGCATTTATTATTTTCTTTGGATTTTCATATTATTTTTCACTTTATTCATGGTTTTTGATTAAATCATAAAAAATGAAAAATGATCCAATTAACCCCATTCTTTTTGCATTAGATTCATGATAGGGTCTAGTATTTTTTAGATAAAAAATATTTTTATTTCATGCATTTTCTGATTTTATGGGAATTTTTACATTTTAATTGATATTAAAAAAGTCATGTTTGATACTTGATTTTGTGGAATTTTGTGTGATCATGTGATGAGGATTTTGATCTTGATTTTTTGTGTGTGGCTAGCATAGATATGCATGCTCCCCATAGATTTTTCTCACATTTTTGTGGTGAACATAAGTGGTAGTTTAGGTTGAAACATTTAGAAGCTCCATTTTTTAGGGTTTATGGTTGATACCTTTGGATTTAGGACTTAATTTTAGGACTTAATAGATGATTTAGTCCCTGGTTTTTGTATGAGGCATTCTTAATTGAATTAGGATCCCTTAGGAATTTTTGTAGAAATTTATAAGATAGTTTACTATTTTTGATTGATTTTAGTTTGAGTGCTAGTTTTAGATGATTCTAAGGCACTAACTCAACTAGATTAACATCTTTAGTTCCCTTAGACTAGGGTTTTTCTTTGCTTGTTCTTGGATGATGATGAAGACAAGTTGAAGATGCATTGGATTGCTTGAAGAGGCTTGGATTTGAAGATCTTCCCTTCTTGTGGTGTAGTTTGGATTAGGTTAAGATTAGGGTTTTGTAGGCAGAGCTTCTAGATAGTTCTCTTCCTTCATAAGCATGGATGATGTTGATCAATTCCATTCTTCCCTATGATGTAAGGTCCCTTGTAAAGGCCTCATCCCTCCTTTGGTAGGATGTGTGGCTCTTTGCAAATTGGTAGAACCTTTGAGGGTCCCTTTCTCTGATGACAGGATGCTTAGTGGTGACCTTTGGTCTTCAATCTGCTGCCAATCATCCAAACTTTGCTCTTGATAGATGAATCTTTCTCCCTTGTTAGAGGATGGAGTTCCTTGCTTGAAGAAGATTGAAGGATGAAGTTGATACTTCTTTATGGTTGAAGATTACTCTGAGGAGCTGAAGCTTGTAGGAGAAGAAGACCAAGTTGATACTGGTAAAGAAGAGAGAGCTGAAGCTTGAAGACCAAGTTGATACTTATGAAGAGGATTCAATTGAGATTGAGTGAAGAGCTGAGGCTTGAAGAATAAAGGATAAGCTGATATTTATGTTGATGCATTGAGAGCCTGAAGAAACAAGTTGATACTTGCAGTTAGGAGTGGAGCCTGAAGGTGGAATTGACTGGAGAGCTGAAGCTTGAGGAATGAAGAATAAGGTGATACCTATGTTTGATGGGTTGAAACTGGGAGAAGCAAGTTGATACTTGCTATTGAAGATGATAGCCTTGAAGGGTAGGTGAGGTCTGAAGGCTGAGTTACTGAAGAGCTGAAGCTTGAGGTTGTAGGGGTGGTTGATTTGCTTTCTTTTCTGTCTATTTGCTTGCTGTGTAACTGTATTGTTGTGACTTGTTTGACTTGCTTGATGCATTAGAATAAGTCCATATCTAGACTGATGTAAGCTAGGAGCATGATTGCACTAGAGGTTGAGTTGCTCCCTCTGCTTGTATTTTTACTGTATGGCTTTGCTTGCGGGTATTCGGTAGAGCCCAACTCCCTTGCCCATGTGGTTTGTGTTTGCTTGATAGCATGTTATTTCATTTCTTCTGTATGATTGCAGTTACTTCTATTTTGCTTGACAGCATTCCATTTCTTCTGTATGATTGCAGTTATTCATATCTGGCTTGAGGTTGAGATGAGCTTGTGGAGGCCGATGCCCCACACATATTTCCTCCCTCACTTGCATTGCATGCATTTTACAGTCGTTTACTGTTTACTATTTAAGCTGATGCTTTATCTGTTTCTGTTTATCATTGACATGATCCCCTAGGAATCTCACTTCCTTTGATAAGGAAGTGATGATAGAACTTTAGGTTGAAACCTATGCATGATAACTTCTAGGAGATCCCTGCTTCAAACCTCAATCATAGGATGAATCCTTGGCATGACAACAGTAGGACTTGATAGTCTCCCGTTAGTTGAGCCCCTTTCTCTTCTCATCTCAAAACAAATGAAAATACAGTAATAAAGGTTAACTGACGTCGTACGTTACGAGCCTTAAGCTATCTGAGAAAGGATTGTTGGAGAGTTTCTTTTCAACAGTCTGGATGTTTATTATGGTACCCTTTGGGTGACATGCGACGCACTCACTCTCAGGTCATAGTCTCTAGTTCAATACTAGTTGCAAACGAACATAAAAACAGTTCTTCCGTAAAAGACAGAAAACAAACTTCAAACTTTTTGCCCCGTGGGCCCATAATTCAAAGGAAGCTTTTCTGAAGAAAAGGGTGTCGTTAACTCCCAATTCTACTGCAAACGGTAACGCTTAAGTCTCCAAGGGTCGAGCTGCGTACACCAAACTGTTGGAACTGTCTGTTAACCCTACTCGATAAAACAGATGAATCTGAATTTCCGTAATCCGTATTATCCCGAACAACATAAGCTCTGATCTCTCATACCTGTTGAGAGTACGTAGGCACAACACTGATGTATTGGCGAGCCACCTTCCCCCATCTGTTACCCGTAGTTAGGCGAACTACGTAGACTCTGATTTCTCATTCTCTGATGAGAATACGTAGGCATAAAGTGCGACGCTTTGCCGAGTCGTTTTCTTTTCTTTTTAAGCCAGCCTTGATAGGTAGATAGATAAAACCAACCCGTCATATAAACACAACAAGCATGGATCCCATCGAGTACGATGGACGTGGATGGTGCTAATACCTTTCCCTTGCGTAACCGACTCCCGAACCCAGACAATGGTTGCGATGACCTTGTCTTATACCTTTTTCGTCAGGTTTTTCCGATCGTTTCCTTTCCCGTTCCGAGGGATAAATAACTAAAGGTGGCGAATCTTCTGTTCTGCCGGCACCTTATTTTCACGGAAGCGACAGCTGGCGACTCTGCTGGGGACTTGATAGTTTCCTGGGATCCAACGTCCCGTATGCGAGTCAATTTGGGGATCCAACATCCCCTGCGAGAGTTAATCCTAGCGCTTGTATGATTACTTGTTGGGTTGTGTTTATTTATCGCACTTTATTTCCCGCACTTTATTTTCAGTATGATATGATTATTTGTGCTGTCGTGGGAGGGGAATTCTGATGAGTGAAAAGCCAGACCCAGGCTTGAGTGAACCTAGCATTAGTTGTGGAAATTAGTGGGCGCGTGCTTGCTTGGCAAGCACTAGTGTCTCATGAAATCCACGCTCAGACGAGGTTCTCCCGGTTGACTTCTTTTACAACCCTTTGGGTTGAGGGGGTTGTTGGTTTGGAGGATTGTCGACTCTGGGGACCGATCATTTGGGATTCAGCCGAGTGAGGCCGCTTCATGAGCTGGTGATGCCACACCTTCTGGGTATCGTATCACCCCTCTTGAATGTTTGTGACGCTGATGACCGCATAGGATGCCGAACCTGTGTCAGTTGAGGTCCATATCTGTGAGCAGGGTTGGGTTTGTTGCAGGAAACCTTAACCATCAGACTTCCTGATTTTCTTGATAGTGAATCAGTTTTGGTTGGGATCAGAGGTTCTCATCATCAGATGTATATGTGTTCTTGACAGAACAGAGTTAGGGTCCTGTATCAGAGGTCCTTATTTTCAGAGATGTTTGTTCTTGACAGAACAGAGTTATGGTCCTGTATCAGAGGTCCTTATTATCAGATGTTTGTTCTTGACAGAACAGAGTTATGGTCCTGTATCAGAGGTCTTTATTATCAGATGTTTGTTCTTGACAGAGCAGAGTTATGGTCTTGTGACAAAGGTCCTTATTATCAGATGTGTGTTTGTTCTTGATAGAGCAGATTTATGGTCCGATACCAGGGTTTTCTTCTTATCAGAGATAGTGGTTGTTCTTGACAGAGCAGTATTGTGGTTTTGTTGATACCGAACCTTCATATCTTCAACAGCACAGTTGCCTTGATCTCCTGCTGCATGATTGCATTTTACATTGCTTTGCATACTCATTTGCATTTCATTAACGTGTGTCTGTGTTGCAGGTACCGTTTCCCCCGATTCAGGATTTCTTGCCTTCTATTGTGTTATTATGGGTTCTCTGAGGAAGACCGTGGCTTACAAGCTCCCCACTCTGGATGTTGTTCAGCTGACTGGTTTGATTTCTTTGGCAGATGATTCTGTGAGAGATGAATTCAGAAAGTCTTACGGTAAACTGCTCAGTTTGGTTCATAAACCCTCTGTGTTCGAGTTGAATGGGTTGCACGCCCTGCTGCAGTTCTACGATCCTCCGTTGAGATGCTTTACTTTCCAGGATTTTGTTCTCGCACCCACACTAGAGGAGTGTGTTGATTTGTTAGGTGTGCCTATCAAGAGTCAGATGCCCTTTGTTCATATGGATGCTGAGCCTAATCTGGCTAGTCTAGCTCCCTCTCTTCATCTGGATGCCTCCGAGTTGGTCTTGTCTAGTTGGAACAAGGTTCCCGGTTTCTCCTTGCAGTTCTTAGGGGGAAAGGCTCAGCAGTGCGCCAAAGACGGATGTTGGGTCGTGTTCAACGCCATCCTCGCTCTGTGCATATATGGCATCATTCTGTTCCCCAATATGCCCGACTTTGTGGACTTTGATGCCTTCCACATCTTTGCTTTAGGGAATCCAGTCCCTACCTTGATAGGAGATGTCTACCATTCCATCCACTACAAAATCGAGAACAGAAGGGGAAAGAATGTCTCGTGCTATGTGCCCCTGCTTTATAAATGGCTTGATAGTCATCTACCCAAGAGGGGTCCCTTTGCTTCGTCTGCAGCCACAGCTGAGTGGTCTGAGCGTTTGATGAGTCTGTCAGCGGAGGATATTGCCTGGTTTGATAGAGATAGGTTGGGTACCGAGATCATCTTCAGCTGCAGTGGGTTTTCGAATGTGCCTTTGATAGGCAGAAAGGGTTGTATCAATTATAATCCATCTTTGTTGGTTCGACAGTTTACTTATGCTTTGAGAGCTCCGCCGAAGGATGAAGAGGTGCAGGAATCTCTGTACCTCACTAGTCTTCTAGAGGGGGATATGTTATCTATGCTTCAGTGCGCTTGGAATGGTATCAGTAAGAGGGGAAAACCATTGCTGGGGAAAAACAATAGCCAAGCCTACACTCCGTATGTGACTTGGATCAGAGCAAGAGCAGATGCTATAGGGATGCTATTTCCTCCTGCCAAGCCAAAAAGCCCTCCAGTGATTGAAGAGCCTACCACCGTGCCCATTCAGCAGCATAATCAGGTGTTAGCTGAGAGAGATGAATTGAAGAGGGCAAATGAAGAACTGGAGAAAGAATTGGCTCAACTCAGAAGCGAGAGAAGCGAGGCCGTTCATTCCTTCAAGAGGCAGACAGGGCTGGTGAACCAGCTAGGTACGGATTTGACTAAGCAGATAGCTAAGCGCGAGCGCATGGGTCGAGACTTCAAAGCTGTCAACGATGTACTGGCCACGAAGAAGCAGCACTTGGACGAAGCGTATCAGAGGATATCCAAGTTTAACCAGCATTGGAAGGCCACCCTAGCCAACAGGAAAGAGCGGGAGGATAAGCTGATGCAACAGATCTCCAAGCTGAAAGCCCAGGTGAAGGCTAGTGAGAAGAGGTTTGATGAAGAAACCGCTCGCCGATATGCCGCTGAAGGCCAGCTCAACAGGGCTCTTGCTAACTTGAAGGAGCGCAAACTGACGTTTGAATCCAAGAAGCGGAAGCTAGAAGATTGTTTCGGCGAAGGAGCATGGGAAGATTCGGTCGAAGGTCTTCAGTACACTATTGTGCAGAGAGAGTTACTCGTCGAAGGGTTGCTCACTCGGCCTGATCATCCAAAAACGAAGGGGTTGTTAGAAGAGTTTCGCGCCCGTGGCCGTGCTTGACTATTTGTATTCCTTTTGTTGTGATCATTGTTGTATGCTGACCATCACCAGGCTTGTTGGTCGAGGTCACACTATTGATTCTGCTTGTACTCAGTGATGTTATGTACTGCCTTGATGGGCTTTCTTTATATATGAGATGTTATTTCCATGATTGGACTCAGACTTCTTATTATCAGCACTGGCACTCAGGCACTAGGATCGGGGGGAATCTCCCTAACGCACAGACACCCGTTTGCATTTGCATGAAGCATTCGCATAACGAGCACTTTGTCGTTTTTTCCTAACCCTTTTGTGTTTTCAAGGTTGTTTCAGGTTGTTCCAGGATTGATCAGAGAACTATCCACCGCTATCCGACCAGAGCAAATCAAACCAGAATCATGGAGCAAGTGCAAACTGATGTTCAAGAACTCCGCGAAAGAATGGACCACTTCATGGAGCTCATGCAAGCGGTCGCCAATGGCCAGGATCAGCTCAGAACCTTGGTTCAGCCTCTGATTTCAAGGGTTGATAGTAATGGCGTACTCCATGGTGGGACTGTGCCTACCCCTCCACCAGTTGAAACTCCTCAGAATGGCGTCCCCGTGGCCGGGGCGAATGGCAGTGCCAACGGCAATGTAATCGCTAACATGGGACTCAATGGTAATACGACTGGCGTCGGTAATGGAAATTTCGAAGCTAATGTCAATGTTGGGCTGGGCAACGGCAACACAGGTGTTGGAAATCTGCATGGGCCTCAGCCATGGTTAGAAAACCGTCAAGACGATGTGTTCTCACATAAAGGTGCTGAAGGGGAGCTGACTGTTGAAGCACGGCTAAGGTTCAAGGCCCTCGAGGACAAGACGAGGAATATCGAGAACCAGAACACCCTGGGTGTTGATATGTCCAAGTTGGGACTGATTGGTGATTTCAAGGTGCCTCTCAAGTTCAAGGTACCTGACTTTGAAAAGTACAAGGGCACCACTTGCCCTCACGTCCATCTGAGATCATATTACAGAAAAATGTCAGCTCATTCTGAGGACGAGAAGTTGCTGATGCACTTCTTTCAGGACAGTCTTTCCGGGCCCTCCCTCGAATGGTACATGAGTTTGGAACCTACCAGTGTGCGCACGTGGAAGGAACTTGCTGAAGCATTCGTGCACCACTACCAATATAACAGCGACTTGGCCCCGAACCGAGTCCAACTGCAGAATCTGTCGCAAAGGAACAATGAAGGGTTCAAGGAATACGCCGAGCGGTGGCGTGAATTGGCAGCCAGGGTTCAGTCGCCGATGGTTGAACGTGAGCTTGTGCAAATGTTCGTAGCCACCCTCCCAGGGGTTTATTATGAGAAATTGGTCAGCGGTATGTCTGGAACCTTCTCGGATCTCATTATCACAGGTGAGCACATTGAAAATGGGATCAAACTGGGGAAAATTCAAGGTGATTCATCCTCAGCTGGAGGAAGCAAGAAACCTTATGGTGGCAAAAGACGGGAAGGAGAAACGAGCGCCGTGTCCAGCGCTCGAAGGAAGGGTAAAGGCCCTCACCAACAGGTGGCCAGCATAACTATCCCGGCAGTCCAACAGCCACAGCAGCAGCAGCAACAACCGAATCAACAAGGGTACAGAAAGTATCAGAACATGGCACCTCTGTCGAGCCGTCACCTCGAGACACTGCCCATGTCTTATGCGCAGTTGTTACAGACTCTGCTCCAGTTACAGCTGATCCAGAAGAGAACCCTGGCTCCCTTGACAGGGGCACCTCCGCCAGGTTATGACGCGAATGCAACTTGCGAATTTCACTCAGGGGCACCAGGCCACCCAATAGAGAATTGCAAAGCCTTCAAACACAAGGTGCAGGACATGGTGGATGCTAAGATCATCAACTTCTCAGATAATGTGCCAAACATCACGAAGAACCCTATGCCGAACCATAGGGGAGGTGGAGTAACCGCCATTATTGAAGACGAGAGTTTGGATTTGTTGACTGACGTCAGAGATCTGAAGATTCCGCTTAGCTTTGTTAAGGCCAAGCTGATGAAAAGAGGTTTCTTTCCAGGTTGCGGAGAACTGTGCATGGGCTGTGCGACAAGTCCTGATGGATGTGAATAGTTGCTAGAGGGGATTCAAAGTCTGATGACCGAAGGAATCCTGCAATTTAGCCGAAGGGCCGAAAGTGGATCGGGAGAGGTAATGCTGAAGCAAGATGATGAGGTTTCCACCATCACCATCCCTCGCCAGACGATAATTATTTCCGCACCCAGGCCGCCTACGATTACCATCACCAAAGCTGGGCCGATACCTTTCGAAAGCACCAACGTTGTCCCGTGGCACTATGGGGCAGAGGTCTACTACAACAGACAGAAGTTGGAACTAGAACCGTTTGGGTCGTCTGTGGAGAACCTAGTGGGCGTTAGTGGAATCACTCGCAGCGGAAGAGTGTTTGCACCACCTGAGGTCGTAACAGATAAAGCGGACAGAGATGATGCAACTGATAAAGGTAAAAGTAAATTCGTTGGAGAGATCCCTTGCGGGGTAGAAAAAGACTTACTTGTTAAATACGCCGAAGAATTTATGAGGTTGATTAAAAAGAGTGACTACAAGATCGTGGATCATCTCCATCAAACACCCTCGAAAATTTCCATCCTTAACCTATTGCTGTGTTCTGAGGCACATCGCAACGCGCTGCTGAACGTGTTGAACGCCGCGTACGTGCCGCAGGAAATATCGGTAAACCAGTTGGAAGAGGTCGTAGCCCACGTGAATGCTGGAAATGGGTTAGGGTTCACTGACCTAGAGCTGACGCCGAAGGGGAAGAACCACAATAGTGCCCTGCACATCTCGATAGAGTGTAGAGGAACGATTATGTCTCACGTGTTGGTAGACACAGGGTCATCACTTAATGTTCTTCCGAAGAAGGCATTAATGAAGTTAGATACTCGCAGAGTAATTTGCACACCCAGTGATCTGGTTGTCAAAGCGTTCGATGGAACCAAATGCCATGTTTTCGGGGAGGTGACGTTGCCAATCCAGGTCGGGCCGGAAACATTCGACGCGGTCTTCTACATTATGGACATCATGCCTGCCTACAACTGTCTCTTGGGCCGGCCATGGGTCCATTCTACGGGTGTCGTGACCTCCACGTTGCACCAGAAGCTCAAGTACGCTGTCGGAGGTAGCATCGTAACTGTGTGTGGCGAGAAAGACATAATGGTGAGCCATTTGTCGTCCTTCAAGTATGTTGAGATGGATGGGGAAGTCCACGAAACCCTATGCCAAGCGTTCGAAGCTGTTAAAGTCAAGAACGTAGCTCCTGTAATCACTAAGAAGCCAGAGATGACTCTCTCCTCCTTCAAGGAAGCCCGGGCCGTTGTCCAGGCCGGATCTGCCCCAGGCTGGGGACGAATTTTGGAGATACCTAACAAGCAAGACAAGTTTGGGTTGGGATATTCTCCTGGAGCTGAAGCCTCCTCTTCCAGCAGTGCATCGCGAGGTAAAGGGCCGATTCAGTTTACCAGTGGCGGGGTGATATTCGAAAGTGTCAACACGGTGTCTGAAGACAGTGGAGATAGCGCCTGTGACTTAGACTCTTGGATCCAGACAAGCAAACCAGGCGAGAGCCTCAACAACTGGTCCATCAAGGATATCATCTAGATGACAAGCAAAGAGTAATGATTTACTTTTTCCAATCATTGTACAACCCTACGTCCTACCCGGGGCATAGTGGTTTTATTGTCAGGGCCTCGTTTGATTATGAACATGCATTTTATCAATAAATCAAAAGGCGTATTTCTTTGTATCCAAATGTTGTCATCTCTGTTATTCCTGTTTTATATTTGTTTTGAAAAACAATAAAATGGCAATGGGGTTTGTGCTAACCTGCATATTCTTGTCTTAAGCTTAACCCTTGTTATTGCAGGATCCACATAGAAGATGACATCGACTCTGGAGCTTCTATGACTCACTTCGACTTCGATTGCCCGATCTATCAAGCCGAAGAAGAGATTGATGAAGACGAAGACCTTCCCGAAGAGTTGGCCCGCTTGTTGAAACAAGAAGAGAAAGTTATTCTGCCTCACGAGGAAGAGATTGAGATCGTGAATCTGGGTTCTGAGGAACTGGTCAGGAACGTCAGGATACGGGCCGCATTGCAGAGTGATGTCAAGCAGAGATTGGTCGAGATGCTGAGAGAGTATAGTGACATCTTTGCTTGGTCATACGAAGATATGCCCGGACTTGATACTGACATCGTGGTCCACCACTTGCCGCTGCGAGAAGATTGTCCTCCCGTTAAGCAGAAGCTTAGGAGGACGCGACCAGAGATGGTCATTAAGATCAAAGAAGAAGTGCAGAAACAGCTTGATGCTGGCTTCTTAGCGGTCACTACTTACCCTCCGTGGGTCGCCAACATAGTGCCTGTACCGAAGAAGGACGGTAAGGTGCGAATGTGCGTCGATTATCGGGATTTGAATAGGGCGAGCCCTAAAGATGATTTCCCGCTGCCTCATATTGATGTGTTGGTCGACAATACAGCTCAGTTCTCCGTATTTTCGTTCATGGATGGCTTCTCCGGCTACAATCAGATCAAGATGGCGCCGGAAGACATGGAGAAAACTACGTTTATTACACCTTGGGGAACATTTTGCTATAAGGTAATGCCTTTCGGTCTGAAGAACATAGGGGCCACTTACCAACGAGCAATGGTTACTTTGTTTCATGATATGATTCATCATGAGATTGAAGTCTATGTTGATGACATGATTGCGAAGTCCCAAACGGAGGAGGGACACCTGGTCAATTTGCTGAAGCTTTTTGAGAGACTTAGGAAGTTCAGGTTGAGGCTGAATCCTAACAAGTGTACTTTTGGAGTACGGTCCGGAAAGCTACTCGGGTTTATCGTGAGCGAAAAAGGCATTGAGGTTGATCCTGCGAAGATAAAAGCGATACAAGAAATGCCAGCGCCAAAAACAGAAAAAGAAGTTTGTGGTTTCCTGGGCCGAATAAACTACATTGCAAGGTTTATTTCTCAGCTCACGACCACGTGTGAACCGATGTTCAAACTGCTAAAGAAAGATCAGGCGATTATCTGGAACGAGGATTGCCAGAGGGCATTTGATAAGATAAAACAGTATCTGCAGGAACCTCCAATCTTGATACCCCCAGTGGCCGGAAGACCCTTAATCATGTACTTGGCAGTTCTTGAGAATAGTATGGGGTGTGTTCTCGGTCAGCACGACAAGACGGGCAGAAAGGAGCATGCCATTTACTATTTGAGTAAGAAGTTCACAGAATGTGAATCTCGTTACTCGATGCTGGAGAAAACGTGTTGTGCACTAGCCTGGGCTGCCAAACGTTTACGACAGTACATGCTCAATCACACCACCATGCTAATTTCGAAGATGGATCCGATCAAGTACGTCTTCGAGAAGCAAGCGCTTTCGGGCAGGATTGCCAGATGGCAAATGGTGTTGACGGAATATGACATTCAGTACGTTTCCCAGAAGGCCATCAAGGGAAGCGTATTTTCTGAATACCTTGCCGAACAGCCGATCGAGGATTATCAGCCGATGAAATTTGAATTCCCTGATGAGGATATCATGTTTCTTAAAGCAAAAGATTGTGATGAACCGTTGCCCGACGAGGGTCCAGATAGGAAATCCCAGTGGAAATTGATATTTGACGGGGCGGTTAATTCTTACGGAAGTGGCATTAGGGCGATCATCACGACTCCCCACGGATCCCACATCCCGTTCACTGCGAGACTGACGTTTCCAGTCACCAATAACGAAGCGGAGTACGAAGCATGCATCATGGGTCTAGAAGAGGCAATCGATTTGAGAATCAAGAACCTAGACGTATATGGTGACTCAGCGCTTGTGATTAACCATATTAAAGGGGAGTGGGAGACTCGTTAATTGAATTTGGTGCCGTACATGAACTATACTAGAAGACTGCTTCCGTTCTTTGATCGAGTGGAACTCCATCATGTGCTCAGGGCCGAGAATCAGATGGCTGATGCCTTAGCCACGTTGGCTTCGATGTATAAAGTCAATTTTTGGAATGAAGCTCCAAGAATTGTCCTTTCTCGTCTTGATAGACCTGCATTCGTTTTTGCGATCGAGGAAGCCTCCGACGGCAAGCCATGGTTCCATGACATCCAGACTTTCCTTATGACTAAGGAGTATCCGGCGGGAGCGTCAACCCAGGATAAGAAGACTTTGAGGAGACTGTCTGGAAATTTTTATCTCAATCCTGATGGAGTTTTGTATAAAAGAAACCATGATCTCGTGCTACTCAGATGTGTAGATGAGAAAGAAGCGAGTATGCTCATGGAAGAAGTCCATGAAGGCACATTTGGTACGCACTCCGGCGGGCATGCTATGACAAAAAAGATCCTGAGAGCAGGATACTACTGACTGACGATGGAATCAGATTGCTTTAAATTCGCGAAGAGATGTCATAAATGCCAGATTTATGCTGATAAGATTCATGTGTCGCCGTGCCCGTTGAATGTCCTGTCCTCCCCGTGGCTGTTCTCCATGTGGGGCATCGACATGATAGGCAAGATCGAGCCCACTGCGTCAAATGGTCATCGCTTCATTCTAGTAGCCATCGACTACTTCACCAAGTGGGTGGAGGCAGCCTCGTATGCTAACGTGACCAAGCAGGTGGTGGCTAGATTCATAAAGAGGGACATCATCTGTCGTTACGGAATTCCCGAGCGGATCATCACTGATAATGGTTCGAATCTGAATAACAAGATGATGAAGGAGCTGTGCCAGAGTTTCAAGATTGAACACCACAACTCATCTCCTTACTGGCCGATGATGAATGGCGCCGTTGAAGCGGCCAATAAGAACATTAAGAAGATTGTGCAGAAGATGGTTGTGACCTACAAGGACTGGCACGAGATGTTGCCATTTGCACTGCACGGTTATCGTACGAAGATACGTACATCAACCGGGGCAACTCCTTTCTCCTTAGTGTACGGTATGGAAGATGTCATACCGTTAGAAGTGGAGATCCCTTCTTTGCGAGTTTTGGTTGACGTGAAACTCGACGAGGCAGAATGGATCAAGAACCGACTAAACCAACTCAGCCTGATGGACGAGAAGAGGTTGGCATCGATTGCATATGGTCGTCTGTACCAGAGCCGGATGAAGAAAGCTTATGATAAGAAGGTTCGTCCTAGAAGCTTTCAGACGGGTGATCTCGTCCTGAAGAAGATTCTTCCTCCGCACTCCGATCACCGGGGCAAGTGGACTCCCAATTACGAAGGTCCGTACGTCGTCAGTAAGGTCTTCTCAGGAGGAGCCTTGTTGTTATCCACGATAGATGGCGAAGATTTTGCATCCCCGGTGAACGCGGACGCAGTTAAAAAATACTTTGCTTAAAAAACGACCCGCTGGAAAGAAAAAGAATATCCAGGCGAAAATGGGGCATCCCGGCGAACCATAAAAAAAAAGGTTCGGGCAAAAATTAGGGATATAAAGAAAAGAATGTACACCCGCAAAGTCGAAAACCCTGAAGGGCGACTTTGGCAAAAAAGGGTATCCCGGTGAATCGAAAACCCGAGAGGATGATTCAGGCAAAAGTTAGGGATTTGAAAAGCAAATGATTGCGTTCTGCGTGTGGACTGTATTTGTTTAGTGGTTCAGAAGAGCTGAGGGTCGTTTATCTGAATCAATCCCTTCTGAAGCTGAAGCGTCGGAGAAGTATCGAAGTCGAGTGGGTCATAGAGGGATCAACTCATGGTGTTCGTCTACGCCACATTGCCGACATTTGTGTATATACTGATGTATATTTATGTTTTATTTTTGCGCGGCTTCCTCATTCCAGGAGCTTGCATCTGTTGTAAAACATTTTCACCCATTCAGGGGTTCGTTATTAATAAAATGTATACTATTCAGCAATTCTGTTTGTCTGTTTAGCATTTATCCGTTTTGTTTGCGAAAAATAACGCCGATGTTTTTGATAAAATGCGCATACATAAACTTACTGGCCTATGCCACTGATTGTTGAAACAATGAATTACTTGAACATTGCCACAAGATGATAACCGTGATAGGTCCCTTTGAGAAGGGTATCTTGTCTGTTTGTTTGTGTTGTTGCAGGTGTAGCATATACCAGGTAGTACGCCGTATGCGTTCCCGAGCAGGATGATTCCTTCTTCTCCAGCAAAGTTCAGCAGCCTCTCCCCACAGAGTCTGAACAGGAGATCGTAAAGCATTGATATGTCTCCCCAGGCAGAGAAGATTCTCCCCCCAACCAGATGCATCCTGAAGGAACGTCATCTCCCCAGCTGAGTCATATACTGAAGTGTGCAACACTCGATAGTTCAAGACTGAAGTCTCCAGCGGAATCGAGATTCCCCACAGAGTCGTACTCTCCCCAGTAAGCAGGATGATTTCTTCTTCCCCCAGCCGAGTAGGCAAATCCCCAAGGGAGCCGAGTCCTTGGAGAGCGTTAGGACCATGATTGGTTTTTCCCCAGTAGAGTGTTGAATAGCTGATGTTGTATTTCCCCGCCAGAGTCGTTACCTCCAGGAAGGTTTGGCTGCGAATGCCGTGCAATTGATTTCTGTGATTGACATCGCTTTCCTCAGCAGGTCCAGGTTCTCGTAGAGCTTCGTTCCCCTGCAGCAGTCGACTGAAGTTCATTTCCCCAGGCGGAGTCCGATTGAGATTGGTGTGACTTCTTCTCCTTGGCAGGATGAGTCCTTCCTCCACCAGAGTGGTTCTTTCTCCTTGACAGGAGGATTCTCCCTTCAGCATTTATTTTTTTGATGGGATCGTAGCATTTTGCATGATTGCATAGCATTTACCCAAAAAAAAAAACGCGTAACATTTCCACCGTGTGGAGCATTGCGCCATTGTCAAAGCATACACATATGAAACACGAGCTAGGTCGTTACCGTTCTTGTTTCGCAGGTGTTCCTCCGCAGAGTCGCTTGCTCAAGATGATTCTTGAATCCCCCCAGCAAAATTCGTTTGCCCAAGATGATTCTTGAATTCTCCAGCGAAGGCGCTCGTTTAAGATGATTCTTAAAATCCCCAGTGAAGTCGCAAAAGTTGGTTGCTCAAGTTGCCGCTTGGAGTCCCCGACAGAGTGTTTGCTCAGGATGATTCCTGAAATCTCCAGCAGAGTTATCGATTCAGGATGATTCTTGAAGTCCCCACGGAGTTATTTGTTCAAGATGATTCTTGATTCCCTCAGCAGAGATGATTCACCCAGAATGATTTCCGGAACCCCGAAGCAGAGTTACTTGATAGTTCTCCAGAATCCCCAGAGGAGATGCGTCATCCCCAGCGGGTTTCCGAACAGCGAAGTTGAAACTTCCCTTGAAGACTTGATGATTGAAGTCCAACCGTATTGACAAAGCAGTTCTCTCAGCTGATGCAGAGTGCCTGATGGCAGAAGATTGGATATCCCCAATTGGTTCATGATTGACTGAGAATTCTATTCCCGAGTTACTGATGTAGTCCGGCTGACGCCCGAAAGCTTCTTTGAATGCCCGATGGCATGATTAACTTGATTGTTTACCTGATGAGTCCCGAGGAATCCTGATGCCTGACGGCATGATCGACCATGTATCACCGGTTACCGTGTGACCAATTCCCCAGATAGTTGTCGTGCAGCTAATATTTCAGTTTTCGAATATTTGTTCCCATCAGAGTACCGTGTACTTGTGCAGTTGGCAAATTTCTGGGTTTGTTGGTATTCAACCGTCTCGTACCTTGATTGTTTGAGAGTCGTTCGCTTCTCACCCAGTCAGGTCCAAGCCGTTTGAATGGGGGCAGCTGTTGCACCCCAAAATTTGCCCAACATTTCTTTACCTAGCTTGTGTTTCATTTCATTCATATTAGCATTATCATTTGCATCCCATAGACATGTATGCAGGAGATCAAGAGGTATGATTACCAATTAAGAGCTACACAAGAGTTTAAAGCTAGCAAAGAAGGTTATCCAAGTGTTCAAGGGTTGATATCCTTGTCAGAGAAGTTAAAAGATCCTCAGAGAGAGTGGTTGAAACCAAGAGTGTGGGTCTCCTAACTTGAGAGTTATGGGGAAGAACATCAGATGATTCTGAAGGCATGAAGATGGACTTGAGGTCTTGAGAGAGCTCATGAGAAGTGTTAAAGGTCACTTTGAGGCCTAGACAGGTCATTGTGCAAGATTAAGAAGACTCAGCCATGAGTGGTGCAATTAGGGTTTGACTGGGTCAACCCTAAGTCAACTGATGATTTGGAAAAGGTTGAGACCTAATCCAAGAGCCATGTGATCATGGATTGATGCATTGAGATGCTATAAGGATGATTCCAAGGCCAACTTATCATGATTGAAGAGTTTGAGAAGTTTCAAGCTGGGGTTTCTAAGGCTTGACAATGTAAAATCCCCTAGTTTGACCCCTATCTTCAAGGCAGTTTAGCTCAAGATGTGATTGTCATCTCATCTTTCCCCTAAAATGAATGTTGTAGAGCATGATCCTAGATTTAACTTAAGTTCTAGAAGTCCTTGATAGGATTTGTAGGAATCAAGTTATGACTTTGACAAGTTACAGGTCATCTGAGGTATGTGAATTTGGGGGCTTGAAAGTTGCCCAACTTACATCAAAGGTTTGCCCTAGAAGGATGATTCCTATGAACGTTTGGTCAACATGAATGTTTTTCCTTATCCTCTTAGCTTTCTAGAGAGTACTATAAGTCCTTGATAGGATTTGTAGAACTCAAGTTATGGCTTTGACAAGTCAAGGGCATTTTGGTCATTTGGAGATTATAGGTCATTTCAACCATAAGGCCATAACTCCTATTTCCAAGCTTCAAATGAGAAAATGTTCAACATAAAACTTGTTCAAAATGATGTTTTAAGGCTATTCAAGAGGTCATGAGATGTTGGATTTGCTTGTGGCTCAAAGTTGCAAAAATGACCTAAAATAAGGGCATAAGTTAAATGAACCAAAGTTGGAAATTGATACTTTTGATCTACACATCCAAACCAAGGCATGTAATAGGTCATTTTGACTCTAAAAAGCATTTTAAGAACATTGGTTTAGCCACATTTTTGAATTGAGGTCTAATTTGTGGACTTGCTTTGAAAAGTAGTTACTTACATCTTAAGTAACATTTGCAAAACCAAAATGCAAGGCATAATCAAGGTCCCTTGCAAGACAAACACTTCCAAAATGTCACTAGGGGAGAAATTGGAAGGGAATAGGATTGATTTCAAGCTGTTAGAAGAATTATGCACACCATGGCATATGATTGAAATTCTCATGTCATGAGAGATTGAACTTCTCATTAGAAGGATCTAGAGGGTTCTAGATCATCCACACATGGTCTATATATTGAATAGAGATGATCCAAGGCCAAGGTTGACGATGATTGAGAGAGAGAACTGAGCTTGCACTTTGAACTTTCTCATTGCAAATCCAAATCGGTTACAAGGTTAGAGGCCATTTCAGTCCAAGAAATTGATCTCAATAGCTTGCTCAGAGGTTGGTGATCAACTCCAGATCAAATTCAAGGCACTGTGGTGGAAGAATCGTGAAGTAGCCATTGGAGAGTGAAGCTCGCAACTCAGAATCGGGTTTGATAATTCAAGAAGATTCAACTCTTTTCTTTGCATACAGAAGATTGATTATGATTCAGTGAAGGATTCTGCAAGTTCTTGAAGGCTGAGTTGAAGATTCAACCCTTCTGTTTGTTCAAGTTTACCAGGTATGCAACTCTTGTGCTATGGCTTAAATTAGGTAGAATTAAGACGAATTGCTATAGTAGATGCATAGTAGGATGGTGTAGGAAGATTTCTGGATCATCAATTTGGAGGTTAGTGACCAATTAGGGTTCATGGAATTTTCGGTTGAGATTGTTATTCTTGGATTCTTGAACTGTTAGCATGATTAAATGGCATAGGAAGATTCCTTGTGGAAATTGGAGTGAGTTTCATGTAGAGACCTCTTGGAATGGAGGTATGTGGAGAGAGTTAGGGTTGGGGACGATGACCGGAGCACCACCGGCGGTGGCCGTGGCTGCGCGCGAGGTTCAGAGATTCAAACGAAAAAGATGACTTTAGAGCCCTTGGATTTAGGTGGACCTTTGACTGGAGAAGTGATCCAATGGCCACGAATGTCTTTCATTTTGTGAAGAGTTTGAACTCATGTGAAACGCATCGTTTCATTAAGTTGTGTTTTTGGCTTAGTGCAATAACTGATAACCACACCCCCCCCCTGATGGCCCAATCCATGAAATGAACTGATTTCTATTTCTATCTGCACCGTGCATTTATTATTTTCTTTGGACTTTCATATTATTTTTCACTTTATTCATGGTTTTTGATTAAATCATAAAAAATGAAAAATGATCCAATTAACCCCATTCTTTTTGCATTAGATTCATGATAGGGTCTAGTATTTTCTAGATAAAAAATATTTTTATTTCATGCAATTTCTGATTTTATGGGAATTTTTACATTTTAATTGATATTAAAATAGTCATGTTTGATACTTGATTTTTTGGAATTTTGTGTGATCATGTGATGAGGATTTTGATCTTGATTTTTTGTGTGTGGCTAGCATAGATATGCATGCTCACCATAGATTTTTCTCACATTTTTGTGGTGAACATAAGTGGTAGTTTAGGTTGAAACCTTTAGAAGCTCCATTTTTTAGGGTTTATGGTTGATACCTTTGGATTTAGGACTTAATTTTAGGACTTAATAGATGATTTAGTCCCTGGTTTTTATATGAGGCATTCTTAATTGAATTAGGATCCCTTAGGAATTTTTGTAGAAATTTATAAGATAGTTTACTATTTTTGATTGATTTTAGTTTGAGTGCTAGTTTTAGATGATTCTAAGGCACTAACTCAACTAGATTAACATCTTTAGTTCCCTTAGACTAGGGTTTTGCTTTGCTTGTTCTTGGATGATGATGAAGACAAGTTGAAGATGCATTGGATTGCTTGAAGAGGCTTGGATTTGAAGATCTTCCCTTCTTGTGGTGTAGTTTGGATTAGGTTAAGATTAGGGTTTTGTAGGCAGAGCTTCTAGATAGTTCTCTTCCTTCATAAGCATGGATGATGTTGATCAATTCCATTCTTCCCTATGATGTAAGGTCCCTTGTAAAGGCCTCATCCCTCCTTTGGTAGGATGTGTGGCTCTTTGAAAATTGGTAGAACCTTTGAGGGTCCCTTTCTCTGATGAGAGGATGCTTAGTGGTGACCTTTGGTCTTCACTCTGCTACCAATCATCCAAACTTTGCTATTGATAGATGAATCTTTCTCCCTTGTTAGAGGATGGAGTTCCTTGCTTGAAGAAGATTGAAGGATGAAGTTGATACTTCTTTGTGGTTGAAGATTACTCTGAGGAGCTGAAGTTTGTAGGAGAAGAAGACCAAGTTGATACTGGTAAAGAAGAGAGAGCTGAAGCTTGAAGACCAAGTTGATACTTATGAAGAGGATTCAATTCAGATTGAGTGAAGAGCTGAGGCTTGAAGAATAAAGGATAAGCTGATATTTATGTTGATGCATTGAGAGCCTGAAGAAACAAGTTGATACTTGCAGTTAGGAATGGAGCCTGAAGGTGGAATTGACTGGAGAGCTGAAGCTTGAGGAATGAAGAATAAGGTGATACCTATGTTTGATGGGTTGAAACTGGGAGAAGCAAGTTGATACTTGCTATTAAAGATGATAGCCTTGAAGGGTAGGTGAGGTCTGAAGGCTGAGTTACTGAAGAGCTGAAGCTTGAGGTTGTAGGGGTGGTTGATCTGCTTTCTTTTCTGTCTGTTTGCTTGTTGTGCAACTGTATTGCTGTGACTTGTGTGACTTGCTTGATGCATTAGAATAAGTCCATATCTAGACTGATGTAAGCTAGGAGCATGATTGCACTAGAGGTTGAGTTGCTCCCCCTGCTTGTATTTTTACTGTATGGCTTTGCTTGCGGGTATTTGGTAGAGCCCAACTCCCTTGCCCATGTGGTTTGTGTTTGCTTGATAGCATGTTATTTCATTTCTTCTGTATGATTGCAGTTACTTCTATTTTGCTTGACAGCATTCCATTTCTTCTGTATGATTGCAGTTATTCATATCTGGCTTGAGGTTGAGATGAGCTTGTGGAGGCTGATGCACCACACACATTTCCTCCCTCACTTGCATTGCATGCATTTTACATTCGTTTACTGTTTACTATTTAAGCTGATGCTTTATTTGTTTCAGTTTATCATTGACATGATCCCCTAGGAATCTCACTTCCTTTGATAAGGAAGTGATGATAGAACTTTAGGTTGAAACCTATGCATGATAACTTCTAGGAGATCCCTGCTTCAAACCTCAATCATAAGATGAATCCTTGGCATGACAACAGTAGAACTTGATAGTCTCCCGTTAGTTGAGCCCCTTCTCTTCTCATCTCAAAACAAATGAAAATACAGTAATAAAGGTTAACTGACGTCGTACGTTACGAGCCTTAAGCTATCTGAGAAAGGATTGTTGGAGAGTTTCTTTTCAACAGTCTGGATGTTTAGTATGGTACCCTTTGGGTGACATGCGACGCACTCACTCTCAGGTCATAGTCTCTAGTGCGATACTAGTTGCAAACGAACATAAAAAACAGTTCTTCCGTAAAAGACAGAAAACAAACTTCAAACTTTTTACCCCGTGGGCCCATAATTCAAAGGAAGCTTTTCTGAAGAAAAGGGTGTCGTTAACTCCCAGTTCTACTGCAAACGGTAACACTTAAGTCTCCAAGGGTCGAGCTGCGTACACCAAACTGCTGGAACTGTCTGTTAACCCTACTCGATAAAACAGATGAATCTGAATTCCCGTAATCCATATTATCCCGAACTACATAAGCTCTGATCTCTCATACCTATTGAGAGTATGTAGGCACAATACTGATGTATTGGCGAGCCACCTTCCCCCATCTGTTACCCGTAGTTAGGCGAACTACGTAGACTCTGATTTCTCATTCTCTGATGAGAATACGTAGGCATAAAGTGCGACGCTTTGCCGAGTCGTTTTCTTTTCTTTTTAAGCCAGCCTTGATAGGTAGATAGATAAAACCAACCCCTCATATAAACACAACAAGCGTGGATCCCATCAAGTACGATGGACGTGAGGGGTGCTAATACCTTCCCCTTGCGTAACCGACTCCCGAACCCAGACAATGGTTGCGATGACCTTGTCTTATACCTTTTTCGTCAGGTTTTTCCAATTTTTTCCTTTCCCGTTCCGAGGGATAAATAACGAAAGGTGGCGACTCTTCTGTTCTTCCGGCACCTTATTTTTGCGGAAGCGACAACTAGTCTCCACAAAACTAGCAAGCATTGCCTCTTGATCAAATGATGCCTATGCAATCAACAACCAAATGCAATTAAGACCGTTCTCGCATCTTAATCTCAAGCATTCTCAAATAATTCATCACATAAGAATTATAACATGATTTCACACTCACACATCATATCAAAGTATTCATACTTTCAACATCATCACATTTATCAAGCAATGCACACATATTCACAATATGTTCTCATGCATTATTCACAATATTGCATACAATCAATATGCATTCACAATCTAATACCATCACCATATTTATCAAACAATGCACACATATTCACAATATGTTCTCATGCATTATTCATAATATTGCATACAATCAATATGCATTCACATCATCGTGCCAAACGGCAACAAGCTTCATCACAAATCATCATGCATTTTTAATCAATTCAAATAATGCACATATTTGTCAAAGAAACCATATTCCACAATCTAGGATTCACGCCCTACGGCTACCCACAGCATATATATAACAGCACCCAATTACTCATTTCAGATCAAGATTGAACACAATCGAACCAAACAATCAACATTGGATGGAATCACAAGGAAATGGGAATGTTGTCACGCTCGCTGGCTTGCTCGCCTAGCGAGTCCCTAGCGAACACTCGCTACCTGTTCGCCTAGCGAACAAGCTTACGAAGGCAAACCGAAGCTACTGTAAGGCTTCTCTACCTACTCGCTGGGGCTTCGCCTAGCGAACCCCTCGCTACCTTGCTCGCTACCAGCGAAGAGGGTCAATTACATTCTGTCCAAGTCTGGGACCATTCGCTACTAGCTCGCTACAGCGAACACTCGTGACCTGCTCGCCTGACGAAGGTGCTAGTGAACGTCTGCGATGTTCAAAACCCCAACTGTCCAAAATTCATCAGAAGCTCCCAAATCACCCGATTAAATTCCAACAATTTCCAGTATTCTTAGTCCAACAATCCTCGACTAATCTACACCATTCATTCCAGATTTTAACTGTTAAAACATCGATTCTACTGATTAAACTCGTTTCTGCCAATTTTAAAATGGAAAATGGAGAAAAACATCCAAACAATCCAAACAATCCATACATAATCACACACATTGACAAGATAATGATATTTCACACCCTTACCTTGATTAAATCGAAGCTAGAAGTTGTTCTTGAGCTTTCCAAGCTTTCCCCTCATTTCCTTCTCTTTTCTCCTCTTCCTATTTCTTTCTCTTCTCTTTCTCTTATGTTTCTATTCTTTCCTTTTTCCTTCCACTTTTCCTTATATGCCTTTCTATTCTATTTCCTTCCATCATATTTCCTCTCAAATATCTACCAATAATTCTAATAATTAAAATCATCCAAATAAATCAATTAATTAATATAAATAATTAATTATTGAAAATTGGGTTGTTACAACTACCACATCGTTGAAGATAGAAGGTCATTCTGAAGAGGCTAAGAGACTTGTGATGTTTCCGTTCACACTGACTGATGATGCGGAAGAATGGTTCTATTCACTTCTAGCTGGGAGTATCACCACATGGTGAGAGATGGAAACTGCATTCCTTAATGAGTATTTCCCTGCTTTAATGTTTATTCGAAAAAGATATGACATTATCAATTTCAAACAAAAAGAAGGGGAATCTCTAGGAGATGCATACAAGAGGTTTAAGAGGTGTCTGTTAGCATGTCCTACTCATAACATGGATGCCACAGAGCAGATGCAGAACTTTGTGAATGGTTTACGACTCAAGACAAAACAACTTATAGACAGTGCTGCTGGTGGCTCAACTAATTTCTCAACAGCCACTGGTATCAAGAGGATCATAGAAGCAATTGCCGCCAATAAGCATCTTGAGTTGTATGATCGCACTGTGAACCAACTAGAGGGCAAGATTGATTTGAAGCTAGCGGAGCAAGTTGTGAACATGGAAGAGCAAATAAAAGCTGAAGTGGAAAGAAGGCTTAAGGGAATGAACTTGGGTACTGAAACTGTAGCTCAGGTCCAACCTATCCAAGCTGTGAGTTGTGAGGTTTGTAATGGTCCCCATTTTACTGCGCATTGTCTTGCTACTGCTCAATAAATTGAAGAGATAAAATTTTTGAGGCAGAACAATCCATATTCTCAGACATATAATCCAGGATGGAAGAATCATCCTAATTTTTCCTGGAAAGACCAAAACACCCCTCCATATCCGCAACAACAATAGGCCCCTCAAAAAGAAGAATGGGAGTTAGCTATTGAAAGAATGGCAGCTTAAAGTATGCAATTCCAAGAAGAGACCCGTAATGTTCAAAGGAATAACACAGCTTCCATAAAAAATCTTGAGTCGCAAATGGGACAGATAGCCCAACACCTCTCAACACATACTCAAGGAACCCTCCCGAGTGCGACAGTACCGAATCTGAAAAATCAAGAGAGTATTAATGTTGTCACAACCAGAAATCAGAAAATGACAAAAGCAGAGGAAGCAAATGAGGATGAGTGCATAGAGGTGGGGCTTGAGGTTAGATAAAAAGTGAAAGAACCAGAAGAAGTTGTTCTCTATGAAAAACAAATTGGGGAGAAAAAGAAAGAGGAGGTTAAACCGAAAATTAAACAGTCGTTTCCTCAAAGAGTTACAAAGAAGGATTAGAAAGAGAAAGACTTTGGAAGGTTCAGTGCAATGCTCAACAAATTGGAAATCAACATGCCATTCTTTGAAGCACTCGAGCAAATGCCTTTGTACAAGAAATTTATGAAAGAGGTTATAGGTAAAAAGCAATCAATGGGTGAAGAACCGAAGATCGCAATTGGGCAATATAAGGAAGTATCACAAGAAAAGACAATCCCCATAAAGAGGAAGGATCCTGGACCAGTTGTAATCCCTTGTACTATAAAAGATCAAACTTTTAAGAAATCCCTAATTGATTCAGGTGCTAGTGTGAGTCTCATGCCGTTATCGATTTTCAAAAAGCTGGATATTGGAAAAGTGAGCGATACGGGAACAAGCTTGAAGTTCGCCGACCACACAACTAAGATGGCATATGGGCTAGCAGAGGATGTACTGGTGACAATTGATAACTTCACTTTCCCAGTTGATTTTCAAATCATGGATATACCAGAGGATGAAGAGACTTCGATCATACTTGGCCGACCGTTCTTGCTTACTAGTCGGTGCAATATTGATGTGGAAACAGGTACGATCACTTTGAAATCCTTTGATGAGGAAGTCACTTTAAAAGCTCTAGAGGTGAGGAAGAAAGGTAAGGATAAAGATGTTAAACCGTCAGTTGGGAAGATCAACACAACTAAGAAAGAAGAACGATCAAAACCTCTTCATGTTGCTCTTATCTCTGAATCTGCCAAATATTCTGTTGCGAAGAAGTCAAGCAATAGAGTGTGGAGGCTAAAGTACCCCCCATAACAATGGGGCGTCGACCTTCGAGCCATGCGACGTTAAACGAAGCGCTGCGTGGGAGGCAACCCACATATTTTAAGAATTGATGTTGTTTCTTTTGTTGTTATTATTTTTGCCGGAATAAAGGAGATTTTGCAAGGGAAAATGTGGAAGTAGCAAAGAGGTACTGCATTACCTATCAACCCCTCTGTGAGGATCTCTGTGAGCACACCTCTTCTTCTCTTGTTCTTGAACATTAAGACAATGTTCAGTTCAAGTTTGGGGGAGGTTTTACCGTTTTCTATTTTCAATTTAAGTACCTTTTTATTTAAGTTCGGTAAAAAAATCACGTCGAATTCACCCCATAGGAAGACCATAAATTTTTTTTTTCTTGTGAAGGTTAAGTGTGTAAGGTAGTTAAGAAAGTATTTAGAGTTTAAGGGAGGAGGAGTTTGAATTAAGAAACTTGGGAAAGTTTGGAAATTGAGGTATAATTTGAACACCCTAGGTTCCCCGGAGTAAGGAAACGAGTCCAACGTGTAGATTTGTGCCATAGTTCTTGGATTTGAGAAGTATTCCCCGATTAGTTCATTGTGATAGTTCGGCATGATTGAAAGAATTGTATATGTTGATTTTGATAATGACTTATGGCACCAAAAAAAAGAGTTGAATAATGACGGTAAAGACAACATGTCCTTCTAAGTTTGGTAACCCTCACCCGGTTATTTAGCCTAACGGCAGTTGAATCTCTATAGTCGTCCCAAAGTGGACTTATAAACGCCTGTGAGCGAAAAAAAAAATAAAGGTGCCACGGAAAAATTCTCGAGAGAAATTGTACATGCCTTAATCTGATTATCCGAATGAAAGGGGTAGAAAATCGAAGAAAAGACTTAAGCCTAAAGCATAGTTGGAGAGGTGGCCGAAAGGGGGATTTAGGTACGTGAGTTTACTGCGGTGTGTGTTTTTGTAATGCCTTCGTTGAAGGATGAGTATCGAGAGAGCTGGTTTGAGCCGATCGGAACAAAGACTCACGTATGAGTATCGACGCACCCTACATCCTGAGCCCTTCACTTGACGTGTTGTTTGATTTGAAAGCATTTTGTCGCTACCGCGAAAATAAGGTGCCGGAAAAACAGAAGAGTCGCCACCTTTCTTTATTTATCCCACAGAAAGGGAAAGGAAACAATCGGAAAAACCTGACGAAAAGGTATAAGACAAGGTCATCGCAACCAATGTCTGGGTTCGGAAGTCGGTTACGCAATGGGAAGGTATTAGCACCCCTCACATCCATCGTACTCGATGGGATCCACGCTTGTTGTGTTTATCTGACGGGTTGGTTTTACTATCTACGCTAAAAGGCTGGTCTTAAAAGAAAAAAAATGACTCGGCAGAGCACAGCAGTTCTATGCCTACGTATTCCCGTCTGGAACGAGAAATCAGAGTCAACGTAGTTCGCCTAACTACAGGTAACGGGGGAAGGTTGCTCGCCGATATATCGCATCTCGTGCCTACGTACTTTTACACGGTGTGAAAGATCAGAGCAAACGTAGTTCGGGCTAAAAGGGAACACAGGCTTGTTCAACTATTTTTTATCTGAGTAGGGTTAACAGACGGTTCCAGCAGTTGGTGTATGCAGCTTGCTCGTCGGAGACTTAGGCGTTTATCGTTTGCGATAGAACCGGGAGTTAACGAAACTCTCCTTATGAAAAGGGTTTCCAAGGATTAAAGGTCCCAGAGAACCAAAAAAAAGTTTGATCTTTGTTTTCTGTCTTTTACGGAAGAAGTGTTTTTTATGGATGTTTGCAACTAATATTGCACTAGAGACTATGACCTGAGAGTGAATGCGTCGCGTACGATATCCAAGTTGTTGAAAAGAAACTCTCCAACAACCCTTTCTCATGTAGCTTAAGGCTCGTAGCGTACGATATCAATTAAACTTTATTACTGTATTTTGATTTGTTTGAAGATGAGAAGAGAAAAGACGCACTAAAGGGGACTAATCCAATCCTAAAGTTGTCATGCAAAGTTGATCCTATGATTGAGGTTAGGAGGGAGCTACCTAATGTTATCATGTCTGGTTAGAACCCTAATGTCTGTCATGACTTCTCTTGAACAAGAGAAATCAGAGTTCCTAGGGGAGCATGGCAAAGGAAAGCAATAGCAAGAGAAATAAACTGTAAAGAAATAACTGTAAGTAAAATGCATGCAATGCAGCAATACAAGCAGAAGGAGACAAACTCAACTTCTAGATCAAGCAAGCACAAGCAACACAAATCACGGGCAAGGGAGACAAACTCAACCTTCAGCCAACAAGCAAAGCCAAACAGTAACAGACAAGCAGAGAGAGACAGACTCAACCTCTAATGCAGAAAAGAAAAGAGAGCAAGCTCAACCTTTCAATGCACTTAGGCCTAGAATCAACTATATGAAAGCCTAGTCTAATGAAACACACCAAACAGTCACACAAGTACTGCAAAGAAATCATAAAACACAGCAAACAAGACAGCAGACAAGCAGCCCAACAGCAAAGCAGACTTCTATCAATAAAACAATCCAATAGTCTACAGTTTTATCTCCATGCCCAAGCTATCTTCAAGAGAAGACTCCACCTTCAAGCTTAAAATGATCCACCAAGAGAGATGAGAATCAACATTAAGATCAATGCATGATTGGAAGCATGATGGAAACCAAGGGAATCCGTCATGGCACTCAACCATACATCTAAGGTAGGCATCCTCAAAGGTTCTACCTTTTGTGATATGCCACACATCCTTCCAAAGGAGGGATAAGGCTTCCACATAGGGACCTTGCATCATAGGATGGGAATGGAATGCACACAAAGCAAACCATGTTTGTGAAAGAAGAAAACAACTTCTAAGGCTCTACAAAACCCTAATCCTACCAGCTTAAAGAAAGCTACTCAAAGGAAACCAAAACACCAAATCAAGCACTACCATTAAGCATACATAAGCTCTAACAAGTCTAAAACACTATCCAAAAGTAATGGGAAATTCATTTCATGTTATGGGTCACCATTGAGATCATTCTAACAGAAAGGTCATGTTAGAAGCATCATAAAACTAGTCCACTTGTTAATTCTAAGAAAAATATGAAATTAAGTCCTAAAATTTTAGGGAATTTTCTAAGGGATCCTAAGAGGGTTAGGGACCTATGGTAGAAAAGTCAGGGACTGAATCTAAAGGGAAGATCACTAAAGAAATTCTAAATCACCAAGTGTTCAAAGGGAGGTCAAATGGGGAAGCTCCTAAAAGTCTAGTCCAAAACAGAACTTAAAGTCATCTAAAAATCACCCTAAAAAACACACAAGCTCCTTAACATGTCTATAACAAACCAGCAAAGAATTGAGTCCAAATTCTATACCAAACTTGCATACAAAAATCAGAAAGAAGATAGGCTAAAATTGCAAAATTAAAAGAATCAATAAAATGGACAAAATGCAAATAAATTGGAAATTGCACAAAAATAAAATCCAAGAATGCCAAAAAATCAGAAATAAAATCAGGAGCATCCACATATTTTTGTTATATTTTTCTGATAAAAAATGAAATTAATATGAATTTAAAATGGAAAAAGCAATTAAAGAAATTATAAAAACAAATAAGAAAATAAAATGCAAGAAATAATCAAGGGCGCAGGATTCGGAGACTAAGTCCACGCATCTGAGGGCTCTAAGGCTGCCAGCGCATAAATGAAGCACTGCGTTTTGCTTGGTCAAAGTCAATTCTCATAATGAATCCCATGCGTTGGATCTGGAGACTAAGTCTTCTCTTTCAACTCAATCCAAAGGCTGCTGGTCATCGTCCCCATTCAAACTGATCTTGGAGGGAAGAGACTCACGGTGGCTCCGGGGGCTGAGCAACCGTCTTCTCCGGTGAGGCGTCAGTTACAGGTCATGATAACAAGTCAAGTCTTATACCAATCTTCTCCATTTTCCACTCTGAATCTAAATATGCCATTAGTTTCTCCTAATTCTCATTGGATTTTAAAACACGATCAAGATTCTAAAATATGTCATCTGATCAAACATCACCAAATCTCAATCTCTTGCCAAGGATCTACTCCTCATTCATCATAGATCAACCTAAGATATCTAAATCATGCTATCACTCCAAGATCAGGCAGTTACGAGTCTCAACAGAAATTGTGCCTCCTCTCGAATTGTCATCAAACCTCAGAAAACCTATCCTAAAACGATCTAGTCCTCTTCCTAATGCTTAACCTCATTTCAATTCATGCTATATCATCCTAAAACTAGAGCAATTGTGAAAGTTATCAACCTGAGTTGCAGCTTGAAATTGGAGCAATTGTGATGCGATCCTTGCTTCAATCTTGTGCATATCCACTCAGTGAACTATGCTGAAGATGATAGAAGCTTCAATTTGCCTTGAATTGCTCTGAATCTGAAATCACGATTTGCACTTTTGCTCTTGAAACCCAACCTCCAATCTATGGTTCCAGCTCCAAATGATCACCAACCTTGCACTGAATCTCCTTTTGAACTTATATAAAGGTGAATAGAAGGTTCTAGAGGCCCATGGAAGCCCAAACTGTGACATCCAAATTTTCAATTTTGCTTGAAAACTCAAACATGGCATACATGATTCTGAGCTAGTTCCTTCTCCAAGAAGCTTCTCATGTATTGCTTATGGCCTGTTGAGAATGAATGGACATGATTGAGTCCTTGTTATCATCTTATGGCCAAGATTTGAGGTGTAACTTCCTCATGAAGTAACAAAGCAAAACACCATGAAATAAACCTCAAATTGAAATTCCATTAATGCCAAAGTGTTCCAAATGATTTTTCTAGTCAAAATGAGTACTCATATGCATTTTCTTGACCTCTCATGATTAAATTTGACTTTTTCAACTTAAATGCCTTTTAATTTCCCCTTTGTCAAGCTTCCATGAACCATGTCTTGTCCTAAGCCAAATAAATGCCTCATGGATACATGGTTGACCTTAAAATCCCATTTTGAGCAAGTTTTGTGTTGGACAAAACTTCATTTGAGGCTCACAAGATAGTGAAAATGACCTATAATGCCAAATGACCCATAATCTCACTTTCCCAAAATGCCCCTGACTTGTAAACCTCATAACTTGAGTTCTACAAATCAGATGAAAGACTTATAGTACAATTTGGAAATCTAAGACCAATACCTACAACTTTCATGTTAGCCAAAATTTGAGGAGAAACACCCTTCTAGGTAAAAAGTGCCTTGGAAGTTGGTGAACTTTCATAGATAAAATTCACATTCATCTGATGACCTGTAACTTGTCTGGATCATAACTTGAGTTATATAAATCCAATGGAGGACTTCTAGTACTCAAATTAAAGCTAAGAACATGCTCTACAAGTTCCATGCTGGCCAAAAGTTGATATGAAAGTTGTATCTTGAGATAAGTGGTCTTGAAGTTAGGCACTAAATAAGGGATTTTACCCTGAGAACCCTAGTTTAGCAACTCCTCACACCTTGGATTCTTCTTGAATTGATCTTGGAATAACATCTCAAATGCCTCAACATGACACTCCATGATCACAAAGACTTAGAAATAGGCTTTGATCCTCTTCAATTGCACAGTTGACTCAAGGTGACCAGATGAAAACCCTAATTGCAACACCTTCAATTGTGACTCTTCACTCTTATCATAATGACTTGACTGAGCTCCGCCATGACCCTCAAGACACTCCATGAGCTCTATCCACATACCTTATCCATGATCAAGGCTTCACAACCCCCTGATGGTCCTCAATTGGCTCCCAAGTTAGGAGATGAACAACATACCAGCATCCAAACTTCTCAAGAACACAACCCACTCTCTGATGACTTTGGTGACCTCTCAAGCTTGAATAAGACCTCTAGATAGGCTCCTCTTGATATAAGCCACACTTGATCCCATTCTAAATGAATAATTCTATTCTATGCAAATGCTAGATCAATGATATGCTAATGCAATGAAACAAAAGCCAAGTAAGAAAAGGTTAGGCAAATTTTGGGGTGCAACACATTTATCCAAGCTTTTTGCTTGAGGTCAAGAAATGATTTAAGTTTGGGGGAGTTTGATCGGTGGTTTTTATACGTATTTTACCATTTATTTCTGTAAATCATTTGTTATATCTTTGTGCATTTTATTTGTTTTTATTGCATTTTACGCGTTGGTTTGGTGTTTTCACTATTTCTAGGTTCAGGTAAACAATAAAGGAGAATTAGAGCAAAAATCGGGAGAAAACAGCAAGAATTTGGAAGAGCTTTGAAGCGGACCAGAAGCCTGACACGGCCGCCCGTGTCACATGACATGGCCCGTGTCAGGAGGTGCTTAGAAAATAGGTACTTTGGTGGAAACCAGGGGCCTGACACAGCCGCCCGTGTCACGCGACACGGCCCGTGTCAAAATACCTGGGACTTGAAATTTTCACGTGTTATTTATCAGGAAGCCAACACGGCCAGTATTGGTTGAAGCGCCTTATCCCCTATTTTTCTTATATTTATGACACTTGTGATCCCCGAGGGTATTGTGGGTATTTCCCTAGTGCTGAGTTTGAATTTAGACTATTTGATACGTGTTTGGAGAAAGGAAGAAGACTTTTTGGACAGAAAGAAATTTCACGAGAGAGATTGGAGCGATCAAGGTGTTGGGAAACTGAAGGTCCTCATGAGCAGAAGCGATTGAAGATCAAAGCAACCGGTTATCTTGTAATGTTTAATCTTATGGTTGATTTTATCTGTATTATTATGAGTAGTTAAACCCCCTAATGCTAGGGTGGTGTCCCTGAATTGACTCTGTAATGACCTTGTTTCCTTTGAATAATGGATTTCGCTGCTTTCTAATCATCGTTGTTATTGTATAATTGTCTTATGGCTTTTCTTATTTTACAAATAAGGATTTGATTTACGGTTAACCTTAGGTTTGGAAAAATGATCGTTAACGCGTTTATACAATAATACTATTGTAGATATTGCCTAGGAATGGGGATACCCTATAGTAACCGCAATGTTTTAGATAAAATATATTGCTTGGGATTGTTCCTATACCGCCAAGGAGTTGGAGCATAGGAAGAATACCAAAGGGTTGTCTGCTAAGGAATTAGAGTCAACTAATCTTTCAAACCGGTAACGATTGAATTGAGCAGTGATTTCTGAAAACTAAGGATTAAGGTTATTACAAGGCTTTTCATACACCCTACCCTAGCATGCTTCTCATAACTGTTTAAAACCTTTATTTTACTGCTTTTGCCTTTTGGCTTGATAATTCTAAAAGAAATAAACCAAAGCCCCTATGACTTTTTGTTCAATTGCATTATTATAGAACTTGTGTTCACACGCTGTCCGCGAGATCGATATTCGGGGAATTTCCCCTTATTACTACATTGGTAAAATTAGTACACTTGCTAATTTACTGGTCAAAGGCCAAGTGGGGTAAATGGGTAACTAAAGGTCCTCAGTTTCATGGACTCTTAAGTTGAAACAGTTAATGAGCTGCATGACTACTCATACATTATTAACCATCTCAAGAATGTCTCAACTGAGTGTGATTACTCATATGTCAAACTTGTTGGGACTACTCCCAACAGTCAACTATTGATCATATCACATCCTATCTCATGTACACTAAAGTCTGGGTTAGGACTTATCTCACCACTTGTGATACAAATGCTCCAATCATGTAAGCAAGTGTTCATACAATCATACAAAATAGGTTAAACCCCAAGTTAAGTCAAATATCCCCAATGAAGTCGCTATTTTTGTTACGGTGAGAATCGTGATGTCAAGTTATTGATTAACTTGAATCTTAATTCATTAAATTCACAACCGGACTTTGGTTTATCCAAAGGAAAGGTTAAAGAAGAAAAGTCCTTTTGCGCGATGTAACAACAACGCTAAGAGATTTGGGGATCGGGGGTTGGTTATGCTTAGGGTAGGTATTTCACATCCTAAACATCTGTAGTACTCTACAGGAACCTTTTGTATGTTGTATGCTAAGTTGCTTGCTATGGTTTGTGATCAAGGTTAGGGTTTTAAGGTAAAGACCTAGGGTTGATGTTTCTAATTTTTCTCGCGAAGATATCAAATCTTCTGCCTACGTATCCTAACTAGGATAGAATCAGAGCAATCGTAGTTCATCTTACTGAGGGTAGCTGAACACTTGATTGTGATCAAGGTTCAAATAGGAACAAACATAACAATGCTTGTATAGAGTTTAACAAAACTCTCTATTCTAAGCTGTGCACTCAAAGGGATTGACTTTGACAAAATCCAGGAGGGGAGTAAGTAATCATGACAATGATCCTTACATAGAGTTGACAAACTCTAACCTAGGGTTCTAGTTGAAGAACACTCCTAGTAAACATGGGTCTTTTTAGACTTAAGCAAAGTATAATGTCTAGTAGGTTCTAACTTAACTAAGCTAGGGTTCAAGATGACTTAACAAAGTCAAAGGGAGGGTAAAGAGCTATCTATCACCCTGAGGGTCAATGGAGAATCTTTCCTTTGGAATAGGAGAAAGATGAGGCAACTAGATGAGAAATAATAAGTTCCATCACTTGGGGAGACTTAACAAATTAAAAGAAATAAGCAAGAACATGTGAACAAAATTCAAGATCAACAGAAAGACCTAGAGGCAACAACCATCAATGCATGTAAAGAACATATGTAACAACAACAAGTTCACCTATGATATTCAAACAAGGTTAATACAAACAAGTTACAACTTGAAGAAAACATGTTATATGGATCAAATGAGATCAAATGTAATAACATAAGACCATCCAAACATGTATTGATAACAATTAAACAAGCAAACACACAAGAAATGTTACAACAATTCAAGTATTTGTTCATGGATTCATGGGGAAAATAAGCAAGTTTCAGGGTAAAAACCAAGTCAACAATCCAACCTAGCATGTTATGGTTCTAACAAGGCACATAAACAAGCAGAATGAGGCATGAAAAATATATTCAAGAGGTTACAACATCAAGAATCATCTTATGAATCACAAAGAAATTCAAGGTATACCATTCACATTCAAGCATTCACAAAGGCAAGAAACAAACCCTAAACATGTTATGGTTCTAATAAGACACATAAACAAGTAGACTAAGACATGGAAAACATATTCAAGAGGTTACAACATCAAGAATCAGGTTATGAACCACAAAGAAATTCAAGGTATACCATTCAAATTCAAGCATTCACAAAGGAAAGACACAAACCCTAAACATGTTATGGTTATAAAAAGACACATAAACAAGTAGAATAAGACATGGCAATCATATTCAAGAGGTTACAACATCAAGAATCATAGTATATAGGTCACAGATGAAGTTCAATAGGCCATTTTCACATGTATGCATTCACAAAAGCAATAATGATCATAGAAAGGAAATGAATAAAACAAATTTGAACATTTAAGCATGCTAAAAAAATATATGAACCATACAAGACAAATCTCAAAAGAAAAATCAACTTACAAGTTGAAAAAGTTCAAGAACACCATGGAAAAAACCCTAAAAACACATGTTTTTCAAGTGGACCAAAGTATTTCTAGGATAACAATCCTTGAATTATTTCTTCACTCAATGAAAATAGACATGTTAAGGAATAGTTTGAAAATATAATGGCATCAATAGCATAAAAAATGAGCAAGTTATGATCATGGGAAGTTGGTGCATCAAGAGGGCAAAACTAGGTCAAGGCAAGGTAAGGTAACTTTAGGTTATTTGCATGAAGAAGTGGAACTCAGTCAAAAGTTAACCAAATGAGGTGAAACAAAAGTGAAAATTGTGTATTTTTGAACAAGGAATTCAATGGTACCATTTTTTTTCATACCATGAACCCACAAGAAAACCCAATAGCATCATTGGTAGGGTAAGTTTGGTGACAACCAAAAGCAAGAACATATGAACAACATGGAGAAGTGGTTTGATTTGTGAAACAAGTGTTCAAACATCAATATACATAATATATAGAGGTTGGCACAAGAAAAATCAAGAAATGCACAAGTGGTTTGTCAGATTGGAATCAAAATGCAAAATGGGGCAAATTTGGACCTAGTTTGTGACCTGAATTTCGATAGTTCAAAAACTACATATTTTGCTGCAAGAACTAGTTCATACATGACACATAACATACATAAAACATCTCTAAGAAATTTTTAATACAAAATCATGGTTAGAACTCAAGATGGCATGAGAAATGCAAGTTTTAGGCTTACCTCTTGTAGCCTTGTGTTGCAAACTTGGGAAGCAAGAAAACTAGAGATCCTACAAGCTCTTTGATGGTCTACAAATGCTCCAACTTTAATGAGAAGATGCTCCAAGTAACCTCCAAGCTAGCTACTGGACAGAATTCCTTGATAATGAAGAAAACACCAAAAAATCCAAAGATTTCCAAAGCCAACTTGCTCAAACCTTGTTACATAAGTGTGAAACACTTATGGACAATTTGTGTATATCAAATTTAAAGTGTGGGTGGTCTTGGAACTCAAGGAAATGCAATGGTTTGAAGCCTGCCCTTCAAAATGTAGAAAAGTCAAAAAATGAGGTTTGGGAAGTTGACTTTTAGCTTTGATGGTTTTCTGGTTAAAGTGAGGTCTTGGACAGCTCTAACATATCATTTGTGAAGTGTTTGGAGTGTTTTTTGAGTTGGAGAGTGTTTGGAAAAGGTTTTGGAAGTGAAAATGAAAAACAGATTTTGAAGGTGGTTTGAAACTTGGTTCAAACTTGCAAGAACTTGGTGATTGAGTGAGGGAGAGAGTTCTAGCTGGTTTCTAGAAATGAACTGGTGTCCTTTTGATGTGAGATTGATGTTCTATTTATAGGCAAAGGTCTTGAAGAAGAGGCATGGGCAGAATAATGCAAAATACCAACTTTGGCCTTCCAACTTTGAAATCTCTGTGCCAACCAATGCAATTTTGCTTTTCTGACCTCAAGCCACCCTAACAAGAGCTTCTTCATGCCCTATAGGTTATTTTCATCATGCTTGGTGGATAGGAAGTGACTGGTTACATCATAGTTGGTGGTTTGAAGAAGGGAAGCAACCATTTTTCTCTTTCTTCAGTGTTCATTCTTGCAACTTGCATTAAACAATGACATTTTCATTTCTTGTCCCAAGCTCGTGGGATACGATGGTAAACACTTCCATTAGAAATTTTAAGATCATAAATGAGGCTTAAACCTTGATTAGAATTGATTTGGGAAGCTTTGGAATCAAGACATCCATGCTGAGTTTGTTTTACAACTGTGAGTTTTTGCCAACTTGTGAGCTTTGGTTCTTCCTAACCATGAGGAGTTATGGAACCCAGTTGTAATTTTTAGAAAGCCCTAATTAGGTACTACAAAATTTATGTTTAAGTTAGGAACTTAATCCACATGAAACTAGGTCAAAACCCCTTATGAAAATGCTGAATTCTTGACTTACAAGTCAAGAAACCTCAAATTTTCTAAGTGTTTAAAATCCTTCACAACTTGATGGATTCATAACTCCAAATCCATTCATTTTTTTCTCATGGGTCAGTGGGACACTTTTTCCAGGCTCCTTAAGACCTTTCCGACAAGCTTTGAACCACTCCATTTGGATGTGTGGTTAGGAAGTTATGAATATTTTAAGTTTGGTCAAAATTAGGGTTTTTTCACTTACCCTTGTTTCTTGATTTACAAGTTATCTATCAGTTCTTAATTAAATCTCCCCAAAATTCATAATTATATGTGAAATGATTTTGGGAACAAGATTGGCTTCACTTTGGGGGAAAAACCCTGTTGGTCAATCAGTTGAGTTTTCTGATAAATGAACCGAACAGTTGAAAATCTTCGGATTGACTATTGATGTTCTGGATTCCCTGAGGCTTTTAAACTTCTCGTGTAGACTTCATTAGGTCATATTAGCCTTATGGACCATAATTCCTTCATTTTAAAACCTTCCATATTAAAAGTCAAACTATAGTTGACTTTTCCAACAAGAAACCCTGATTAGGGTTTTTGCACTGCATTGCTTCCATTCTCTTGGTGGCAACCTCAAAATGGACTCATCCTTGATCACATGTGATATCCTTGATGATATAGATATTTTTTATATGGATGATCAATCCAAAACCTTGACTGATCAATCCCTAGAAACCCTGATTTTGACTGTATGGACTCGTGATTCATCTGCATCTTGACAAAGACAAACTTAAAATAGGTTAAGGTTAAATAACCAATATAGATTCTCCTAGAATGCTAATGGAATCTAGGGGGAAATTTTTGGGTATGAAACCTTTAATTAGAAAACAAGCATGGATCTCGTTGAGTAAAACGGACGTGAGGGGGTGCTAATACCTTCCCCTTACGTAATTGACTCCCGAACCCAAGATTTGGGTGCGACGACGTTGTCTTTTCCTTTCTCTTAGGTTTTCTTCGATCATTTTATTTCCCTTCCTTGGGATAAATAATGTTCGGTGGCAAATCTTCTATTTGTTACCGCTAGTTCTTTTCGCAATTGCGACAGGAAGCAAATTGAATAGTGGACTCGCCAGGGAGAACATCACTGAGGAGCAGTATTGTTGTAGTTTGGAGTTGCATTGAAGTAAATAAAGTCCTTGTATCAAGATTTCTCAAATAAAGAGAAACACTTGTAAATTTCTTGAGAGATGCCATTTGGTAGGGGATAAGTAGATAGTATTGATAAACTCATTAGGTATAGACAAACTATCTTGAGGAAACTTCCATTTGTCATCCAAATAGAAAACCTGAGAATAAAACAAGCTACTCAAATAAAGAGCTTCCACTTGTTGTCTGGGTATAAATTGTTGAGAAAATGTTGTAACACTGCTGGAGAAATATTTTGTCTTCAATGGTGATCTTCAAACAGATTCTTCCTGGGGAGTCAAAGGGCAAAAGAAATGCACGACCAATTCAATTTCAAAAGTCTAGAGATATCCAAATATGTGATTGTCAGATACCAAAGTTCAATTCAGGAAGTAACTGAAGAGAAACGGTCAAGCAAGACTCTACCCAATGAGGAATAAACTCAACTGGGGTTTATCTTATCCAAAAATGAAAAATAAAGCCAAAGCAACCGTCTTCCACGAGGATCGAACTCAGTGGGGAATTTAGAAATATTGTACTCTTTCTGCCTAGGACTGACGACTCTACTTGGAGGGAGAAGACAAACCCAGTTACTTGGGGATAAACACGACCAAAGTGAACAAACAAACAAACACAAAAATGCCAAATGCACAGATGCCATGTATTCATATGAATGAATGTATGTTATGTTATGCTTATTCCAACAAAACAAACAAAGAGAAGTAAACCGGAGATGAAATAAACATTTCGACATAGATACTCGGACAATCTTCGTAAGATAGAAGCATCATTGGGGTGAATGGAAAGCCACACGTGGAATCACAGTTTTTCTTCAAGGCTTCAAACTTCTTTGGGGAAAAGAGAGCACTCAACTTGAGGATTAACATCATGACTTCACTTAGGGGAATGTCAAGATGAACCCTTCTACTCTGTTGGGGATGAGAAAGATCCATTGGGAATGGATCAAACTCATGATTAGAAAGACTTTATGGGGATAAAATAAATATCCACTACAAACTGAAGTAATCTGGAAGGAAGTTGTAACTGGAGATGCAAGAGTTGAGGCCTCACAAGGGATAAAATAAATATCCACTTCAATGGGGAAGCTCAGATCAATGTTGCAAGCTGAAGATGTCAGATTTGAGACTTCATGGGGATGAAATAAACATCCACTTTGATGGGGAAGATTGAAGTTGTAAGAAATCCACTAAGGAGTGAAATAACATCCACTTCATTGGGAAAGTTAAAGCCAAGGAAATTCACTGGCGAATTCTTAGGTCACCAGCTAGGGAATTCTTGCATCAATCCTGCCATAACTGCTTGAAGTAGAGATTCATCAGGGAATTTTCATGACCACCTGAAGTAGAGACTTACTAGGGACATGGGTGAAGAATGTTGTAAGAACAATGTAGTTCTACATTGATGAATTGCGTAGTAGTCGCCATTTCGAACAACAGTTGTTGTGAATGGATGAGAGTCTTCAATTCTTAAATGCCCTAGATCACATGGCTTATGAAAAGAAGTCATTCCAAGAGGATTTTACAAAAAAATTGGCATCCAAAATGTTCTAATTTCTTCAAATTCTCGGAAATATGTATCGAATCTCGACGTAGCTACCCTAGAATGACTTCATTCCATATAGCTGAAACTTTAAACTTGCCCCTTAGAGATAGTCAGACTGTGGAAGCAACAATTGAGAAACAACTTGCCCTTATTTAGCAGAGTCTTTAGGAAACATGCCCCTAGATATGATCATCCCTTTGAAATGATTCACCATTTATCATCAGAGTCTCAAGTCTCAAACGATTAAGCTCATCATTGTTGTTCGCATATAAGCTTCTATGATATTAAGCAAAAAAATGTTAGTTAAGAAACTGCTAATGCAACACACATGTTAGTCTTGAAGTTTTTATTGGAAAGATATCACAATAACCTGTGACTGAATCACTAGTTAGGATATGAATTAATTTTATTAAGCCAACAAAAATTTTGATCTTAGCTCATAGGAGTCAGGAAACATCATCTCATTGAGTATGCTTTCAAAATGAACCCTGTTTCAATTAGGTCTTTTGAGGGTGGTAACATGGCTTGGTTCACGGTTTATGAAATAAAGGATATAAGGCTCAAAGTTTATTTGAACCCACTCATTCTTTGTGATTTTATCCAATCATATGTTCAACTAACTTGATGCGAGCATTCATCTCTCAAGGAGAGTTTGACATGTTTAGAAAATAGGGAGGCTTTGGACATAGTAGTCACTTACCTTTTTGCTTTTGGTGTTTGATCACACGACTTTGTTCTTTGCTGAGGATTTTTCTCTATAATCCTTTGTTTTTTTCCGTGTTTTTCCATTCCCTAACTTTTGCCTGGACAAAATCTTTTGAAATCCAGCGGGATGCCCCAATTTTGTGTAATTCTCCTTAATAGGTTTTGACTCAATGGACTTTTTATTTTTTATTTATTTTTGGTTTATGAACAAATCATGGTAACTCTAAGCCATTTTGACTTGTTGAAAGAATTGTGATTGCCCCACTCTTTGGCTAGTTGAGGGATAATCATTATGGATTTGACTCTTTAGCCTCCTAATGTGTGAGGGATAGGTGTGGTGTCCTCGGATATTCACTCCTTTTTTTTTTGAAAGTTTGGGCGCTCGATAAGCTTAATTGAAAACTACCCTGCCCCAGGTTAAAATGAGGTTTCTTTTTATTTGAAAAAGAAAATTCCTACTTCAAAGCTCAAAAGGTTTAACAAGGGTTTATCTCCCTTATATCTCCGGTGTTTGGGAATTTGAAACAATGTCTTACATAATCACCAAGGTCTTATTCAAAAGCATACAACAAGAAATCTTGCCTTTTTTATTTTGCCATCCTCCCTCCAATTCTCTGCCAAGGCAAGAGATTGGGTAAAGTTGACATTATAAAACAGGAAAAAGCATTTTATGAGTGAATACAAATGGATTTCTTCAAGACAAACATATTCATTGCATTAAACATTCAAAACAAACAAATTCTTACATGCAAATCATGCTTTTACAATCAAAGGGATAATAATAAATGCAAGCAAATCAACTATCTAATCCAAATGTTGATCCGGATGAGGCAACTGGTTGAATCGGATCGAGGGTCCAGAGTGAAGTTGTATGATACGGTGGGTGTACATGATTCAGGGGTGATATATACTCCAAAAAAATGAAAGAGGCTTTCCATTTCCCTCTGTCTTGCTATCTCTTTGTCTTCTCCTCTCTTTGTCTTCTCCCAAATCTCTCTTCTCTCTCGCGCAAAGAATATCCGGAATCAAAAGGGAAAACCTAGAAATCAGACAAAGATGATCTATTCTACCTGATGACGAGAAAACGCATCGGTTATATCGCTAGATTTCATTGACTTTTACCGCGCATTCACCGTTTTAACGCTCGATTCCTCGAGTTTTTCTTACTATTTTGCAGGTACATCGATATGTGAGGCCAAATCAAGAATTAAGAAGAAAAGAACAAAGAAACCACAGGAAATGAAGCAAGACAGAAGCCTGCATAAAACTCTGCATAATTTGTTACGACCACGGTCGTTACAAGGGAGTCACGACCGTGACACCTTGCTTTGGGACCTCACGACCGTGAGGAATGGGTGACGACCGTGACACTTGGAAACATAAGGCAACGAGCGTGAAGACCTTGTCACGCCCGTGACAAGGATATAACGTGATTCTTTTGACCCAGACTACGTCAAAGTCACCAGTGAAGCCACTCCTCCTAGTAATTCTCACGTGAGGGAAGTTTCTCCCACTTTCTGCTGCCACTTTCCAACATTTTCTCAACCACTTCAGCAAAGCCCAAGAAGCAAGAGATCCAGGACCAGCCCATGGGAACTCTATAAATAGGACCAGCTCAGAAGAATTTAGGGAGAGACTTCAGTATCCAAATTTCCTGCGGAAGCTCTGCCGAATTACCTTACCATCATTTTATTATTCCAGCATTTTATTTTCTGCCTTATTTTATTCGTATCCAAACCAACCGTGTAACAATTTCCAACATTAGGGAATTGTTATACCTTTATTTGTTTCCAGCCTTCAGCATTTCGTTTTAAATTTTATTTCCGCCTACTCCAAGCTTTCCGGTCTGTGGAAGAAGGAGTCTACCCAGATATTGTTAATCAGGTTTTTTCAGTTATTACAATTTAATTTATTTAATTTATTTATAATGTCCAATTATTTCTCTGCCATTAGTAAGTTAATAAATAACTCTGAGTCTGATTTAACCTCGATGAGTAGCTAAATACCTTAGGGCGGTATGTAGTTATAACTAACTTAACCGGTAAGATATAACCACGGGCTAAAATAATTAATCGCTTAACATTCTGGCTGATACTTTTTAATTAAATTTGACCTTTTCGTTACGAGAGTAAGAAAAGGGTATTAGGTTGGGTCAAGACCACGAGAGTGTGAGATTTTAACCAGATAGCTAAAGTTAGGCATTTAAATTAAATACAGCGAGAGCGCTTTAAGAAAAATTAGAATTATTTAGTTTCCAAAAATTATTTCTAAACACTTATGGGCTAGCGAGAGCAGGCATAGGGCTTTAGGGATAAGATCTGATTCAAGACCACGAGAGTGTGAGTTGAGGGTATTCAAACTAGTAATCTCTACCGAGTAGATTAAGTGAACATCTTTATAAGCCTAGGTTAGATTGACCCACCTAAGTTAGTATAATTACATACCGACCGTTTTAGTATTATTTTATTGAAAACTTAATTTTTATTCCGCCTTCAATAGTCTTAGGAAACCAACAAAAATCGTGACAACTATTCGCCTTAGCTAAACTAGAAGTTCATCTAGCACTACGTAACGATAGAATCCCTGTGGATCGATAATCTTAAATATTACTTCGATAGGCTGTGCACTTGCAGTAAGATACCGCTAGACGCATAAGTAGACACGTCCTTAGCCCATCAAGTTTTTGGCGCCGTTGCCGGGGATTCCTTAATTTAGTTACTAGTGCACTTAGGTAGCATTGTCTAGACTAAGGTATCAACTATTTAATTTAATCTAATCTCCGAGTGTATGCCACGTACTCGCTCCAAAAGCGAAGACTTGCAACCTCTAATCCCTGAATCGGAACGCTTCTTACACGTAAGAAGACGTATACTCGATTTCGAAAATAATTCCAATATTCCAGATCTTCAATTAGATCCGCCTGAACCAGTCGTAAAATCAGAAAACGCAGGAATGGCTGAAGAACAAGCTCATCCACTCAAGTATTACGCTAATCCTTCGCAAGGTGAACCGCATTCAAGCATTGCAGCACCGGCTATCAACCGAAACGATTTCGAACTAAAACCATCATTGATATCAGCCGTGCAACAAAACCAATTCGCCGGAAATCCTACCGAGGATCCGAATCTCCATCTTTCGATCTTTGTGCAATATGCAGATACCGTAAAAGCCAATGGAGTTACCCAAGAAGCTATTAGACTACGTCTATTTCCTTTTTCGCTTCGAGACAGAGCAAGAGCATGGCTTCAATCTCTGCCTTCAAACTCAGTAACTACGTGGGAACAGCTTAAGAAAGTTTTCTTGAACAGATATTTTCCACCTAGCAAGACAGCTATGCTGAGAGCTCAGATCAATGGATTTAAGCAAAGAGAAAGTGAATCATTATTCGAAGCTTGGGAACGCTATAAGGATCTACTTAGGCTTTGTCCACATCACGGATTAGTAGAATGGATGGTCATCCATACCTTCTATAATGGACTCTTGTACAATACAAGAATGACAATTGACGCTGCCGCGGGTGGTGCATTGATGGACAAAGAATATAGTGATGCCTATGCACTTATCGAAAGTATGGCTCAGAATCATTACCTTTGGGGAAGCGAAAGAGTCGCAACTGAGAAACCAACAAAGGGAGGTATGTACGAAGTAAGTAGTATGGACCAAGTCAATGCGAAGTTTGACCAACTAAGCCAAAAGATCGATAACTTGGCCATAACACCTGCAGCCACCGTGGCTGCAGTAACACCCAACTGTGAGTTATGTGGAGTCCCGGGACACGAAGTCTCTGATTGTCAACTATTGACAGGAACTCCCACTGATCAAGTGAATTATGCTCAAGGAAACCCTTACTCAAACACATACAACCCAGGTTGGAAGAATCATCCGAATTTCTCTTATAAGAGTAACAATGCTTATTACGCACCAGGTCAAGCACCAGCTACATCACCAGGATATCAAAAGACTGCTCCTAATGTCCCTAGAAAGTCGAACCTTGAATTGATGATGGAGAGCTTTATAGCTAGCCAATCTCAGACGAACAAGGACTTCTTAAACCAAAACATTCACACTAGTGAGCAGATTAAACAATTAGTGAGCAAAGTAGATGCATTAGCTACACATAACAAAATGCTTGAAACTCAGATTTCACAAGTAGCTCAACAACAAGCGCCTACTGCTGCACCAGCTGGAGTATTCCCTGGACAACCTCAACCTAATCCGAAAGGACATGCTAACGCTGTAATATTAAGAAGTGGCAAGGAACTTGACGGACCTACTGATCCGAGACTTGACAATCCAGCCATGTACCAAAAACCGGATAAACCGACTGAAGTGGTGAATGATCCAGAAGAAAAGGAAGATGAAAGTCAAGAGGTAGTGGAGAAAGAACAACCTTATGTGCCTCCACCACCCTATAAACCACCAATTCCGTACCCTCAAAGATTAATAAGTTCTAAGACGACGGGTCAATTTAAGAAATTTGTAGAACTTCTGAAACAGTTGAATATTACTATTCCGTTTACAGAAGCAATTACCCAAATACCCTCGTATGCCAAGTTTCTAAAAGAAATCTTATCCAATAAGAAAAAGATAGAGGATAACGGAACAGTTACACTCACTGCCGAGTGTAGCGCCATAATCCAGAATAACATGCCTCCTAAGCTAAAAGATCCAGGAAGTTTCTCTATACCCTGTGTAATAGGAAAATTCGTCATTGACAAAGCCCTTTGCGATTTAGGAGCCAGTATCAGTGTTATGCCCTTAACGATTTGCAAAAGGCTAGATATGGGAGAACTAAGACCAACAAAAATGTCTGTTCAACTAGCCGATCGCTCTGTTAAATATCCTGTAGGCATACTAGAAAACGTCCCAGTACGTATAGGACAATTCTACATTCCTACTGATTTTATAATCATGGACATCTCTGAAGACTCCACTACACCTATCATACTAGGAAGACCATTCTTAGCTACCGCCGGAGCTATAATAGACGTAAAAAGAGGAAAGCTAACCTTTGAAGTAGGTGAAGAGAAAGTTGAATTTGTTTTAACACAATTCTTACAATCACCAGCTATAGAGGATACATGCTATCTAATGGACGTAATTGACGAATGTGTAAGAGAAATGGAACTGGAGGAGACCACTTATTCTGAAATAATGAAAATTCAAATCCCTCCAATTCTCGAAGATGATAATTGGCAAACACCGTATCAGGATAATAGTCTGAGCGAAAGCTTAGCACTTACACCGGATCCCATGCCAAGTAAAGATAAACCTACATTAGGATTAAAAACTCTACCTAAAAACCTAAGGTACGAATTCTTAGACGTTGAATGTAAAAGACCAGTTATAGTGAATTCCAGTTTAGGAACTATAGAGACAAAGAAACTTTTAGATGTCTTGAAGAAATATCCAACTGCATTAGGATATAACATATCTGATCTCAAAGGAATATGTCCTTCAGTTTGCATGCATCGCATTTTGCTAGAAGAAGACTGCAGAACCTCCAGAGAAGCTCAAAGAAGAATAAACCCAACCCTTAGCACTGTAGTAAAGGAAGAAGTCAAGAAATTATTAGATGCCGGGATAATATATCCAATCTCTGATAGTGAATGGGTTAGTCCAATACATGTAGTGCCAAAGAAAGGAGGTATCACTGTTGTGAAAAACGCTCAAGGCGAATCGATATCGCAAAGAGTAGTGACGGGATATAGAGTGTGCATAGATTATCGTAAACTAAACAAAGCCACTCGAAAAGATCATTTCCCACTACCTTTCATAGATCAAATGTTAGAACGATTAGCCAAGCATTCTTACTTCTGTTACCTTGATGGTTACTCAGGATTTTTCCAAATCCCTATCCATCCTGATGATCAAGAGAAGACTACATTCACATGTCCTTATGGAACGTTCGCTTATAGGCGAATGCCCTTTGGATTGTGCAACGCCCCTGCAACCTTTCAAAGATGTATGATGTCAATCTTCGCAGATTTTATAGACAACATCATGGAAGTGTTCATGGACGACTTCTCTGTGTGCGGGCAAAGCTTTGAAGGATGTCTATCAAACTTAGAAATGGTGTTAGAAAGATGTGTAAAAGTGAATCTCGTGCTTAACTGGGAGAAATGTCATTTTATGGTCAACGAAGGAATAGTATTAGGTCATGTGATATCAGATAAGGGAATTGAAGTCGATAAAGCTAAGATTGAAGTAATAAAAGATCTTCAACCTCCTAAAACCGTTCGAGAAATACGAAGCTTTTTAGGACACGCCGGTTTTTACCGACGATTCATTAAAGATTTCTCGAAAATCACTAAACCTCTTACTGGTTTATTAATGAAAGACGCTGACTTCATATTCAATGAAGATTGTCTTAAAGCATTCGAAACTCTAAAAACAGCCCTCATCACCGCACCAATCATGCAACCCCCTGACTGGAGATTACCTTTTGAAATCATGTGCGATGCGAGTGACTATGCTGTGGGCGCAGTCCTGGGTCAGAGAAAAGAAAAGAAACTCCATGCGATTTACTATGCAAGTAGAACCTTGGATTCTGCCCAGATGAACTACGCCACTACAGAGAAAGAATTGCTGGCAGTTGTCTTTGCGCTTGACAAATTCCGCTCTTACCTAGTTGGAGCGAAAATAATCATTTACACAGACCACGCTGCCATCCGATATCTATTAACTAAGAAGGATGCTAAGCCAAGACTCTTAAGATGGATTTTACTTCTACAAGAGTTTGATCTAGAAATAAAAGATAAAAAGGGTACTGAAAACGTCGTAGCGGACCATTTATCTAGAATAGAAGGTATTAAACCCGAACGAGTGCCGATTAACGATGATTTTCCGTATGAACGGCTGATAGCACAAATAGGAAGCGACCTAGCGCAGTTAGATATAAATGAACCAGAACCCGTGGAAATAATACAGACAACTGTAGGACTGCCATGGTACGCTGACATTGTCAACTACCTAGCCGCAGGAGCTCTTCCACCAGATCTAACCTATCAGCAGAAAAAGAAGCTCTTTCATAACCTGAAACATTACTATTGGGATGAACCATTATTGTTCAAACGAGGACCGGATGGAATCTTTCGCCGATGTATTCCCGAAGAAGAAATAGAAGACGTCATTACTCAATGTCATTCATCTCCTTATGGTGGACATGCGAGCACTTCCAAAACCTGTGCAAAAATCTTGCAAGCCGGCTTATACTGGCCTAGTCTATGGAAGGATGTCCACATCGCTGTTATAAGTTGCGATCGGTGTCAACGCACCGGCAATATTTCAAGAAGAGATGAAATGCCCCAAAAGGGAATTTTGGAAGTAGAAATCTTCGACGTCTGGGGAATAGATTTCATGGGACCGTTCCCATCATCTTTCGGTAATAATTACATACTCGTAGCCGTTGACTATGTCTCAAAATGGATCGAAGCCATAGCTTCTCCTACAAATGATGCACGAGTAGTAATAAAGCTTTTCAAAAACATAATCTTTCCCAGATTTGGTGTACCTCGACTCGTCATAAGTGACGGTGGCTCACACTTCATTTCGAAAATCTTTGACAAATTACTATCTAAATATGGAGTGAGACACCGTGTGGCCACACCGTATCACCCACAAACAAGTGGACAGGTCGAAGTCTCAAACCGAGAGATTAAACAAATCCTAGAAAAGACTGTCGCCATATCTCGGAAAGATTGGTCATCTAAACTTAATGAAGCTCTATGGGCTTATCGGACCGCTTACAAGACTCCCATAGGTACTACACCTTTCAAACTAGTTTATGGAAAGTCTTGCCACCTCCCAGTAGAACTAGAACACAAAGCTTATTGGGCGATCAAAACTCTCAATATGAACTATAGTGCTGCAGGAGAAAAGCGAATCCTAGACATTAACGAATTAGAAGAACTAAGGTTAGATGCATATGAAAATGCTAAGCTATATAAGGAAAGAACCAAGCGATGGCATGATAAACGCCTATCTAAGAAAGAATTCAGTGTGGGAGACGTTGTACTCCTCTTTAATTCAAGACTTAGGCTCTTTCCTGGAAAACTAAAGTCTAGATGGTCGGGACCCTTTGATATAACTAAAGTATTCCCAAGTGGAGCAATAGAAATCAAGGGTAGGAACAATGAACCATTCATAGTAAACGGACAGCGCCTAAAACATTATCATAAAGTTGAAAATAGAGCCTATACGAATGATCTAAAACTTTTGAGATTGTCCGATGATTCCCCTGATTAGTCTAAACTTCAGCGTTACGTCAGGCTTTTGACAATAAAAACAGCGCTTAGTGGGAGGCAACCCATTTCCTTAGTTACCTATTTTAAACTATCCTTTTCCTTTTTGAGCATTTTTAATTATTGTTATTACTATTTGTTTAAATTGTTTTATTAGTTTTATTTTACATTACATTTATAGCCACATTTTAGCATTTCATTTTTCTTATTTTTCTTTTCCTAAATCACTTTTTACAGATTTTCTAAAGTCTTTTCCACTGAATTGTTTCCACCGTATTTTCACTGACTATGGCTAACCAACCTATTAACTATATGGAAACCCAATTTAGAGGTAGGAATCAGAGAATAAAGTTCGAAGAGTTATCACAGAGGCAAATGGATTTGACCCTGTACCCAAATGAAAAGACTATGGAAACCTTAGGTATACATGAGAGCATGATATACCTGTTCAACCGACTCGGATGGGAAAATGCAATGATCCAGCAGAAGTTTGCGACTTACCGAGAGCTCACCCTTGAGTTCCTTAGTTCCCTACTTTACCTACCCGAGCGCGGTTTTGGTTCTAGGAAAGGATTCATTAGTTTCCGCCTATTCGGAATAGAATACGACTTTAACCACAAAGAACTAGCTGACCTACTAGGATTCCCTAGTGGACCTTTCGCCTTTACTACCACACAGGTAGAGTTGATGGATGTGGAGCTAAATTTCTTTTGGGGAACTCTGACCGGAAACTACCACCCTGAACCAAATGATATGAACAATGATGAAATCCATAACCCTGCCCTTCGCTACTTCCACAAATTCCTAGCCCATACCTTCTTTGGAAAAGAAGAAAATATTACCGGAGTCTCTAAGGATGAATTATTTATTATGTCATGTTTCAATACTGGACAGTGTGTTAATGGTGTCCCTTTCATGATGCAAACCTTCACCCGCATCCAAGATGAACCTGAATTACCTATAGTGGTAGGAGGCCTTGTAACCATGATTGCTGATGCCTTAGGACTTAGGTACCAACTGGACAGGTGTACCCGTCTGGGAACAGTACGCCTGATGAACCTTAAATTCTGCTTCAATAGACATATTATAAGGAATTTAGGACGCCCACCTTTTGAGTACCTGATCCGGAACACAGTAGTCACCCTGTTCACACTGCCCAATCATGCAAAAGTAGGTGTTCATAATAAGGATAATTGGCTTTATGAGTTAAACCCACCTGTTTATCCAGCCACTCCTGAAACACCTCGGTCTCACAGGATAACAGATGATGTAATGACCGCTGTTGAAACCGACCCCGAGACACCTCCTGGATACTATGACATTGACCCAACTGACAAAGATCATGAAACCCCTGGAGCGAATCACGGAGAGTACGCTAACAACTTGCAGAACATCATGCACACTCTCAATGCCTATCAAGCTGACATTAATCTATTCAGAGAAGACATTAAGAGTATACGATTGGACATCGTGGGATTGACTGACATGGCATGCGAACAGTTCTATCATCTGGACTCCGCCATCGAAGATCTGAAGAAACGCCTTTGAACCGGCTATCAGTGATTTAGTTTATCAATTTTTTCTCATTACTCTTTATCGTTATTTTCAATTCCAGTTGAATTTATTTTTCGCAACAATTTCTTACCATAATTTGAGTTTATGTAATTTCAATTTTCTTACTACCATGCACTTTTTATTTTTAATTGATTCTTCATTTTAGCAGCTTAAATAATTTATTTTATACACTATATTACCGTATACTGTATGACTGCAATATTCTATCTCAGATTCGTGTACTACTGTTTTAAAATTGCTGTATATCATGGTGTGTTACTATAGTGGATAAATAAAATACATTATTATTAATTAAAAACAAAAAAATAAAAACACGAGGCAAGGTGCTTTTCTGAAAATATTCAACGCTACATAGTCTCACGGTCGTCACGCCCCCTTACGATCGTGACGTGCCCATTTAGCGCGTCACGACCGTCACGATCTAGTCACGACCGTGACTACCTCTATACCAGAGGTCGTGAGAAACAGAACTGTTTCTTCATCGTGTCCACCCCTCTTCTCCCTCCATAACCTATCTTACATTTCCCCCACTCATTCCCAAACCGTCAAAACCTTTCCACTACCCCCATTAATCCACCACTACCAGTGACTGTTCCAACTCCACTGTCCCGTATTTAATCCGAACAACAACTCCCTCATTCTACCACTCCTCTTCAAAAAACTTCACAGAAAAAAAATCCTTCCACCCTCTCCCTTCACATTTGCATGTTATGGATTCTATCGTCTTCAGAGAAGGAGAAGCAGGAGAAACCCAGCGAGACCGTTTCGTCCGCTTCGAGAACCGCGGTCTGCAGCCCACCCGGTACATTTCTACCGACTGTCTGCAAGAGCTCGGTATGCTGCCCAGCGTCCAAAACCTATTGCAGACGGTTGGCCTGTGGGACCTCTGTCACCAGCCACAGCCTACCTTCGAACTCCTGACGCTGGAGTTCCTCAGTTCCTACTGCTACATCACCCCTCATGGTTCGCAAAGCCAGCTTACCGGCAACGTATCATTCAGACTGCTTGGCCGGGAGTTCAACCTCACACAAAACAGGATTGCAGAGCTGTTAGGCTTCCACCACGGCACCGAAGCCCACCGTCGCGTGCCGGACAACTTCAGTGAACAAGCATTCACACTGTGGCGCGACCTCACCAACACCCAAGCGACCACTTTCCAGAGCCTCAACGCCACTCATATTCACAACCCGGCTATCCGCTACTTTCACCGGGTCCTCTGCAACACCATCTTTGCTCGGGAGAGCAACCACAAGCTCAACTCAAAGGAGCTCCTGTTTCTGTACTGTGCCCTGCATGATGAGCCAATCAATGCTGCCCCCTTTATGCTCTACCACATCCAGGCCATCGCGCACCGCGGCTCATCCCCGTTTTTCATTGGAGGCATTGTCACCACCCTCGCCATTCAGCTGGGGCTTGGTGACGCGCTCGCTGATCTGCCGCACCTCGCCCCCGATTTCCTGACCATGAGCTACTGCCGGTCCGCCCACCTGATCGCACAGCGGGAGGATGGCAGGTACAGCCCTGTCGTCAATGGCACCGTCTTCCACCACATCACTCTGCCGTCACGCACACGCATCGACCCAGCAAACCGAGCCAACTGGCTCTTTGCCTTACCAGCAGCCGCGGATCACGTGCCGGTACATGATGATCAGCCAAACGCCGCAGTAGACGAGATGCAGGACGCCATGGATGCGGCTGAGCATGCCCAGGACATCCCCGAGACCTCCACCCGACAGCAGGCAGCCCCCGCTGCCACACTAGAGGACGTCCTATTTGCGATCCACCAGCAGAACCTGATGAACGCAGAACTGGAGCGTCAGCAGAAGGCCCAGTACGACGCTCTGCTCGGCACTATTGCTGCCAACCATGCGGCCACTAACGAGCGGATTAGCGTACTCTTTGGCGAAGTCCGCGGCGATCTTGAGGCACTCCGCCTCAGCATTACTGCTACCTCCGGTACCGGCTCTGACCCCGACGCGACTCCCTCCAGACGCCGCGCTCGCACCAGAGGCCGAGCCCGCGATCACCAGCAGCAGTAGTTTGCTTTTATGTTGTTTTCAGTTTTAGTCTTGTAACTGTATCTATACCGCTATTATATCAGAACATTGAGGACAATGTCTGATATAGTGTGGGAGAGGAGGTACTTTCCATTTCATTTCATTTCAATGTACTTTCAATTCTGTTGTATTCCTTTTAGAAAATCAATGAAATGAGCAATTCTGTGCGTTATTTTGAATATCGAATTTTCCCTGATTATTAAGCCATACTAGAAAAATCCTTAAAGTACTCGCATTACCCGACTGACCACCGAACGGTTCGTAATTACGAAGCCGGGAACGATTAAACAGGACCAATACAATCTTGACATCTTCGACCCCCTGCTTAAGAAATTCCATCCGATCACCATTGCGAATGCACCTTTAGTTTCAGTTCAAAAAGTAACCCCAGTAGTTTATACTAGCAGTCAGCACCGTCTGAACACAAACCACGTGGGGAGCCGATGAATATAAGCGTTTGATGCCTAATCAATAATGATCCTTCGTATCTCAATGCAAAATGAAAAGAGATTGCACCAAAGTACACGGTCGCAGACAATAAACGAGAAATATGAGAAGGACTCCGTTTCGGGTTGGTTCAGAGGTACTGGTTCTGAACTCGGTAGGGCGTGCCACGGCTCGATCCCCCACAACCTCCGCATCGGATAAAACATGAAGGGTTACCACACTCGTGTACCAGACCCCGTGCAAAAAAAGGATCAAAATCGCTAACCGGCTACTCCACTACGTGCGTGCGAAGGCAAAGGGCTTAATGTGACTGCGCCAGAATGAACCGGGTGAAATACGATCGAAAAACTCTAGGTGAAATCGCAATGTGATTGTCGATTGTTTCGCTTGACGGGAAGTAGACGACATAGCCTGTTGCTTATGTCATCAGTGTATCGGTAGTGTTCTATCAAAGTACCGGACTATCCGACAGAACGACCCACCGGACGGTTTGCTATGAGTATGCGCGAGTAAAATCTTGTCCGCCGATTTTCAACCGACTATTTGCTTGAGGACAAGCAAAGGTTTAAGTTTGGGGAAGTTTGATGACGAGAAAACGCATCGGTTATATCGCTAGATTTCATTGACTTTTACCGCGCATTCACCGTTTTAACGCTCGATTCCTCGAGTTTTTCTTACTATTTTGCAGGTACATCGATATGTGAGGCCAAATCAAGAATTAAGAAGAAAAGAACAAAGAAACCACAGGAAATGAAGCAAGACAGAAGCCTGCATAAAACTCTGCATAATTTGTTACGACCACGGTCGTTACAAGGGAGTCACGACCGTGACACCTTGCTTTGGGACCTCACGACCGTGAGGAATGGGTGACGACCGTGACACTTGGAAACATAAGGCAACGAGCGTGAAGACCTTGTCACGCCCGTGACAAGGATATAACGTGATTCTTTTGACCCAGACTACGTCAAAGTCACCAGTGAAGCCACTCCTCCTAGTAATTCTCACGTGAGGGAAGTTTCTCCCACTTTCTGCTGCCACTTTCCAACATTTTCTCAACCACTTCAGCAAAGCCCAAGAAGCAAGAGATCCAGGACCAGCCCATGGGAACTCTATAAATAGGACCAGCTCAGAAGAATTTAGGGAGAGACTTCAGTATCCAAATTTCCTGCGGAAGCTCTGCCGAATTACCTTACCATCATTTTATTATTCCAGCATTTTATTTTCTGCCTTATTTTATTCGTATCCAAACCAACCGTGTAACAATTTCCAACATTAGGGAATTGTTATACCTTTATTTGTTTCCAGCCTTCAGCATTTCGTTTTAAATTTTATTTCCGCCTACTCCAAGCTTTCCGGTCTGTGGAAGAAGGAGTCTACCCAGATATTGTTAATCAGGTTTTTTCAGTTATTACAATTTAATTTATTTAATTTATTTATAATGTCCAATTATTTCTCTGCCATTAGTAAGTTAATAAATAACTCTGAGTCTGATTTAACCTCGATGAGTAGCTAAATACCTTAGGGCGGTATGTAGTTATAACTAACTTAACCGGTAAGATATAACCACGGGCTAAAATAATTAATCGCTTAACATTCTGGCTGATACTTTTTAATTAAATTTGACCTTTTCGTTACGAGAGTAAGAAAAGGGTATTAGGTTGGGTCAAGACCACGAGAGTGTGAGATTTTAACCAGATAGCTAAAGTTAGGCATTTAAATTAAATACAGCGAGAGCGCTTTAAGAAAAATTAGAATTATTTAGTTTCCAAAAATTATTTCTAAACACTTATGGGCTAGCGAGAGCAGGCATAGGGCTTTAGGGATAAGATCTGATTCAAGACCACGAGAGTGTGAGTTGAGGGTATTCAAACTAGTAATCTCTACCGAGTAGATTAAGTGAACATCTTTATAAGCCTAGGTTAGATTGACCCACCTAAGTTAGTATAATTACATACCGACCGTTTTAGTATTATTTTATTGAAAACTTAATTTTTATTCCGCCTTCAATAGTCTTAGGAAACCAACAAAAATCGTGACAACTATTCGCCTTAGCTAAACTAGAAGTTCATCTAGCACTACGTAACGATAGAATCCCTGTGGATCGATAATCTTAAATATTACTTCGATAGGCTGTGCACTTGCAGTAAGATACCGCTAGACGCATAAGTAGACACGTCCTTAGCCCATCACTACCCTAAACGTAACCTCTAGCTTCGAATCTACCCTCTGATTCATTAATTTGTAACGTAAGATACAAAACCCTAAATTATGAACAAGATAAACTAAACCCTCAAAAGCTTAGACATCAAATACAAACGGAAGCAAATCAGCAATGGGGTCAAGAACTAATCAAAAATGTCGAGCATGGGTCGTGGCGAGTCATCATGAGAAATGAGAAAAAGGTTACCTGAGAGGAGCGATTCTAGCGAAGACACAGGTACGGTTCTCTCCTTCTTCCTCCTTGTGTCGTTGTCGTTATGTGGTGATTTCTTCTGTGTGATTTAGGTGTTGTGTTGTTTGAATTTGAAGCTGCTATGTGTGTAGGCTGAGATGATTTTGGTGTGGATTTTGATATGAATTTTTTGTGGATTTTGACGGGTGTGTACTGATGTACGTTTGTGAGTTTTTTTCTCTATTGTGTGATGCCTTCCTGCTCTCGTTTTCAATCGTGACCCCCTGACTTGCGAATGTCTGTGAACCTTTATAGCCCTTTTAACAGAAGAACAAAATCTGATGTTGAAATCATTTCTAATTCCGGATTGACATGTTTGGACATGTCCCTGACTTGTTTGGGAAGAAAATATGGGACTGTTATGAATTGATTTGTGTAGTATTCTTTTCCACAAACTTGCCATAAATGTTGTTGATATTGTTTCCATTTCAAGTCTAACATGTTTGCAACTTGTATGATTTAGTTCTTTGTCTGAATTTAACGATTTTAATTGCGTTTAATGTTAACATCTTCACTGATTCAGGACAATATACCTCCTGATTCAGTTTGTCTGTGATGTCTCAAATTTGGAACTTAAAGGAGTGTGTCAATTTGTTGCTGCCATAACGCGAGCCTAAGTTCTTGACCATCATGTCCTTCTCTATTCATGTACTGCCATTAGAGATTCGTGTTTTTTGAACTTTGGTGTGAATGGTTTTTAGTTTATGTGGTTGCGGTATTTTGTGATATGATGTTTTGCTAACCACCTTCTTCTCCCTTTTCATGTGTGTGATGCTTGAGGCAAGTCGGAGAATCCACGGTTTGACTTTGCTGAGGGATAAAGTTGTTCGTAGGCCTTCGTCAAGAATGATGGTTTAGAAGAATCTGGTCCTATTACTCTGAAGTTAGTATTAAAAAATGGAGATGCAAGTTTCAAGCTGGTAAGTGTTAAGATTATGCTTACTGTTCTCAATTTCCATGGATATTTACTTTGTCTTTTGTAATTTTGGAATTTAGCTTCGGTTTAATACTTGTATCATAAACAGGTGATGGTCAAGATTAGCAGGTGTTTGGCAGGGCTTGGTTTTGTTTGGAAAGAAAACGTGGTTCTGGCAGCTTAAATATGCGGTTTTTTGGATAGTAGGTTGTATATACTTCTTTTAAATTTGATTGTCTTATGATTCATTTCCAATGTGGGACTGATCGCGTGTGATTCTGAATCTTAGTCAACCTAAATTCTAACTAACTTTACTTTAGATTTTGTGCAGGAGAGATATTTCTTGACAGACCGTGCTATAATAGCCCTATAGTATGTTGTCAATCCCATGAAAAGCTGGCCATAGTCGGTTTTTTCAAAGTTTTGATGGATGTTTCTCTTTCAATTGTGGGGCTTATGACTTGCTCATCCTTCTTATCTCCCAATTAAAGTCTTAATCTTACAAGATAAGTACCCATACTCTTGATCTTTCACTTGCTTAAACTTCTGGCATTCATGCAATAGGGTGGTGTAAAATCATTTGCTTGAGTCAGTGAACCAAATGGTTAGAACCTAAATTGCTTGAAAGTTCCGTTTTGATTTTATGGTGATGAGAATATGTCTATAACTAGGAAAGATGACTTTGAAGTCATGTTAGTGTATTGTTTGTTAAATGTTAATTATGTCCGTGAACTTGGTGGTCGCTTCTTTGTTACGAGTTGTATTGTGCAAAAGAGCAAACACTTTCCTTTTTACCTTTTGACTATGTTAAACATTGCTAGGGTAATGCGTGACATGAGGCTTTATTTTTTGTTACAGGATAGAGGATGCTTCACGATAGGGCATGGCCAGCATGCGAGCGCGAGGGAAGGTAGGTTTGGATTGTGTAGGAACTCTTCTTGGTAGAAAGTAAATAACTTCCTCAGAGCTATGGCAGGTTGAATGAGAGCCACTCCTTTTCGAAAAGGAAAATCCCACGGAGCCAGGAAGATTCTCCTTCTCATGACGATTAAGTGTACTTCGCATAGTATGGAGATTTCTACTAGTTCATTCATTGCACTAAGGGTGTAATTTGAGAATTCTAAACTTATTTGTCAAGGCGTTTATAATCATGATTTTGTCTTATGTCTTTGTGTATTATTGATCATCTTTTGTACACCTTGTAGTTTTAAACTACTATGAACTTTCCAAACTTTTTTCCATACTTCAAATCTTTTAAGATAGAATTGAATGAATCTTTGAATCTTGGAAAGTGATGCTCATTGTCTATTTGAAGCAACCTTGAATCCCTGGAGCTAATTTAAGCTTTACTTGCAATGTTGAGTCTTAAGCTTAAAACTTGACATGAACCACATAGGGCTCCTTGAATAATGAATGAATCATTTCTCGTCAAGATTCATGGACAACAAAGAAAATGATGGGACCATCTATACTTTGAAGCTTTGAAGTCTTAATCATAGGCTTTACGAATTCATGATAGAGTAAAGATCACTACTTGCCAAAGTTTGTGGATTTAAAAAAAAATGGAAAACACAGTATCTTGACTTGAATTTGATATTTCTAATTGGGCTTCATGGACACAACTTAGATGTTGGGATTTGATTGAATCAGAAATTTGAAAGCGAATATAAACTCCCATAAGACTACCTATTGTTGACAAACACCCCCTCGGTTTTGGAAATTCGAGTGGCGATTATGTCGTGATCATGTTATGAAGATTCTTAATAATGGCTCAACATTCTTTCAAAAAAAGTACTCCCAAAATAAATACCATATTGCAACGAAGCTCGAAACACTATGGTCCAAATCATAATACAATTAAAGCCCAATAAACTCAAGCTGGAGATCAATGTACCATATCTTTAAGAAAAAATTTATAACAAACTCCAAATTCCATGCTCAATATCAATGGAAGAAAACCTTAATGAAGCTTCCGAGGAAACTTAAGAGAACTCTGATCCCGTGAGAAACCCTAGGATCCTTGAATTAGGGTGGTTACACCTTGGAATTCCTAATTATTGGAAACATGGTGTAAAACACTACACCTTTATAAGCCAGTTAGTCGTAATAAGCATGTGCAAAAGAATATAAGCCCTACAGATACTATGTGAGATTATGCATAAAGGAACGGGATCTTAGGTTCAAAAATTAGGATGCGATAGTTGGGGAAGAAAAGAATTGGTTTTACCCAAAGAGTGGTTGATTAGCCAAAGAAAGGACTGATTACAAATCTCTGGGGAAACCAAGGATGAAGATTGGCCACAAGAGAAAGGAATGTTGAATTGAAAGGAGAAAGTTAAATCCAAAGACAGGAGATTACGGTACAAGTGATCAAGGATCGACTCGGTTGGGAAACAGGGGATACCACAGCAAAGAGATAAAAGCGACTACTCTAGGCACAAGGTCATTTGTCCCCTAAAAAAATAGTCATAATGAGTGTAGGAATTCTCCACTCTTATTCCTTCTCTAACACCAGAGTGTAGTGCGAGAAAAGAAACCGACAGTTTAACGCGAAAACTTGTACAATGCTCCAATGCGTTGCAAATCTTCGAATCCGTGTGGGAAAAAGAGGACAAAGCTCTAGAAGATTTAAAGAAGATGAAAGAGGGAAGATCAACTATTCAAAATGAAGTTTCGATTAATTAATCAAAAAGGAGTGATATGCTAACAATTTTCCAAAGGTATAAAAAATCATAAAAGCAAAAGGATGAATTATTGATTATAAGATATTAAGCTTATTCCAAAAAGGAACAGTCTTAATGCAAACATGAACAGAAGTGCAAAACAGTATCGAATGCCATTTAGTATGCATCCAAATCAAGTAGCATGTGACCAAAGAATGCAAGAATGAGCATGATCATACAATTCCAAAAATGCGAATGCATAATCGATAAAATTGAGAATCGCAAAGTTCACAAGTATGCTTCAAATAGAAGTTAAATGACTCATAAAACATCCATAAAAATAAATCATACAAATCCATGGGAGTTGAATGAAAAAAAATGCCAAACATACTTGAAAAATACACCAAAATGGCATTCTAAAGCAGTGTTAATTGATTAACCCTTTAGAAAAGGCAGATTTTTTCTACAAAACACAGTGTTAATCGATTAACACTTTGCCAGTGCAAAAGTGTTAATCGATTAACACTAAAGTAGTGGCTGAAAATTGATTTTTCAAAAGCACTTTTGGCCACTTTTGATTTGTGCAATCACTTACATACTAGGGCAAACATTTATGCACGAAAAACAAGTCTAAAAACAACAAATAATCATCAATGGAATCAATTAGCTCATCAAGGATCAAGTAATGGCATAATCAATTTGCACACAAAAATTATCGAAACTACATTGCAAACGATACGAAAACTATCAAAATAGTAAAATGAGTGAGAAATTCCAACCTACAAGGCGGAGATTTGCCTTGGATGTTGTTCCAAATGAATTATGATGAAGATAATCAAAGAAAACTAGATAAATCCAAATTTTCAACCGAATCATAGCAAAACCGGGTAAAATGCGACGAAATCTATAAATTTGAACTTGCACCGAAGATGCTTGGAGTAATCACTTGAGATGAATGAAAAGCCAATAAAACTCCAGAAGACCAAGTAGAATTGCAAGATGGTGATGGTTAAGCTCAAGAGAAAAACACTTCCAATATAGAAGTTGCTACTCTTTAATGGTGAGTTTGAAATCTAGTGTGGTTTAGAAAGAAAGTGAAGATGAATGTGAGTAAAAGTTGTAGAAAATTCAGAGAGAATGTGAGAGAATTGAGAGCGATGAATGTAGAAATTGAGAAAATGAATGAGGGTCCTTTGAGAAATAGTTGAGCTATGTTTTTATAGAGAAGAGGTTTGGAGTTGCAAGGTTTGGAATGAGCTTTGGAAATAGCTTCGGAATTAGCCTTGGAGTTAGTTGGACTCAACTCAGTGAGTTAGGGTGTACCCTAACATCATATATAGCTCAAAGTACTATTTGTTAGAACACAGATTGGTTCTTAATAATATCTCTATGTTTTGATGATAACTCTTATGAAATTTTGTATTAAAGAATTATACACTCTAAAAATTGTTTAAGAGTGTTTGCTGCAGATATTAAAGTAAATATTATTCTGGAAGCAAATTAGATCTGAACATGAAAAATATGCAAGGCTCTGAAGCGTCAGAAGCATCTGTTAGAAGATTCTGAACGCTGCCTACAGAAGATTCTGAGTGCTGTCTACAGAAGAATCTGAAGCAGAAGCTACAGAAGAATCTGAAGCAGAAGCCAGAAGCATCTGAAGCATTGAAGAATTTTGTATGAAGAGTTTCAAGCTTAGTTTATCTCAGAAAACTCTGATAGTACTACGCTGCCAGTACTGAGGATTTGACCCCAAACTCTGCTCTGAATAATTACACACTGTAAGCACACATGCTGCAAAGACTCTGATTCAGCAAACTCTAATGTACATCAGAAGACTCTGACTGCTCAAGACTCTGATGGTACTTTGCTGAAACTTGTTGAAGAAGAATTCAAATTATGTCCGTTGGAATGGCCAAACGACTCTTTCCTCATTTATGCTAGACACAAGAACACAGACAAAAAGGATTTATCTGTGCATTCTACTTCTAGGAAAGGTCATGTGATGTGAAGACAAAAAGGCTCAGACCTTTCTGTACACAGCCTTCAACGTGATAGCTACTTGGACCTCTTTGCCTATGAAAGCAAGACTCCACCTCTCTTCTTCAGTTGACGAAACACTTGAAAGAATTCATTGCAAGCTCTCATACAATTTATACTCATTTGCTGAATTCATTTCATAGTTCATAAATCTTAAGTGAAAAATCACGGTTGTGATAATGCTTTATTAGAAGAAATTTAAACACTTGTATTATTCTTACTTTTGTTTGTAAAAGAACCTTAAGAAGATCCAGTTAGGATCAGTAGTTCTTAAGAAGCCTTAGAACAATTGTTCTTAGTGCTTGCTATTGTAATCAGTTGATTTAATAGTGGATTAAGTCCTTGTTGAGAAAGGCAAATCACTCTTGATAGGGTAGACTGGAGTAGTTGAGTTCAACGAACCAGGATAAAAATCCTTGAGTTTTTATTTACTAAGTTTTTCTATATACTTATTCAACCCCCCTTCTAAGTATTTGCTCACCTTCAGTTGGCATCAGAGCTCCGGTTTTGTGTGTGCTACCACTTCACAGTAACAGAAAAGATCCAGTGAGAAAAACTTTGATATATATTTGGTTGTTATTATGGCTGAAACTTCAACATCTCACAGTAACAACTGATATGAAGAAAGGGACAGAATTAGCACAAAATCCCCTATGTTTGATGGGGAGAAATTTGATTATTGGAAGGACAGGATAGAAAGTTTCTTCCTTGGTTATGATGCTGATTTGTGGGACTTGGTCATAGATGGGTATGTTCATCCCACTGATGAGAGTGGCAAGAAAGTAGACAGAAAATCTATGACTGAAGCCCAAAAGAAGGAGTTTAGAAATCACCACAAGGCTAGAACAATCTTGTTAAATGCAATATTTCACACTGAGTATGAGAAGATCACAAATAGAGAAACTGCATTTGACATGTTTGAGTCCTTGAAGCTGACTCATGAAGGAAACCTTCAAGTTAAAGAGACCAAGGCTCTGGCGTTAATACAAAAGTATGAAGCGTTCAAAATGGAAGAATCTGAGTCTATAGAAACTATGTTCTCTAGATTCCAGATCCTTACAGCTGGTCTAAAAGTTCTGGACAAAGGCTACTCAACTGCTGATCATGTGAAGAAGATCATCAGAAGCTTACCTATCAGATGGAGACCTATGGTCACTGCTCTGAAGCTTGCCAAGGATCTGAACAAGATCACTCTGGAGGAGCTAATCAGCTCACTAAGGAGCCATGAAATTGAACTTGAGGAAGATGTGCCTCAAAAGAAAGGTAAGTCAGTTGCCTTAAAATCTAACAAATTTGTGAAAGCTTTGCAGGTGTTAGAAGAAAGCTCTGAAGAATCTTCTTCTGAAGAAGAAGATGAATTGTCCTTGCTATCCAGAAGAATCAACAGACTCTGGAAGCACAAGCAGAGGAAGTTCAAGAACATCAAAAATCCAGATCAGCGCAAGGAGTCCTCTGGACCAAAAAGATATGGAAAGAAGGAAGTTGTTTGTTTTGAATGCAAACAACCTGGTCATTACAAAAATGAATGTCCAAATCTTCAGAAAGAAAAGCCCAGAAGAAAGCCTGAGCACAAGAAGAAAGTTCTAATGGCTACATGGGATGACTCTGATGAATCTGGATCCTCATCAGAATCTGAAGATGAATGCGCCAATATGGCTCTGATGGCAGGCATTGAAGATCAAAATGAAGAATCATCTGGATCTGAGTCTGATTCTGAATCTGACTCAGAAGAGGTACTTTCTGATCTCACTAGGGAAGAGCTTATTAAAGTCTTATTAGAAGTCCTGAAAAATTATAATCAGATTAAGCTCAAATGCAAGAAGCTTAAGTGAAATCTTGGCTCTGAGAATAATCTGTTAAGATCAGAAATTGCTGAGCTAAAAGAAAATAATTTGAAAATTAAAGCCAATTTTGAAATAGCTCAACAAAACTCTGAATCTGAAAGTAAGTCTAAATGCAAAAACATTTTAGAAGAATATGACTTTAGCTTTCAGAAATTTCTTGCTAAAAGCATATACAGAAGCAAGATGGCTTCTATGATCTATGGAGTTAGCAGAAATGACAGGAAAGGAATTGGATATGAATCTTCCTCTGGAAAGGACTTAAATCTAATGCCTGTTGATAAACTTGTTATTAAGAAAACTCCCTTGTACTCTCATTTCAAGTTTGGTTATCTGAATGACATTAAACACATACGTTCTGATCAGAATGTTCCTGTGTTTAAGCCAAAAGTAAGTCAGAACAAACTGTTGTAAAAAGACAGAAGTTCAGACCAACTTTCAAGGCAACTAACCAAAAAGGACCCAAAAAGATCTGGGTACCTAAGGATAAGATTATCCCTGTTCTAGATGTTTTTAGCAGAAAAGTCAAGACGCCAATCATGGTACCTGGACTCTGGCTGCTCACGTCACATGAAGAGAGAAAGGTTTATGTTTCAAAGCCTGGAGCTTAAATCTGGAGGAGAAGTGAAGTTTGGAGGGAATCAGAAGGGCAAGATCATTGGCTCTGGTACTATTGGTAATGGTAACCTTCCCTCTATATCTAATGTTCTTCTAGTAGAAGGATTAAAGCATAATCTATTGTCCATAAGTCAATTAAGTGACAATGGTTATGATATAATATTTAATCAACAATGTTGTAAAGCTGTTAGTCAGAAGGATGGCTCAATCCTATTTAATGGAAATAGGAAGAACAACATTTACAAAATAAATCTTTCAGAACTTAAAGTTCAAAATGTTAAATGCCTCTTGTCTATTAATGATGAGCAATGGGTCTGGCACAGAAGATTGGGGCATATTAATATGAGACGTATATCTCAGATTAATAAACTCAATCTGGTCAGAGGACTTCCTAAGTTGAAGTTCAACTCAGATGCTCTTTGTGAAGCATGTCAAAAAGGAAAATTTTCAAAATCTTCTTTTAAATCTAAAAATGTTGTTTTAACCTCAAGACCATTAGAATTACTTCACATTGATCTGTTTGGACCAGTGAAAACTGCATACATCAGAGGCAAGAAGTATGGATTAGTCATTGTTGATGACTACAGCATATGGACATGGGTAAAGTTCTTAAAACACAAGGATGAGTCACATTCCGTGTTCTTTGACTTCTGCAAACAAGTCCAGAATGAAAAAGATTTCAAAATTATTAAAGTCAGAAGTGATCATGGTGGTGAATTTGAAAACAAATATTTTGAAAAATATTTTAATGAAAATGGCATTGCTCATGATTTTTCCTGTCCTAGAACTCCACAACAGAATGGAGTTGTAGAGAGGAAAAATAGAACTCTGCAAGAAATGGCCAGAACCATGATCAACGAGACTAATCTGGCAAAGCATTTTTGGGCAGAAGCAATAAACACAACATGTTACATTCAGAACAGAGTGTCTGTAAGACCACTTCTGGAAAAGACTCCCTATGAATTGTGGAGGAACAGAAAGCCCAACATTTCATATTTTCATCCTTTTGGATGTATTTGCTATATGTTGAATACTAAAGAGAATCTTAACAAGTTTGATTCTAAAGCACAGAAGTGTTTCATGCTTGGAATTCTGAATGCTCTAAAGGATACAGAGTATACAATACTGAAAAAGAGATTGTGGAGGAATCTATACATGTTAGATTTGATGATAAGCTTGGCATTGAAAAGCCAAAGCAGTTTGAAAGTTCTGCGGATAGAGAAGTAATTCTCACAGACTCTGAAGGCTCAGAAGCAGACAAAGCTCAAGTGAAGGAACCTGAAGCAACGCCAGATGCAATTCCTTTAGCTTCTCAAATGAACAATTTGAACATTTCTGAAGAATCAACTGTTAGAGGATCATCTTCCAGAATCAAGGCCTCTCACCCAGAGGATGTGATCATTGGAAAGAAGGATGACCCCATTAGAACAAGATCCTTCCTCAGATCATCTGAAGCATCATTATTTGGGTTGGTGTCAGTTATTGAACCAACTTCTATGGATGAAGCTCTGTAAGACAATGACTGGATAATTTCCATGCAAGAAGAACTTAATCAGTTCACAAGAAATGATGTTTGGGATTTGGTTCCAAGACCAAAAGGATTCAACATAATTGGAACTAAATGGGTCTTCAGAAACAAGTTAAATGAGAAAGGAGAAGTTGAAAGAAATAAGGCAAGGCTTGTTGCTCAAGTTTATAGTCAGTAAGAAGGAATTGATTATACAGAGACTTATGCTCCTGTAGTCAGGTTAGAATCTATTCGTTTACTCATTTCTTTTGCTGCACAGAATAACATCACTCTATATCAGATGGATGTTAAAAGTGCCTTTCTAAATGGTATTATAAAAGAATAAGTTTATGTTCACCAACCTCCTGGTTTTGAAAGTGAAAAATTTCCATAACATGTTTTCAAACTAAAGAAATATCTTTATGGCTTAAAACAAGCTCCCAGAGCTTGGTATGAGAGATTAAGCAATTTTCTTCTGGAGAAAAATTTCATCAGAGGCAAAGTGGACACAGCACTCTTTTGTAAAACATTTAACAAAGATCTTTTAATTTGTCAAATATATGTGGATGATATTATATTTAGATCTACCAATGTTATGTTGGGAAAGGAGTTTGCTCAATGTATGCAGGCTGAATTTGAGATGAGCATGATGGGAGAATTGAGATTCTTTATGGGAATTCAAGTCAACCAGACTCCAAATTGCACTTACATTCATCAGACCAAATATGTTAAAGAGCTTCTGAAGAAGTTTAACATGACTGATAGTAAGATGGCAAAAACTCCCATGCATCCAACAAGTACACTTGGTAAGGAGGAGGTAAGTAAGAAAGTAGATCATAAACTCTACAGAGGTATAATATGATCTCTTCCCTACTTAACTGCTTATAGACCTGACATTTTGTTCAGTGTATGCTTGTGTGCAAGATTCCAATCAGATCTTAGAGACTTAACAGTTGTTAAGAGGATTCTAAGGTATCTGAAAGGTACTTCTAATGTGGGTTTGTGTTACAGAAAATCTGATGATTTCAAATTAATTGGATTCTGGGATGCTGACTACGCTGGAGACAGAGTGGAAAGAAAAAGTACATCTGGAAGTTGTCAATTTCTAGGAAGAAATTTAATCTCTTGGTACAGCAAGAAGAAACCCACAATTGCACTATCAACTACAGAGGCAGAATATATTGTTGCTGCTGGACGTAGCACGCAGATGCTCTGGATGAAAAGTCAGCTAGAAGACTATCAGATATTTGAAAGTAATATTTCTATATTCTGTGATAATACTTCAGCTATATGTTTGTCTAAAAACCCTATTTTACACTCTAAGGCAAAACATATAGAAATTAAACATCACTTCATCAGAGACTATGTTTAGAAGGGTATTATAAACTTAGTCTTTGTTGATACAGATCATCAGTGGGCAGATATTTTCACAAAACCCCTTGCTGAAGATAGGTTTAAATTTATTCTAAAAAATATTGGTATGGATTTTTGTCCAGAATGATATTTATCAGAAGAAAATTTCTCAGATGCAAAATGCTTAAAACTCTAAAGTATTTTTCATCTGTTATTTATTTGATTTATTGATTTAATATTATTTGTGTGTATCTGAACTAACCAATCTTAGAGGATCTGAACGTTGGTTAACATTTCATTTCTCAAGAGAATTCAGAAGCACATGCAAGCAAACACGTGTCACACTAATTCCGAAAAGATGGCGTGTACACTACTGAAGAGACATTTGAGGTATTGTTTGAATAGTGAAAATCTTGATTTTCCCCCCAAATTGTCAGAATCATTTAATGCTTTGAAATTATTTTTATTCTTTTCATTAAATGCCATTAACTGCTAAGTGGAACGTGTTATTTGTGATTGTTGGTGTGCCCGATTTCTTTCTCTATAAATACCATATTTCACACCATTTCAAACTTTTTACCTCACAGACAATTTATGCATTTCTGTCTTCTCATTGCTCTTCACAAAAACCCTAAACCTTCATCCAAATCATCTTCATCAATGGCAACTTCATCCTCTACATCAGCTAAGTTTCAATCATCTATGGCTGCAGTTACGTCAGCAAATATGGGTGTTACTCCATTTAAGGAACCAAAAAGGACTTTGTTAACCCCTGTGGACAAACTTGAAGTTCTCTGTGAATCCATGGTGGAATTTGACTCTCTAGCTGAAAATGGGTTTGAGTTACGTTTTATTATTGATGCACAAGGCTGGGTCAAGTATTTAGATAGGTTATTTGGACCAGTGTACCCACATCTTGTGAAGGAATTTTGGATCCATGCTTCTGTTTATCCAAAATTCATTCTATCTTCTGTTATGGGAAAGGAGATCATCATCACTGAAGATCTCATCAGGAAACTCATAGGGTATGAGGAGACTGATGGAGTATGTCATCTGCCAGCTGGGCGTATGGATATGGAAGAAGTTTATGAGGAAGTCATTACATCTGGACAGGCCTCTAACAAATTTAAGGATCTGAAACCTGACTATAAAATCTGGGCAAAGATTTTTTTGGGATGCATCAATCACAGAAAATCCACCAATTCTCCAGATTATGTGAATAATGAACAACTCTACTTTATGTACTGTTTGAGTCAAAGTACAAAGGTAGATCTTCCATACATTCTCTTTATGCATCTGTGGAATCATATCAATGCATCAAGAGAATCTGTAAAGGATAAGGGACAAAAGATCAGGACATGGATTCCCTTTGGAAGGTTGATCTCAGACATTCTAACAGAGAATGGTCTGGTAACTGCTCTCTATGAAGCTGGAGTTAAAGATGAGCTTGAATCAATTGTTGGAAAACCATTGAATGCAAAGAGTCTTCAGAGGCTAAAGATTGTGGATGAACTCACAGCTGCTCCTAAGAAGCTGAATGTTTCTGAAGTTAGTCAGAGAAGGATTCCAGTTCAAGACTTTCCAATTTTTGGTGCTGAAGAACCCAGGGAGATTATTGTTAGATATATTGATGCGTGCAAGGCAGATGGAACACCTATTCCTGCAGATATTCTGATAAGAGCAAGAGAACCTATGCCATATGTGTATGATGAAAACACAAGAAAAAGAAAACAATTAGAGGCAGAAGAAGCTGCTGCTCAGAAGAAACCAAAGGTTGCTGAAAATCCACAGAAGCAGATCAAGAGAAAAGCTTTTGGAGAAGTTCCCTCTGTTCCCACTAAGCGCATAAAGACTAAAGGTACTAAATCATTTGTATCTTCTTTTTCTAAAATTGTTATAAATGCATCAACATTTAGTTCTATACCTGAACCCCTTCCCACTCAAAATCAAACAGTTCCTGCTCCATCTCAAACATCTGAACCACCAAAAACTCCTTCCCCACCAAAATCATTTGATCCTGTTTCCACTACACCGCCAAAATCTTATGATATTCCTCAATGTGAACAAACAACAACAACACCAGATGACCCAATTCCAACACAACAACAACCAGAAATACAGCAACCAACTGCATCTGAACCCATACAATCTGATCTAGTTGTATCTGAAACTGTTGCATCTGAAACAGTTACACCTGAACCAGCTGCACCTGAACAAGTTGCATCTGAACCACTTGTATCTGAACTACCTCGATCCAAACCTTCTGAAATTCAACCAGAACCATCCAATCCTCCTGAAACAAATATATCTGAGACTGAGGTTCTAAACATTACACCTCTCAAGACTATATTTGAAGTTTCCTCTACATCTTGTACCCAACCACCTCATCTGACTCCTCTGAGTCTGATATCCATCCAGACTTTATTTCACCTCCCTCTCTCAGAGTATTTGAATATAACCAACCAGAACCACCTGTTTCATCTGAAACTCTCATTCCCAAAACCATTCCAAAACCTAAGCCAAGGAGATCTGAGTTTGTATCCTTTGCTTCTTTTAAACCATTCCCCTCTGATCCACTTCCTTCTATTTTTAAGTTTAAAATTTTCTATGACAGAATTGAACCATCTGACTCTACCACTCCTTTTAAACCTAAGCTTTCCATCATTCTACCATCTGTTCTTCAAACCTACATAAAAGAACTGACAGAAATGATTTCATCGGAACCTCTATTGTCTGATAAATCTGCTTTCATTCCTTATACTTCAACCACATTTGATGTCGTTTCTGATGCATCACATGTAAAACCATGTTTGGTTAATTCCTTAACCATATTCAAACCTACCACTTCATCTGACCATCCATCTCTTCCTTTCTACCCTCGTCTTCTGATCATCATTCCAGAATTTACCATTCCACCTCCACCTCAACCCAAGCCATTCACCTTGGAAACCCTTCTGAAACCAAAAACTAGGAAAAATGTTGATAATTTATTTGCAAATTTTATGAAAGAAATAAAGATGCATTTAGGCTCTGTTCAGAAGAGATGTTTGTCAACCATGGATGCAAATGAATCTGATGCTATCTGGAATAACTTCATCAACAGATTCAATATTGTAGCCTCAAATCTGAAGAATGTATGTTCTGATGATGCGAAGCTCAGATTTGCTGAGACTGCCAGAAGCATGATGTGGAATGTGAAAAGATCTGCATCTTTACTTCTTGAAGATATGCTCTTATCTTCTGAAGTATCTGCTACAGAAGCTTCTACAGAATCTGCTTTTGAAGAAAATCATCTGGCTATGACAATTGTGGAAAATCCCTCTGGATCTGTTGCTCATGACTCTGCATCTCCAATGGAAATTAACTCTGTTCCTGCTTCAGAATCTGCCCCACCTTCTTCATCTGAGATCAAGAAAGAGAATCCAGATTTGGAAGATAAGATTGCAGTTTTGGAAGCTGGATAATCTGAGATTAAGTCATGGATGGCCAAGCAAGACCAGAAGACTGAAGACATGGCACAATGGATGTCCAAGTAAGATCAGAAGAATGACAACATGGCTAAGTGGATGACAAAGCAAGAAGAGTCTTCATCTGAGATCACTCCCCTGTTGAAGATGATTCTGTCCAAGCAAACCTAGTTTATGTTTTTCTGTATCTGATGTTTGTGCATATGTACTTGAATGTTTATCTGATGTTTTGTCTATTTTGAATATGAATGAATAACTCTGAGTTTTCTCTACATGATTTATCTTTTCAGTATTTCCTTTTATTTGTCTTTAAAAGTTTTACTTTTTGATTATGACAAAAAGGGGGAGAAAATGGATCTGACTGTTCAAATAAACTCTACCTAAATGAAATTTAGACATATCTAATTTTATCTAACGTGAACTCTTAGTATTTCAGAACAATTGAAAACTCTGAAAAATTCTTTAAAAGTAACTATGAGACTCCCAAATCATACTTAACCAATCAGGCTCTGATTCTGAAATGTTTATCCAAGTCAAGATCTAATTTTTGGAACAATCAGGCTCTGATTCTGAAAAGAATACTCATGCAAAAAGGGAAGTTTTTATTTCTTCTAAGTATTTAATTCAGGGGGAGATTCATCATCTCAGGGGAAGTTATAATTATATTTTCAATTGAACAAAATTTCTTATGTTTTTGTTATCATCAAAAAGGGGGAGATTGTTAGAACACAGATTGGTTCTTAATAATATATCTATGTTTTGATGATAACTCTTATAAAATTTTGTATTAAAGAATTATACACTCTAAAAATTGTTTAAGATTGTTTGCTGCAGATATTAAAGTAAATATTATTCTGGAAGCAAATTAGATCTGAACATGAAAAATATGCAAGGCTCTGAAGCGTCAGAAGCATCTGTTAGAAGATTCTGAACGCTGCCTACAGAAGATTCTGAGCGCTGTCTACAGAAGAATCTGAAGCAGAAGCTACAGAAGAATCTGAAGCAGAAGCTACAGAAGAATCTGAAGCAGAAGCCAGAAGCATCTGAAGCATTGAAGAATTTTGTATGAAGAGTTTCAAGCTTAGTTTATCTCAGAAGACTCTTATAGTACTACGCTGCCAGTACTGAGGATTTGACCCCAAACTCTGCTCTGAACAATTACACACTGTAAGCACACATGCTGCAAAGACTCTGATTCAACAAACTCTAATGTACATCAGAAGACTCTGACTGCTCAAGACTCTGATGGTACTTTGCTGAAACTTGTTGAAGAAGAATTCAAATTATGTCCGTTGGAATGGCCAAACGACTCTTTCGTCATTTATGCTAGACACAAGAATACAAACAAAAAGGATTTATCTGTGCATTCTACTTCTAGGAAAGGTCATGTGATGTGAAGACAAAAAGGCTCAGACCTTTCTGTACACAGCCTTCAACGTGATAGCTACTTGGACCTCTTTGCCTATGAAAGCAAGACTCCACCTCTCTTCTTCAGTTGACGAAACACTTGAAAGAATTCATTACAAGCTCTCATACAATTTATACTCATTCGCTGAATTCATTTCATAGTTCATAAATCTTAAGTGAAAAATCACGGTTGTGATAAAGCTTTATTAGAAGCAATTTAAACACTTGTATTATTCTTACTTTTGTTTGTAAAAGAACCTTAAGAAGATCCAGTTAGGATCAGTAGTTCTTGAGAAGACTTAGAACAATTGTTCTTAGTGCTTGCTATTGTATTCAGTTGATTTAATAGTGGATTAAGTCCTTGTTGAGAAAGGCAAATCACTCTTGATAGGGTGGACTGGAGTAGTTGAGTTCAACGAACCAGGATAAAGATCTTTGAGTTTTTATTTACTAAGTTTTTCTATATACTTATTCAACCCCCTCTTCTAAGTATTTTCTCACCTTCACTATTTTCTTCGACAATCCTTCTGAGTTAGGGTTAGATTTATAAGGTTGATACACCAAGGATAATAATTTTTCATTCTCTAATCTACATAAAGATTTCCATTCCATTCGTTAGAGTGATATATCACTGTTTGTCTATTATACTGATCTCAAGATTATATGGGATGAATTGGAATCCATTTCAACCACACATTCATGTATGTGCAACCCTACATTTTCTTGTCCCCTCAAATCATCTATTCAAACCAATAAGCATTCTGAATACATTACATGCCTCTTAAAGGGGTTAAAAGACAACTTCACCATTATTCACACTCACATATTACTTATGGATTTGTTACATTCATTGAGTAATACATACTTCATGATTCTTCAACAAGAACCTTCACCCTCGCCTAACCTCGGAGATCCTAGAATTCTTTCCATACAAAATTAAACCAATTTTAATGATCGGACCGCATTTTCTTCAAGCAAAGGCAAGGGAAATGAAAACCCATAAATTCCATGATATCTACCCAATGCAACAAGACCAACCACACTCTTGACAACCATTATTTCAAGTATGAATTTCCCTTGGATATTGTTCTAAACCATCATTCTCATATGAATCTAACATTGAATATAAGTAGTTTAAACAAAGCACTCAATCTGATGGAACCAACCGCATTAGTACGAAAGATTACCACCATCTTTTCACTATGTTGAAAGCTTCCGAGAACAAACAAGCAGTAACCTAAGTAGAGCTACTAACAACGTTGATCCTTCACATTTCATTTCTAACATCTCTAAAACATATATCTCAGTCTCTTTAAAATATATATAGATACTTGATTTGAGGGCTTCTGATCATGTTTTCCCAACATCAACAACCTTTCTCAAATTCAACAAATTAAACATATTTTAAATTTTTTCATAGTGGCAACAATATATATATATATATATATATATATATATATATATATATATATATATATATATATATATATATATATATATATATATATATATATATATATATATATATATATATATATATATATATATATATATATATATATATATATATATATATATATATATATATATATATATATATATATATAATATTCTAACACTATTATTTTTACTAATAAAATATACCTGCATAAATTCATTCTTATTTTCATTTCTAGGTTTAAAAAGTCCTTAAAATGTCAACTTATATTTTCACTAAATTCTTGCATTTTTTAGGGTATGGTTATGAAGAAGATGATTGGGATTGTGGATCAAGTTCATAACCTCTACATATTCAACCTCATATATATATATATATATATATATATATATATATATATATATATATATATATATATATATATATATATATATATATATATATATATATATATATATATATATATATATATATATATATATATATATATATATATATATATATATATATATATATATATATATATATATATATATATCACTCTTCCTCATGCCAATAACAATGCTCATCATATTATTTTTGTTACAATATCAACTAGTATAGAATATTAAAGATAAACAACACTAAAAGATAATGGACATGATATATCTTTTTAATGCAGTTTGACCAATCATACCTACCTCTGCGATTATATAATAGTTATAGTTCTCTTTATTTATGTCTTGTGAATTAATTTGATTACAGTGTTATAATTTCCACCATACATATACACGCACGTGCACGCATGCATGTCACACACAAACGCGGACGCGCTTGCACACGCACCCACATACCCACGCATACACACACGCACGTATGCACACACACCTGAACATTGCACGCACACACACATAAACACACCCCTACACGTGCATACACACTCTGACACACACACACACACACACACACACATGCATGAACGTGCACACATGCACGCACACTCGCGCATGCGCACACACACACACACTCACGCACGCGCACATGCACACACATACAAACACACACGCCACGCACATACAAACACACACGCGCATACACACATATAATATGTGACATATTCTCAAAAATCTCAATTCTCAATTTCCCTTAACAAACAATTATCTCTACCCTTAATTATATCAATAATATGAGACATACTCTCAACAACCCATAATCATCTCAACAACCCATAATTATCTCAACAATATGATCCATACTCAATAATATCCTCTTTGACGAATATCAAACCCATATTAAGGCTTCTTGCATGATAATTCATCTTGGAAACTAGGGATGTACACTTCTTGCTTAACATTGAAAAACATCTAATAAGTCCAAGCAATGACTTAACTTGTCACCAATAATTTATTTGGTCAACATATTAGTTGCATACTCTGAAGTATGAACATTTTCAAATAATATTTGTCCATATGCAAATAACTCTCTGATATTATGAAAATCTCACATCAAAATATATAACTTAAAAACAGAATTATATATATAACTAAAAAAACATAAATATATATATATATATATATATATATATATATATATATATATATATATATATATATATATATATATATATATATATATATATATATATATATATATATATATATATATATATATATATATATATATATATATATATATATATATATATATATATATATATATATATATATATATATATATATAATTGGCACTTATGTTTTTTTAGTTATATATATTGATGTGAGATTTTTACAATATTAGAAAGTTATATATATATATATATATATATATATATATATATATATATATATATATATATATATATATATATATATATATATATATATATATATATATATATATATATATATATATATATATATATATATATATATATATATATATATATAATTGACAATGTATATATAAAAAGCAAAATAAAAATAAAAGTTTATATATGAAAATGGAAATAAGCGAAACATCAGTACCGGTACCTTTATATATATAATAAACTGAAACAACAATAGTAAATAAATAAATAAAAACCCAATAGTAGAGATATATTGTTAGCTGTATGTATATATCTCTACTATTGAATTTTTATTTATGTATTTACTATTGTTGTTTCAGTTTATTATATATATAAAGGTAGGTACTGATGTTTCGCTTATTTCCATTTTCATATATAAACTTTTATTTTTATTTTGCTTTTTATATATACATTGTCAATTTTAGTTATATATATATATATATATATATATATATATATATATATATATATATATATATATATATATATATATATATATATATATATATATATTATATAGAACTAAAACTAAAACAAAATCAAGATATGACAAAGAAATCACCAGAAGTGACAAAAAAGGAAAGTTTTATGGTGGTTACTGGTGCGTTACAGTGGTCGGAGGTTGGTTGATTGGTGAACGAAAAAGCTTGAAGGGTAGATTAGATGAAATAAAGAGTGAGGTTATGGTTATATCGTAGATGATGAACATGAAGTCTTTTGATATGAAGTTACTTTGAAGGTTTGAGAGTGATATGGAAAGAAGAAAGGGAGGATGTAGTAGTGATAATGGTGTTGAGAGCTTGGCTTTTTTATTGGTGATAAAAAGTTATGAAGATGTTGATAAATGAAGGAGGAGAGATATGTATGGAAAGAGAAGGATAAAATAGTGAGTTTGGTCATATTATGAAGGTGTTTTCATTTACTGACATGTTTTTTTTCTTCTTGGTGAGAGCAAGTGGTGAGTTTGTTATATGTTGTAAAAAATGAGTCCAAAGGTTGAAAGAGGTTTGGCTTTTTTAAAAATGGTTCGTGATACTGTACATGGACATTTTTCTTGTGTCTGAGTTTTTTACTTTTTGTTTTCAGTATTAGTGGGTTTATTTAAGGTATTAATTTTGAATTGGGAGAGAGGGAATGGCATGGGGGGCGGCTAACTCTTTTATTTTTTCACCACAATGCAACACCAACTATATATATACATGCTAATATGGTTTTATAATTTTTTTTTCAAAAAGTCAAGAATGCCTCCTTCCAAAGTTTTAGAGTAAAAAAAAAGTTTAATGTAAATAATTCAAATAAATAACAACTATTTTAAATAATCAAAATAAAATCAAAACTAAAATGTAGAAAATTCTATTTAATTATTACAAACACATTGACAAAAAAAAAATAAAAATAAAGGGACTCAAAATAAATAAAAGTCGGGCGCAAAAGAGCTCGAAAAAATAAAATGATTGCACCAAAATAATCAGCGCAAAATAAACCTATTGGAAAAATACAGGGTTTGATTAATTTTTGAAATGAAATTTGACCGCTTAAAAGGTTTAGATTGATCAAAATGCGACTGAAACAATAGTTGAAAATTAAAATAAGCCCGCCAGGTTAAACTACGCAAAATATAGATTAATATAAATGACTAATATATATGACGTCTCCAAGCTCGATTTTGAAAATTTGCGTCCACTGATTTTACGCACAGTTAAGGTTCAGTGTGACCGATTTGTCTGTTAATTAGAAAAAATATTTTGACTGACAATTAGGACATTATGCGAGATGAAATTCATGTTATGATATGCATTTGATGTTAATGATTTGATGAATGCATTTATTCGGCGATTCAGGGTCAAAATTAGGGTATGACAGTTGCCCCTATTTAAGTATCTTCGACAAGAGAATATGAAGAAAGTTATTCTTCATATGGTCGCGGTAGGAGATGATTAAATATTTTAAAAGACCTGGATTTTGTCCCTGAATGCAGATGATATGATATGCATGAATGCATGAAGGACTCTCTTTTTTGTTTTGGTTTTGTGGGGATATGTGTCGCTACTGCGAAAATCGGCGCCGGCATGACAGGAGAGTCGCCACCGTGCGTTATTTATCCCAAAGGAGGGAAAGGAAACGCTCGAAGTAAACCTCGCAAAGACGGGAAAAGGTATGGTCATCGCAACCAAAACCTGGATTCGGGAGTCGGTTACGCAAGGGGAAGGTATTAGCACCCCTCACGTCCATCGTACTCGATGGGATCCACGCTTGGTGTTTATAAGGAAAAGGGTGTGTTTATCTATCTACGCTAATGGCCAGTCTGAAAAGAAAAAGAAAAGGACAGGACTCGACAGAACATACGGTGTTCTAGGCCTACGTACTCCCTCGTGCAATGGGAAAGTCAGAGTCAACGTAGTTCAACCACCTACGTCTAAACGGGGGGAAGGTTGCTCGCCAGGACATCGCGTCCTGTGCCTACGTACTTCCACACGGCATGGAAGATCAGAGCAAACGTAGTTCGACTGACTACGGCTAAACCGGGGGGAAACAAACTGGTTTCAAAGGTTCGGGAACCTACAACTACGGTCTGATCTCAAATGCACTCGGGCAAGAGAGAGGGATAATAATCAGTCGTTAGCGGGGAAGTCTTGATCGCACAGCCGCGAGAGAACAAAAGGTTAGTTGTTAGTGTGCTCGCTAGGATATCGCATCCTATGCCTACATATCCTCGTTTGGTACGAGGAATCAGAGCAGCTGTAGTTCGGCTAACTACGACACAAGCTACTCAAGAGCTCCTATTGAGAAAGGAAAAAGACACCCTAAAAATATGGTAAAAAGGGGAATCTACCTAATGTTATCATGCCTGGTTGACCATCCTAATGTCTATCATAACGACTCCGCAGCGGAGAAGTCAGAGCTCCTGAGGGATCATGGCAACAGGACTAAACACCAAACAGGAAATACTGCAAAGTAAAGAAATACCGGAAATATGCATGAATGCAACAACCAAACAAGCAAGGCACAAAGGCCGCAAACCACAGAGGTAAGGGAGCCCAGCTCTACCAAATACCAGTAAGCAAAGCCACTCAATAACAAACAAGCAGAAGGAGGCCCACCTCAACTTCTCATGCACACAAAGCCTACTTCTAAGATGCACCTACCTCAGAAATATCTATATGAACCCCTAAGTCTAATGCAGCACAGCACCACACAAGTCAAACAACACAAAGAGAAGGCTAGCTAACCTGACAAACCTCTATCCAAAGCTTAAACAGAAACCCTGAGCAAGACCCCTAAACAAAACTCTGAAATAAACCCCTGATCAAACCCTGAACAAAGCTCTATGCAAAACCCTAAGCGAAACCCTAATCAAATGAAATCAATCCCAGTCTTCAAGCTTCAAAACAAGCTTACCAAAGAAAGGGAGCTAAGCAGACAGACTCATAGTGCCTTCCTCAGGAAAGTGCTAGGAGGTTACCACTCAGGAATCATATCCTATGCGGCTCGACAACTGTGAACGGTTTACATTCCTCCTCAGGAGAAACTAAACTCACACAAAGGCTCCAGCATCATCGGATATTTAAGAAAGCCTATATGAACTAAGGGAACTAAGTGAACAAACCCATAGGACCTTCCTCAGGAAAGTACTAGGAGACTTCCACTTAGGAATCATATCCCATGTGGCTCAACAACTGTGATCAGTTTACGTTCCTCCTCAGGAGAAACTAAACTCACATGAAGGCTCCAACATCATTGGATACTTAAGAAAGCCTATAAGAACTAGGGGAACTAAGTGAACAGACCCATAGTGCCTTCCTCAGGAAAGTACCAGGAGGCTTCCACTTAGGAATCATATCCCATGTGGCTCAACAACTGTGATCAGTTTACATTCCTCCCCAGGAGAAACTAAACTCACATGAAGGCTCCAACATCATTGGATACTTAAGAAAGAGGTGAGAAGAAAGAATGAAAGTCATTCATAGTGCCTTCCTCAGGAAAGTACCATAAATTTCCTTCAAACTTCAGGATCTCAAACCTCACAAACAGAGAGCAAGCTCTTAGACTAGGTCTTCAATCTAATGCATCCTTGCAAGCTCCAACAGGACTTCATACAGCCTCCATCTTCAAGAAGAAACCACAGATCCTCAAACCACAAGAAACTATCTCTGAAGTTCAACCACAGTTGAACTTCAAAGTCAGAAGCCATCAAGACTTCTCCTATCTTCAAGCTCAGACAAAAAATAACAGAACACCCTACAAAAATCTATCAAAAATCTAGGGGAAACCTACATGGCTCTATGATCCCAAGATCAAATCTCAAAGCCTAAGTCAACTTCTAAGGCTACTAAACAATCCCTAACATATGAATGGTCAAGGGTTACCAACAAGTTATGAGGTCTCTATTCTCTAACCCTAAAACAATATCAATCAACCTCTAAAAAATCTATGAAAAATCTATGGGGAACATGCATTAGTCTAGTGCAACATACTAAAAAACTAGAGTAAAAATCAATACCAAATGAAAGAACTAAAATCAACAAGGCAGACGTATCCACAAAATACACTTCAAAATCAATAAACATGTAAAAAATGCAATTAAAATGAAAATGCATGATTAAACTAATGTTTTTGTTTAATAAAATCCTAAATTGAATTACGAACATATAGAAAAAAGAATGGAATTATTTGATCAAATCTACTATTTTTTAGGAATTTTCTTCTAACATGCATGAACTAAAAGATATTAAAAAGTCATTTAAATGGAAAATATGCTAAAAATAGCAAACAAAAATAAAATGGCATTTTTATTTTTATTATTTTTTCTACACATGATTAAGAATCTAATGCAAAAAGAAGGACTCAACAATATTAAAATTCTGATTTTATATGATTTTTACAAAATGAAGGAAATATAAAAGAATTAAAAACACAAAATGAATTAAATTGGGGAAGGGGTTCAGATAGCACATGTGCTCAAGTGTTATTCTAAGGTGGGCCAGAGAGGGGTGGTGCGCATAGCAAATGGCGTAGGCCCATATGAATCAGAAATTCAGTGGAAAATAAAAAGAAAAAAGGAAAACGCGTGGGGGTGCATTAAGCAAGTTTTCAGTTCATTTATCCACTGGGCCCATGCACGGGGGCGCGAATAGCAGTGGGGCCTAAGGCCCAGTCCAAAATTCCTTCAGCTCTCACGCAGGGGGGGGGGGGGGGTGAGCGAGCAAACGGGGGAGTAACACTTCAGCAAAACACATTTGGGCCTTGAACCCAATCTGAAACCCTAGCCCAAAACCCTAACAACAAAACCCTACTTCCTTCCCCATTTTCTGATCACTGTTCACCAACAACAAACCCTAACGCCGCCTGCAACGAAATTCTCTCTCTGCAACTCCTCTAACCTACTCTCAAGAACCTTCAACCAAACCCTCTCAGATCAACTCACAAAAACAAGCAAACAATTACTAAGAAATCCTAATCTCAACGAAACAATATCATCTAAATCCATTCGATCAAGCAGAAGAACTAGCTTCACACTTAGAGAATGCGTACCTGGGACGAATCAAGAACCAACTCGTGGAGTTCTCGAAGCTTCAAAGGAGATCGCCGCGAGAGAGACTAAGATTTGGAGGTTCTCTGGAACTTGCTCGCTCGAACGATCTGGAGAAGAGAGCAGGAGATCTTTCTGGAAAAATTGAAAGTTGCTTGAAGGAGTTGAAGATCGCTGGAAAAAATCTTGAAGAACGATGGAGGTTGGACTTTGAAGATCAATGGAGATTTGATGATGTTCTAAAGAAATCTGGGAATGTTGATGAATGCTATGAAGATTTTCTGGAAAATTGGTGAGCTCGCATGAATTTTCCGGCCACGGTTGAGTTTTCCGGCGACCGTTGATAAAGGTGGACGGAGGAGAAAGATGAAGATCGGAGGCGATCAGATGGATTTCTGGTAAATTTCCAGATTCCGGCGGGATCACCAGTTTCCGGTGACCGGTACGGTGGATGGGAGTAGTCCGGCCGGCGGCTGCATGGCCGGCGACGATGTGCTCCAGTGAGGATGAGGGCGTGACAAGTGTCACGGGAGATGGCTGAGTGGGTGCATGCACAACGCCACATGTGGGTGGCTGCTGAGACGGGGGACGCGTGTGCTTCTGGGAGTGAGAGAGAGAGATAGTGGAATCTGAGTGGAAATGAGGTGGTGGGTCCTGGTGTGAACGTGTGGCACGGCTATATAGTGACAAGTGTCACTCAATTTTCTGGACCAAAAAACCGCACACAAAAAAACTGGACTGAAAAGGACTTGGGATTCCAAATGCACAATCTGGCCCACGAGACTGCTACCAATAACACACAAAAAAATCTGAATAAAACAAAAAATTACCTAATTAAAACTAATCCAAACTTAAACCTAATTAACTACCAATTAACACTACAATTAACTGAAAATTAATCTATCCTAACTAATCTAACAAATTCAGTTAACCTAATTAAACCCTGATTAAATCTAAAAATGATTAAAATCTAATTAACTCCATATTAAACCAAAAATGATTAAAACTCTACTAATTTCTATAAAATCTCTTATTAAAATCCTATTAAAAATCTACCATTTATTTATAATATCTATTTAAAAGAAAAACTATATTAAAACATACTCTATTTATTTCTATTTAAAAAAACTATTAAATTCCTATTAAAATAAAAGAAAAATCTATATTTATTCTAAAAACAATTAAAAGCTATTTAAAATCTATTATATTCTACAAATGATTAAAAAACTATTAAATCTACTTAAAAAAATTCTACAAAATTCTAAAAAAAGATTCAAACTATTAAAAAATGTTAAAAACCTATTTAAATTCTTAAAAAACTTATAAAGCTCTAGAAAAAAGATTTAAACTATTTAAAAATGTTAAAAAAATCTATTTAAATCCTAAAAAATCCCTAAAGCCTATTTAAAATCTACAGAAGGCTATTAAATCCTAAAAAATGCAGACAAATGAAAATGACTAATATAACAGATAGCGCGAGACCAGATCGAATCAAACAGTAAACCCCCCGGGCATCAGAATATCCCAAAATCACCATGCAAGCTGAAAATCACCGAGGAGCGCACAATTTCCCGAAAATAAAACCCTGATGATCTGGACTGGATCTGAAATATCCGGTAAATGAAACCCAAATTGTAACTCTGATATCCTCTGTCTGCGCACAAATGTCATGCATCTGAATTGCGAATACGAACTTAAACCATGAGTCAGATAGGAGAACCGGTTGGTCAAATTTTAGGGTGCAACAGCTGCCCCTATTCAAGCGACTTAGACCTGAAGGGTTTGAAGAGCGCTCAGCCTTCAAACATTCAGAGGTACGAGACGGTTGAATACAAATAAAACCCGAAAATTTGCCAACCGCGAGAATATACTGTAAAACATCTTGGGGAATAAACTCCAGAACTAAACCCAGTCGTCACGGCAATAAACTGATCAATCATCTGATAAAGAACTCCTGCTTTAAATGCCAGTTACCTGTGATATCCCAAATAACAAACCCGAGGGTTGCAGCAAAACACCTGATCTTCTCATATCGCCTACTGATAGGCAGGAAGATAAATATACTCACGTCGTCTAAGGATAGACGGAAAGACACCCTCAATCTGAAGAAACAGACCAATACTCACATCGTCTAAGGATAGACGGGAAGACACCCGAAATTCAATACTCACATCGTCTAAGGATAGACGGAAAGACACCCTGATTCCATACTCACATCGTCTAAAGATAGACGAAAAGACACCCATAATCTCCAAAAAGAAAATTCGATATTCACATCGCCTAAGGATAGACGGGAAGACACCCAAAATCCAATACTCACATCGTCTAATGATAGACGGGAAGGCACCCTGATCGAATACTCACATCGTCTAAGGATAGACGGGAAGAAATCCAAAATCGATACTCACATCGTCTAAGGATAGACGGGAAGACACCCAAATCGAATACTCACATCGTCTAAGGATAGACGGGAAGACACCCATCGAATACTCACATCGTCTAAGGATAGACGGGAAGACACCCATAATCCGATACTCACATCGTCTAAGGATAGACGGGAAGGCACCCTGATCAAATACTCACATCGTCTAAGGATAGACGGGAAGACACCCATCGAATACTCACATCGTCTAAGGATAGACGGGAAGACACCCATAATCCGAAACTCACATCGTCTAAGGATAGACGGGAAGGCACCCTGATCAAATACTCACATCGTCTAAGGATAGATGGAAAGACACCCAAAATCGATACTCACATCGTCTAAGGGTAGACGGAAAGACACCCAAATCAAATACTCACATCGTCTAAGGATAGACGGAAAGACACCCAAATCAAATACTCACATCGTCTAAGGATAGACGGGAAGACACCCATAGTCCACGAAGGGAAAAAATTCAATACTCACATCGTCTAAGGATAGACGGGAAGACACCCATAATCCACGAAGGGAAAAAATTCAATACTCGCATCGCCTAAGGATAGACGGGAAGACACCCATAATCCCGAAGGAAAAAATTCAATACTCACATCGTCTAATGATAGACGGAAAGACACCCAAATCGACTACTCACATCGTCTAAGGATAGACGGAAAGACACCCATACGCACTTCAACACCCATCCATCAAATCTCAGAATCCTTTCGTCTACGGGACTTGATGGAAAGAACAATATCCTTAAAGGGGCCACATCATCAGTATGGACCGACGGGAAGAAAACCACCTTCAAAGAGCCATGTTGTCAATAAGAATCGACAGTCAGGAAAACCCTCTTGACACGTCATCTCATCCGATATACAGAAAGAAAACCACTATCCGAAAGATCGCTTTGAAACCCCTCAACATCTAATGATAGCTGGAGAAGACTCGCTGGGGAAACACACCATTTGTATGATCTGACGATAAGAAACCCGCTGAAAAATCACCTGCCACTTCACATCGTCTACTGAGAGACGGGAAGAAAACCACATGCCAGAGAAACCTATCTTGAAACCCCACTGGAGAAATAACCGAAACTTCACATCGTCTACTGATAGACGGAAAGAAAGCCATATTCGAACTCGAGACGTCTAATGATAGACGAAGAAATCCACTTATTGGAGGGACACATCGTCAATATGAATTGACGAGAAGAGAAGTTTGTCGACCAAATGACTGATTGATCAAAGCATAACTGTTGTATGATCTGGAATACGAATAAACTGCTGAACTGTCTGAACACTGCTGCTGGATAAATGCCCCTGAACTGATCACAGCGTAGTTCACGCGCCATACGAGGCTGATAGAAACCCTGGCTCATGCTTCGTATGCATATGCATATGCTTGAATTTTCTATGACGTAATGCTCCATTCAGGATGGAAATGCTACGCATTTTGACAATGACATGCAAGTATGATGCAAATATGATGATGCATGCAATATGCTAATGCAGGCTCGAGCTGCTGGTGGAAGTCGGGTACAGAAAACCACTTCAGCAAAATAAATGCTGAAGACGAAGCCAACTCCGCTGGGGATAAACCGGATATCACAGCATTATTCCAGCAAAATAAATGCTGGAAGGGTGAAATCAACTCCGCTGGGGAAATTGGGAACTTAACCAGACACCTCGTTGCAGTAACACCCTACTGGGGAATATAACTCTGCTGGAGAATAGCAGACGTGCCAAGTATGATTGGACTTCTCTGGGGATAGCTTACCCGTGCCACTGAAAAATTGGACTTTGCTGAAGAAAATAGACGGAGTCTTCCCGCGTACTGCCGAAGCTCGGATTTGGAAACTGATGCGCCAACACGGATGGGCCTCACAGTGACCGCCAACCTAGATTTGAACTTTTAGGCTATCTGCGATGGGTCAAGTACACCTGACGCCGGAAAACATTCTGTCTGCATACACAGTCTCTTGGTTGAAGAGTCACGGGATAGGACCACAACTTCCCGACATCCGTCTCGCCCTCGAAAATTGGCTGAATCTGCTCGAATAACTCTGAATAACCCTGCTGATACGGAGAAGAACAACCCTTTCGCTTCTGACATGCCCCAGCCTGCGGGATCTCTGTGGGGATAGTCCTCGAAAGGGAATCTGAAAATCTGAGCCCTGATGGTCTGATATGAAATGCCCCAGCATTCTGAACTTCGGAGAGATACTTCATATCAAATGCTTCCTGAATGAAGAATAACTTCTGCGCTCTTACGATGGTTTGCCCCCTGACTGCAATGACTTTGCCCCCGATTATCTGATTCAGAATAGTCCCCGATTACAAGATATTCACCGAATCTCAACTTTATGCCCCAGGATAACTGACTTTGAAAGGCTGACCTGACTGGGGATCACAATAATAGCTTGCCCCTGCTCTCGGAACATTTGGACGTTCTGCATTCTATCCTGACCATACTTTCCATTGCAGAAAACTCTCCTGCTGTCAAGCGCTTACTCGCAAGTGAAACAAGTTGTTCTGCGTAAAAGATGTATTAATGCAACACATATAACAGCTTTGACATCCAATCTGTTCACTGGGAAAAGGAAAAAACCGTTTGTAGCATATAATGCACAAAACATTCATCAACATCAGTACCAACATGGTAAGAAGAACCCTTTTAGGAGTCAGAATCGACGCGACCTTCACCGAAGTATGCTTTCGAAACGACCGGCTTCAATTAGGACTTTTGAAGGTTATAACGTGGTCAGGTTCACGGTTTTGAAGGAAAGGATAAAGGCTCAAAGTTTATCTTAACCCACCCATTCTCCTTGATGTTCTCCGATCCTATGTTCAGCTAATGCGACCTTAGCACTCACCTCTCAGAGGTTGAAAGATAGGAGTGATAGTTCGAGGAACCATGAGATTTTGGGAGTGACGGTTACTCACTCTTCGTCTTTAACACTTGAGGTCACACGACTCGTATCTCATTTGAGGATTTTTCCATCCTTCTTTCATCTTTTTTTTTCTTATCCCTAACTTTTTCCTGGACTAACTCTTTGGAGTTTCTTTTGATTCTTTAAATCCAGCGGGATGCCCTCATTTTTGCCTAAGTCATTTGTTTTGAAGTTTTGACTTAGCGGGCTTTTGATTTCTTTTTTCGCTTTTTTCTTTTCGAACAAGTCATGTGACACTGGTTGTCTGACTCATTGGGGAATAATGTGATTGTCTCACTCTTGGTTTAACCATTGTGGTTTTTTAGGCACGACCTCTAGAGGTGTGATTGATCCTCGAACGGACACTCCTTTTTCAATTTGGACGCTCGGTCAAATTAGCTAACACCTACCCTGCCCCAGGTTAAGATTGAGGGTTTTTCATTCACAGAAAGAAACTCCTACTACAAGGCTCAAAGGGGTTGACAAGGGATTATCTTCCTTATATCACCGGTGTTTAGGGATTTGAAACAATGCCTGTACATCATCAACAGGTTTTATTTCAAAAGCATACAATCGGAAGCTGCATGTCGTTCATTTTCGTCATCCTCCCCAGATTCCTCTTAACCAGGCGTTGGACATTTGTAAAAACAATTAGTGAACACGAATGGATTCAATCAAAACATGCATATTTATTTCATTATCATCAATTGAATGAAAACAACAAGTTTTACAAACAAGATTGCAAATTAAACAGGAAAGAAACTACAAGCGTAAAGAAATGACAAGATAAAACAAAGAAAAATGCTAGCTTCCGAGAACCGGGCTTTCACATCTGTCCTGCTGCTGAACCAGCTATCTTCACAATCAGTTATTAGAGGCAACGCGAAGTTGTCCTGATCTGCCTTCAGCGACCCAACCAAATTATAGAGCCCCTTCCCCTCATTCAGATGATTTTGGACCCTTCCTGCCCGAAGCTGATTGCTGCACTATCAAGTAGGTCCTGAACTTTGTGCTTGAAGGCCAGACAATCTTCAATGTTGTGCCCCTGTGCTCCTGAATGGAAATCACAACGCTCCTTGATATCATAACCTGCTGGAGGCGTACCTGTCAGCGGGGCTAACTTCCTCTTCTCAACCAACTGCAATCGTAGCAACACTTGAAGAAGTTCGGCATACGGCATCGGCGGTGCACTAAATACCCTCAACGGCCTCTGATTTTGAGCTTTTCGCTGATTGGGATGCTGCTGCCTTTTCCACTGTCGAGATCGTTGTTGTTGTTGCTGGTATCGGGTTGACTGTTGAGCAACCTTCGTAGTAAATACAACATCGGTTTCTTGACTTTCACCGCACTGATTAAGGCACTCCTCATGCTTAGCCATTTTCTTTCTCAGATCTGCCCCGGGAATAAGCAACAATTGTGGGCATGGAGATTCTGACACCATGGAGTCCAGGATACGTTTCTGACCTACTGCAGCTTTAGAAACATCCGTCATCTTGACGTCAGCTGGGATAGGAGCAATACGTACAGCTACGCCGCTCGACGTGAATTCAATATCCTTCGAGTCAATCAGGTCTTGAACATTGTGCTTAAAAGCATGACAACCCTCGATATCGTGTCCGAGTGCCCCAGAATGAAATTCACATTGCTTACTGGTATCGTACCCGTGAGGAAGCGCTCCTGTGGGTGGTTCCAACGTTCTCTTCTCAACCAGATTAAACCTCAATAAAGTCTGCAAGAGCTCAGCATATGTTGTAGGTGGCACCTCAAATATTCTCTTTGGCTTCCCTTCCTGAATCCTCCGTTGAGCCGGATGCATCTTTTGTTGCTGTTGCTCAGGTTCCACAGGTGGCACGAGCTTTTTCACTGCGGCTTCAAATAGCTGATCATCCTCTTTCCAAAGCACATTCTTGACTACTTCCATGATCAAGCTCATTTGGGTCTTCAGCTGACTATTTTCCTCTTTGAGGATCTTCTGCTCCAGACGCATCTCTTGCATGTCTCTCATCATCTGCCCCAGCTGGCTTCGGACTTCAACCAATTCAACCTGATTCTGTTCCATCTCTCTGAAGGAATTCCTACAACAAACTGGACGATGAGGAAATAAGACCCACGGTTCTGAGGTACCTGTTAAATGATAACGCAATGCAGAAAGCAAACACATATTCAAGACAAGGCATAGAGAAACTCAAGCTATAAGCACACAGACAAACATCTTCCCCACGTGTATAACCAACAAAAGCAGCACGTAAGCACAAACGAGTACGAATACAATGACCCCAGCCAACAATCCTGGTGGTGGTCAGCAAACACTAGTGCACAAAAGCTAAACGGATTAGGCAGAGAAAACAGATGCGACACCCGACACAGAAACCTCTAGAAACTTCTCCCATATTCCACTGAACTCTCCGATTGACAATCTTCAGAGCACGCACTTCCTGTGGAGTCTTCCATGACATTAACTGACGAACCCACGCAGCTGGATGACGGAGAATCATTAATCTGAACAAAACCCTGGGGCGCGATGAAGATCCGGTTAGAGTCTAACAGATCCTGAATCTGGCTTCTAAGCACCTTACAATCATTTGTTGAATGCCCCTGTGCCCCAACATGGTACTCACAGCGGGCGCTGGCATCAAAACCTGGAGGATACGGTGGAATCACCGGCTTAGTCTCTTTTGGCACTATCAATCCACTTCTGACCAGATCTGGCAACAACTGACTGTACGACACCGGTAGGTGAGTAAACTGCCTTTCAGGTTTCCTTGGTCTTCGTTGGGCGTGCTGACGCGATCGACGACAGGATGACCGTTGACTTGAAGTGTCTGAAAACCGATCCTGAGATGCTAGAGATTCTGAGATGACGTCATTTCCTTCTTCCCACTCTTCTTGAGAACTCACAACTGACTCATTCTTATCAACTGGGACGTAAGGAGCATCTCGAAGCTTTCCGCTCTTGAGTCCTCTCTCAACAAGCTCACCCATTCTCATCAGGCCCACAAAGTTTGTACAACCGAACAATTTGTCAAAATAATGGCCTTTCAGAGTACCCAAGAAGATGTCAACCATTTCTCTTTCCTGAAGAGGTGGTTGAACACTAGCAGCCAATTCTTTCCATCTTCGCACATACCCTCTGAATGATTCATTCTCCGCCCGGGATAATTCTTGCAGATGTACGAGACTAGGAGCCAAATCCAGGTTCTAATCGTACTGCTTCATGAAAGCTCTGGCTAAATCCACCCATGATCGAATCTGATTACTCCCTAATTGCACATACCACCTCAAGGATGCCCCAGTCAGGCTATACTGAAAGCAATGGATCATCAATTTGTCATTTCGCACAAACGCAGTCATTCTTCGACAGAACATCATCAAATGCAGCTTCGGACAGCTAACCCCCGTGTACTTTTCAAATTCCGGCACTTTGAACTTATAAGGCAACACCAGGTCAGGAACCAAACACATGTCTTTAACATCCAGGTTAACAACATCATTCATCTTCAAAGCTTTCATTCCTTCTTTCAACGCTCGGAGTCTTCTATCCTTTTCAAGAGCTCTTGGATCTACCATCCTGGCTATTGGAATATCTCTTCGTGAATTCATCACAGGGAAAGTAACACCTTGATTGTTAGCAGGAGGAGGACGTTCATTTCGGGCAACAAGCTGCTCATGTCGATCTCGGTTCTCATCCGTAGGCTGTACAACTTGGTCTGCCGTAAGGTTGTTCGCTGGCGGGAAGTCTTCCATAGAATCATACTGAGGGTGGGACGTCATAGTAAACCCTGTCAAGGTGTTAGGAGCCTGGAAATTGCCTTCAGACGCAGCTACCAATTACCTGTAACTGACTACCCTGCTTGATTCTGAAATCTGCTTCAGCCCCTTGGTCGTCTTCAACACTCTACTCTTGCCTCGAACAATCCCCCGAGAATCACCCTCTGGTGAAAACAAAGGCTTGATAAGTGCTCTGGCCTGCTAGAGTAATGCTATGCAATATGATTTATGCAGACGGAAATACAAAAAAATGCTAACGTGCATGTGTGCATTGGAGATATTTCCCCTCCAATTCCAGTGTCAGTGGTAGCAAGACGAGATAAACCATAAAGACAATATTTAGAAAAACCCTCATATATTTATTGAAATGACAGTCTTGTCAAGATGTTACACAATTATGTTCCATACAACTGAGATGATAAAGGAGGATCCCAACCAACATGCCTGGTGGTGATCTCAACATAGAGAATACAAGAGAGAAATCAAGTGCGAGTACGGTCGCGGAAATCCTCAACCAGCTTCTTCGTCTCAGGGTGATCCGGTTGATAAATCAAGCCTTCTATCAACTGATCCCTCTTCCTGACCGTTCCCTGGATATCTCTGACAAAGTCTTCCCAAGCCTTATCATGGGCACCCTCCCCAGGTTTGGGTCTCTTGGCGTCTGCTCTGCGCTGACAATTTTCCAGATTCTTCATGGCATCAATCAACTGGTGTTCAGCCTCGTATCGACGGCATGCTTCTTCTTCGAGCTCTTCAGTCTTTGCTTTGACCTGTTCTCTAAAAACTGAGCAACCTGGGTCTTTAGCTCTTCTTCCCGTTCTTTGCGTTTGGCCATAGTGAGATCCCAGTGCTCTCTGAACTTAGCTAGCTTCGTGTAGGCCCTTTCCAGCTCTTGCTTCTTAGTAGCCAATACACTGCTAACTGAGTCCACATCTAACTCCAGACGCTTCTTGGTTTCAGTCAACTCCAATAACGTAGTCTTCAGATGTTTCAGAGTTTCGGCCTGTTGCTTGGAAAAATATCCTGTTTCAATCTTTTCATGACGAAGCTGGGCATTCTCCTTCTCTAAAGCTTCCTTAGCCTTTGCTAACTCTTCTTTCTCTGCCATGAGCTGCTTGTATACCTGCATGTCTATAGTGGTGGGCTCCTCCACCGGAGATGGATACAATGGCTGAACTGCAGGATAAGGCATAAGGAATTTCGTAGCTCGTTCACGAATCCATTCCACATACGGACCAGGAACTCGAGTATCCCCTCTGCTACCTGAAGGCTTCCCTCTCTTATGCAGGTTCTTCCATGCCTTCTCAAGCTTGGTCAACATCTCTTTCCCTATTGCCCCAGTGAGATACAGAGATTCCTGTATCTCCTCGGGCTTCGGCGCTCCCTGAGGTACATACCCAAATTGCCTGATTAATAAAGAAGGGTTGTAGTTGACACACCCTTTCCTTCCTATCAAAGGAACATTAGGGAATCCTTCGCATTTGTATATGACCTCAGCTCCGAACACCTCCTCATTAACCCACACCACATTCTCAGCAGTCAACCCCATCAAGCGCTCGGGCCATCCTAAAGAATCAATAGAGGTGACAAAAGGGCCTGACTTAGGCATATGACTGGTGAACCACCTGCACAGGAGAGGTACACAGCAAGAGACATTCCTTCCTCGCCGCTTTTCATTTTGGTAGTGAGTGGAGTGGTGGATATCTCCCAGCAAGGTAGGAACTGGGTTCTTTGCAGCCAAAATATAGAAAGCATCTGCATCAACAAAATCAGGAATGTTTGGGAACAATACGATGCCATAAACACACACAGCAAGGATGGCGTCAAAAACAACCCAGCCACCTTCCTTGGCATACTCCCGAGCCTTCTCCACCAAGACATCCAACGGAAATCCCCACACATCTCCTCTTCTGATCATCTTCCCTGTCAGTTCAAACTCTCTTAAGTACAGGATGGCAGAAAGCTCAGCCAGATTAGGCTTAGCGTCCGTTCGATAGAAAGGCATCTGCTCGCGAATCGGTATGTCCAAGAGTGCAGAATACTCCTCCAGGGTAAGAGCCAAGACAAAGTCAGGAAATACGAAACACCTGAGCTCCGCGTCATAAAACTGCAACAGGGTATAAATGCCGCTGATCTCGTAAGCCGAGGGCTGGTAAACATAATTCAAGATTCTCCCATACGTCTTCCTGAAATCTCCCATCACCCTCTTCTTAGCAACAATAATCAACTCTGACAACAGACTGATATCTGGAGACGGGAACTTGTAGGGTAACACTCTCTTCATGGTTTCCATGTCTTGCTAGGAAACAAACACCAGAACTGGGATGGAAAATATGTACCTGTAATACACACGTTAGTTGAATGCAAATGGTAATGCAATGATGCAGTATGATAAATAATGCAATCAGTGAACACAGGGGCTATGCTGTAGCCTGAAGAGGAACATCTCTGTGATCAAGAACAGAAAACCACCACAGTCACCAGAACTTCATGACACTAACTGTCATCTGATATTCAAAATACCACCCCTGGTAAGAAATCCATCTGAACCTCTGTATCTGACGAGAAAACCATTTGATAATAGCATCAACCTCAGATAAGAAACCCATCTGATCCAGACAACACACCTGGAGATGAATCAAGAAAACCATCTGATAAAGGTACTGAATCATGGTTTCTGAAGGCCAGTTTTCCTGCAATAACCCAATCCCCCTCACAGGTATGATGAACCTAATCCACGGACAAAGGTACGGCATCCTATGCGGTCATCAGCGTCACAGACTTTCATGAATGATGATACGATTCCCAGAAGGAGTGGCATCATCAAGTCATGAAGAGGCCTCACTTAGCTGACTTCCGAATGATCGGTCCCCAGAGTCGACAATCCTCACGTCTGGACTCCCCTCAGATCCTCAGGACCAGAAAGGAGCACCTCTGCGAGAACCTCGTCTGAGTGCAGATTTCGTAGGGAACTGTGCCTGCTCAGCAGACAGGTTCGTCTACTACTCTCCGCAACTATGTCTAGGTGCATACTCAAGCCCAGGTCCGGCTTCTCACTCATAGTAACCTCCCTCTCCCACAGCAATAAACATAATAATATAGTGCTGAAAATAAATGCGGAAAGGTAAAGGTGAAGAAAAGTAAAGTGCGGAATGTAACACCCCCTTCTACACCCCAAATAAATGCATATAAAACAATTAAGCACATACAAATTATCAGAGTAAAAAGGTTTTATAATAAGGTATAAAAGAAGAATGCCACAATTTCACCAACGAAACTCTTCAACATTTTGCTCCATAAAATATGTAACAATTTCGTAGTTTTAGAATTCACATTTCAACATTCAATTTGAGCGGAAAATAACATCATTTGATCAGTTCCAAAATATTAATTCAAATGCACATAAGTCATCCAGATTAATGCATCATATCAGTTAGATTACAAAACCACATCAGCTGATACATCGCAATGTATCACAAAAGAATGACTATACTAGTCTAACTACCCGGTGTTACATATCAGAGCAGCCGACTCAAAAGAATAAAGACTAACTTCACAAAAGGACTCCAGCATCCTAATCTGCAATGCCTCATAGAGCATTATAAAACAGCAGAAGGGTGAGAAATATAACCATAATAATCAAAGCATAAGATTATATATATATAGGTAGTCATATAACACATATTCACATTTCTCACCATACTTCATTCTCTTAGTCATATATATTTACCACACATATATAGACAAACCTGGATATTCACAAAGCATTTCCATATTATGCATACACTTACAATTTCCACAATCTCATCATTCACACATAAGCATCTCTTCATGCATATGTCATATATCAATGTGACTCAATAACTCAATGCAACTCATGCAATGCGGTACCGACTCTCGTTATCTTTTTTCGGTTTTTACATTAAACCGGGTCCACTCTTCTAGACCGATAACCCGTTATCTTTTTTCGGTTTTTACATTAAACCGGGTCCACTCTTCTAGACCGATAACCCGTTATCTTTTTTCGGTTTTTACATTAAACCGGGTCCACTCTTCTAGACCGATAACCACAAAGGCCCGTCCTCTAAGCCTTCAAACCCACTCTTCTAGGTTTGGGACAAGCCACTAGTTTCCACGAAACTAACAGACATTGCCTCTTGACTAAATGATGCATGTACAATCAACCACAACAAATGCACTTAAGACCGACATCTTAATCTCATGCATTTACATAATTCATCTCTTCAAGAATTACACAATGATTGCACATACAGCATATATCACAACAATCAAGGTATTCACATCACAATACCAATCATACAATTACGAGTGATGCACACATATTCACAATGTTCTCATGCATACTCATCACATAATTGTATACACATCAAGCATTCACAAGTTCATTAAATAATACACACATAATCACCTATTATGTTCACATGTATTTATACTTGATGCAATTAACATTCAAATCACAATTCTAGGATTCACGCCCGTAGGCTACCCACAACACACATCATCACAATAGATCATATCTATATCATATCATAGAGGTATTGACCTCTGAGAGGCAACCAAACCATCTCCACATGAACAACTCAGCAAAGGAAAAATGCTGTCACATTCGCCTCCATTCGCCTGGCGAACCCTCGCAGCGAACCTTCGCCTGGCCTTCGCCTGGCGAACTCTCTCAGCGAACACTCGCTAGGCTTCGCCTGGCGAGACTTCCCAGCGAGCCCAAGTCAGTAGCTACTGACTTCATTCGCCACCATTCGCCAGCACCTTCGCTGGGCGAACCTTCGCTATCCAACTTCGCCTGGCGAACCCACCAGCGAAGTCCACTGGGACTTAAATATAATTATTCGCCAACATTCGCTAGGCTTCGCCTGGCGAAGCTTCGCCTTCGCTCGCCTGGCGAGAGCCAGCGAACCTGCGCAGAACAGAACCCTATTCTGTCTTCTCCTTCACCAATCCATCATCAACCTTCTCTTACACACCCAAATCAGTACAAATAACATCAATACATGTTACCCGACTATTCTACGGCGTTATTACTCAGTTCCAACCGATTAAATCATCAATCTACCGATTATTCCAACTTTTGCCCTAATTGGAAAGTGATGAAAACTCTACCAAAACCCCAACCCAACATACATAACATTATACAATGATCAAATAGAAACATTTCTCACCCTTACCTCGATTAATCGGAGCTTTGATGTTGGTTCTTGATGATTTCCACTTTTCCTCTTCTTCTCTTCTCTTTCTCTCCTTTCTTCTTCTTTCCTCTTTCTTTCCAAATGTTTTCTATCTTTCTTTTCTTTTCTTTCTCTCTTATATATTTCCTTCATTTTCCTTCCTCTCCAATTCCTTCTTAATTCTCTATTAATCCCAATTAATAAAAATTAATTTCCAACATTGATAAAATCCCACTAAATAAATTAATTACTACAATTAATTATTTAATGAAATTTGGGCTGTTACAACCCTCCCCCACTTAGGAATTTTCGTCCTCGAAAATGTTACCTGATTCAAACAGCTCTGGATAAGACTCTTTCATCCGACTCTCAAGCTCCCAAGTGACATTTCCACCAGCCAGTCCTCCCCAAGCGACCTTCACTAAAGCAATCTCTTTACCTCGAAGCTGCTTCAATTTCCGATCCTCAATCCGCATAGGTGATGCCTCAACAGTCAGGTTATCTCTCACCTGCACATCATCTATTTGGACTACATGAGACGGATCCGCAATGTATTTCCTCAACTGAGATACATGGAATACGTCATAAAGATTAGCAAGCGACGGTGGTAAAGCCACACGATAGGCCACTTCTCCTATCCTTTGCAAAATCTGATAAGGACCAATGAAACGCGGCGACAACTTGCGCGACTTCAGTGCCCTACCAACACCTGTCATCGGAGTGACTCGAAGAAACACATGATCTCCCTCTTGAAATTCAAGTGCCTTCCTCCTCTTGTCATAATAACTCTTCTGACGACTCTGAGTAATTCTCATCTTCTCTTGAATCATCTTGATCTTATCAGTAGTCTGTTGAACTAACTCGGGTCCAACAACAGAACTCTCTCCGGACTCGAACCAACACAATGGTGTCCTACACCTCCTACCATACAATGCCTCAAATGGTGCCATACCAATACTCGAATGGAAACTGTTGTTGTAGGTAAACTCAATCAAAGGCAAGTAGCTATCCCAAGCTCCTCCTTTTTCCAATACACAAGCTCTCAAAAGATCTTCAAGCGACTGAATCGTCCTCTCCGTCTGACCATCAGTCTGAGGATGATACGCTGAACTCAAACGCAACTTAGTACCCAAAGCACTCTGCAGGCTCTCCCAAAATCTCGAAGTAAACCGCGGATCTCTATCCGAAACAATACTCAGCGGAATACCATGCAGGCACACAATCCTTTCAATATACAACTTAGCCAACTTCTCCAAAGGGTAATCCATACGCATAGGAATAAAGTGAGCAGATTTAGTCAACCTATCCACGATAACCCAAACAACCTCAAAATTACTCGGCGTCCTCGGCAAACCCGATACAAAATCCATGGAGATACTATCCCATTTCCACTCAGGAATAAACAACGGCTTCATCAAACCCGATGGCTTCTGATGCTCAATCTTCGACTTCTGGCAAGTCAAACAAGAATACACAAATTCCGCAATATCCTTCTTCATACTAGGCCACCAAAATACTTTCCTCAAATCCTGATACATCTTAGTAGCACCCGGATGAATACTCAATCCGCTACGATGTCCTTCCTCAAGGATGCTCTTCCTAAGCTCAACCATGTTCGGAACACAAACTCGATCCCGACATCTCATAATACCATTCCCATCAATCCGAAAATCACCACCTTGGCCTTGGTTGATTAAAGTCAACCGATCAACTAAGCTCAAATCCGATTTCTGTCCTTCTCGAATTTCGTCCAAAATACCACTCGTAAGCTTTAACATACCCAACTTAAATCCAAAAGAAGTTCTCTCACATATCAAACTCAAATCTCGAAATTGCTCGACCAATTCTAACTCTTTCACCATCAACGCCGACATATGCAATGATTTCCGACTCAATGCATCCGCTACAACATTCGCTTTACCCGGATGGTAATTCAAGCCAAAATCATAATCCTTCAAAAGTTCAAGCCATCTTCTTTGTCTCGCATTCAATTCCTTTTGATCAAAAAGATACCTCAAACTCTTGTGGTCACTAAACACTTCAAACCTCGCACCAAACAAATAATGCCTCCAAAGTTTCAACACGAACACAACGGCGGCCAACTCTAAGTCATGCGTCGGATAATTCTTCTCATGCACTTTGAGTTGCCTCGAAGCATAAGCCACAACTTGGTTATTCTGCATCAACACACCTCCTAAACCCATCAAAGAAGCATCACAATACACAACGAATGGTTCTTCTGGATTTGGCAGAATCAAAACAGGAGCTGTCGTCAACCTTCGCTTAAGTTCTTGAAAACTCGCTTCACACTTGGCGTCCCAAACAAAGGCTTGACCTTTCCTAGTCAACTGCGTCAACGGCAACGATAACTTAGCAAATCCTTCAATAAACTTCCGATAATAACCGGCTAAACCAAGAAAACTTCTGATCTCAAAAACTGACTTCGGAGTCTCCCATTGCGACACCGCTTCAACCTTCGACGGATCAACCGCAACACCACTACTAGAAATTACATGACCAAGGAAACTAACTTCCTTCAACCAAAATTCACACTTAGAAAGCTTCGCGAACAACTGCTTCTCTCTCAGCACAGATAACACAATCTTCAGATGCTCGACATGCTCTCCTTCGCTCTTCGAATAAACCAAGATGTCGTCGATAAACACCACCACAAACTTATCCAAATAAGGATGGAAAATCCTATTCATGTACTCCATAAATACACCCGGTGCATTAGTCACACCAAATGGCATCACAGAATACTCATAGTGTCCATACCTCGTTCGGAAGGCCGTCTTCTGAATATCTTCAGCTTTCACACGGATCTGATGATACCCAGATCTCAAATCAATCTTGCTGAACACGCTTGCACCAACCAACTGATCCATCAGATCATCAATCCTTGGAAGTGGATACTTATTCTTAATAGTCACCTTGTTCAACTGTCTGTAATCCACACAGAGCCTCATAGAACCCTCTTTCTTCTTAACCAACAACCCACGGTGACACGCTCGGACGAATAAACCTCTTTTCAAGCAAATCCTCAAGTTGACTCTTCAACTCTTTTAACTCTGAGGCCGACATACGATATGGAGCCATCGATATCGGACTAGTTCCAGGAATCAAATCTATCGAAAACTCCACTTCTCGCTCCGGCGGTAAATCCTTTATCTCATCAGGGAATACTTCCGGAAAATCTCTAACAATGGGCAAACCATCAATCCCTTCACTCTCACCAGTCCTCAAAGTTGCCATGAGCATAAATACCTTAGCCCCATCTTGCACCGATTCTTTCACTTGTTTCCTCGTCATAAACAATTCCCTTTCAACATCCGAGTCGGGAAAAATAACCGTTTTGTCAAAACAGTTAATATACACACGATTGAATTTTAACCAATTCATTCCAAGAATGACATCCAGTTGATCCAAATGAAGACACACTAAATCAATCCCAAAATCTCTACCGAAAATACTCAACGGGCAATTCAAGCAAACATACGGTGTAGTTACCGAACCCATAGCAGGAGTATCAATAACCATACCGCCACCAATCATAGACAACTCAAGATTTAACCTTCTAACACAATCCAAAGAAATAAAAGAATGCGTAGCTCCGGTATCAATTATAGCGATCAAAGGTGTACCATGAATGAAGCACGTACCTCGGATCAATCGATCGTCGCTAGCAGTCTCAGATCCAGATAGAGCGAACACTTTCCCGCTCCCTTGATTCTTCTTCGGCTTATCGCACTTGGTACTGATGTGCCCTCGCTCACCACAGTTATAGCAAGTAACACCCGCACCGCTTCTACACTCTAGAGCCTTGTGGCCTGGCTTGCCACACTTAAAACACTTCAGATCGACACTTTTGCACTCCGGAGCACGATGCCCCGCTTCACCACAATTGTAACACCTAACCGGGGTAGAAACTCCCCCACTTGGCCTCTTGCCAAAACCAACCTTTTGTTTCCCCTTATCAGCAGGAGTCACGTAAGGTTTTCCTCTGAATTGTCCCTTTCCTTTCTTGTCACTTAGACTCTTGTAGTGGCTGGACCTAGCCCTACTGTCTTCGTCATAAATTCTGCTCTTGTTAACCAACTCAGAAAACCGTCTGATTTCCTGATATCCAATAGCTTGTCTAATCTCGGGTCTCAAACCGTTTACAAACTTGAGGCACTTAGACCTTTCAGCATTACCAGTATTATAGTGAGGACAAAATTTGATCAACTCCTCAAATTTCGCCGCATACTCAGCAACCGTCGAATTACCTTGCTTCAACTCAAGAAATTCGATCTCTTTCTTCCCCCGCACATCCTCTGGAAAATACTTCTCCAGAAAGGTTTCTCTAAACAAATCCCAAGTAATCACAATATCATCTTCCTCAAATCTTTGGCGAGTATTACCCCACCAATCTTCAGCTTCTTCTTCGAGCATATGAGTCCCAAACTGCACCTTCTGTGCATCCGAGCAATTCATAACTCGAAAAATCTTTTCCACAGCTTTCAACCAAATTTGTGCCTTGTCCGGTTCATGAGTTCCCTTGAAGACCGGAGGGTTATTCTTTTGGAATTTCCCCAAAGCACGGAATCCATCATCAGCATGATTCCTCTCATTCACATTGGCCGGAGGATTCTGCCCAATTGCCCCCGCCAATCTCGTCAATGCCTCCGCAATCGCTTCGTCGTTCCTTCCTGCAACCATCTTACTAATTCCAGCAACAGAACCACGTAAGGACAACCAATATTGATAATGCAACACACGCATATCAATAACACATAGGGAAAAACACTCTAACAACTTGGCCGGACGGACCGACCAGCTCTGATACCACTATTGTAACACCCCCTTCTACACCCCAAATAAATGCATATAAAACAATTAAGCACATACAAATTATCAGAGTAAAAAGGTTTTATAATAAGGTATAAAAGAAGAATGCCACAATTTCACCAACGAAACTCTTCAACATTTTGCTCCATAAAATATGTAACAATTTCGTAGTTTTAGAATTCACATTTCAACATTCAATTTGAGCGGAAAATAACATCATTTGATCAGTTCCAAAATAATAATTCAAATGCACATAAGTCATCCAGATTAATGCATCATATCAGTTAGATTACAAAACCACATCAGCTGATACATCGCAATGTATCACAAAAGAATGACTATACTAGTCTAACTACCCGGTGTTACATATCAGAGCAGCCGACTCAAAAGAATGAAGACTAACTTCACAAAAGGACTCCAGCATCCTAATCTGCAATGCCTCATAGAGCATTATAAAACAGCAGAAGGGTGAGAAATATAACCATAATAATCAAAGCATAAGATTATATATATATATATAGGTAGTCATATAACACATATTCACATTTCTTACCATACTTCATTCTCTTAGTCATATATATTTACCACACATATATAGACAAACCTGGATATTCACAAAGCATTTCCACATTATGCATACACTTACAATTTCCACAATCTCATCATTCACACATAAGCATCTCTTCATGCATATGTCATATATCAATGTGACTCAATAACTCAATGCAACTCATGCAATGCGGTACCGACTCTCGTTATCTTTTTTCGGTTTTTACATTAAACCGGGTCCACTCTTCTAGACCGATAACCCGTTATCTTTTTTCGGTTTTTACATTAAACCGGGTCCACTCTTCTAGACCGATAACCCGTTATCTTTTTTCGGTTTTTACATTAAACCGGGTCCACTCTTCTAGACCGATAACCACAAAGGCCCGTCCTCTAAGCCTTCAAACCCACTCTTCTAGGTTTGGGACAAGCCACTAGTTTCCACGAAACTAACAGACATTGCCTCTTGACTAAATGATGCATGTACAATCAACCACAACAAATGCACTTAAGACCGACATCTTAATCTCATGCATTTACATAATTCATCTCTTCAAGAATTACACAATGATTGCACATACAGCATATATCACAACAATCAAGGTATTCACATCACAATACCAATCATACAATTACGAGTGATGCACACATATTCACAATGTTCTCATGCATACTCATCACATAATTGTATACACATCAAGCATTCACAAGTTCATTAAATAATACACACATAATCACCTATTATGTTCACATGTATTTATACTTGATGCAATTAACATTCAAATCACAATTCTAGGATTCACGCCCGTAGGCTACCCACAACACACATCATCACAATAGATCATATCTATATCATATCATAGAGGTATTGACCTCTGAGAGGCAACCAAACCATCTCCACATGAACAACTCAGCAAAGGAAAAATGCTGTCACATTCGCCTCCATTCGCCTGGCGAACCCTCGCAGCGAACCTTCGCCTGGCCTTCGCCTGGCGAACTCTCTCAGCGAACACTCGCTAGGCTTCGCCTGGCGAGACTTCCCAGCGAGCCCAAGTCAGTAGCTACTGACTTCATTCGCCACCATTCGCCAGCACCTTCGCTGGGCGAACCTTCGCTATCCAACTTCGCCTGGCGAACCCACCAGCGAAGTCCACTGGGACTTAAATATAATTATTCGCCAACATTCGCTAGGCTTCGCCTGGCGAAGCTTCGCCTTCGCTCGCCTGGCGAGAGCCAGCGAACCTGCGCAGAACAGAACCCTATTCTGTCTTCTCCTTCACCAATCCATCATCAACCTTCTCTTACACACCCAAATCAGTACAAATAACATCAATACATGTTACCCGACTATTCTACGGCGTTATTACTCAGTTCCAACCGATTAAATCATCAATCTACCGATTATTCCAACTTTTGCCCTAATTGGAAAGTGATGAAAACTCTACCAAAACCCCAACCCAACATACATAACATTATACAATGATCAAATAGAAACATTTCTCACCCTTACCTCGATTAATCGGAGCTTTGATGTTGGTTCTTGATGATTTCCACTTTTCCTCTTCTTCTCTTCTCTTTCTCTCCTTTCTTCTTCTTTCCTCTTTCTTTCCAAATGTTTTCTATCTTTCTTTTCTTTTCTTTCTCTCTTATATATTTCCTTCATTTTCCTTCCTCTCCAATTCCTTCTTAATTCTCTATTAATCCCAATTAATAAAAATTAATTTCCAACATTGATAAAATCCCACTAAATAAATTAATTACTACAATTAATTATTTAATGAAATTTGGGCTGTTACACGGAAAAGATAAAACACATATGCACAACACCCAACAGATAAACACCCAAGCGCTAGGATTGACTCGCGTAGGGGATGGGAAACGGTCCCAGCATAAGGGATGGGAAAAGTCCCTAGATGCTATAAGTCCCCAGCAGAGTCGCCAGCTGTCGCTACTGCGAAAATCGGCACCGGCATGACAGGAGAGTCGCCACCGTGCGTTATTTATCCCAAAGGAGGGAAAGGAAACGCTCGAAGTAAACCTCGCAAAGACGGGAAAAGGTATGGTCATCGCAACCAAAACCTGGATTCGGGAGTCGGTTACGCAAGGGGAAGGTATTAGCACCCCTCACGTCCATCGTACTCGATGGGATCCACGCTTGGTGTTTATAAGGAAAAGGGTGTGTTTATCTATCTATGCTAATGGCCAGTCTGAAAAGAAAAAGAAAAGGACAGGACTCGACAGAACATACGGTGTTCTGGGCCTACGTACTCCCTCGTGCAATGGGAAAGTCAGAGTCAACGTAGTTCGACCACCTACGTCTAAACGGGGGGAAGGTTGCTCGCCAGGACATCGCGTCCTGTGCCAACGTACTTCCACACGACATGGAAGATCAGAGCAAACGTAGTTCGACTGACTACGGCTAAACCGGGGGGAAACAAACTGGTTTCAAAGGTTCGGGAACCTACAACTACGGTCTGATCTCAAATGCACTCGGGCAAGAGAGAGGGATAACAATCAGTCGTTAGCGGGGAAGTCTCGATCGCACAGCCGCGAGAGAACAAAAGGTTAGTTGTTAGTGTGCTCGCTAGGATATCGCATCCTATGCCTACATATCCTCGTTTGGTACGAGGAATCAGAGCAGCTGTAGTTCGGCTAACTACGACACAAGCTACTCAAGAGCTCCTATTGAGAAAGGAAAAAGACACCCTAAAACTATGGCTGAAAAGGGGAATCTACCTAATGTTATCATGCCTGGTTGACCATCCTAATGTCTATCATAACGACTCCGCAGCGGAGAAGTCAGAGCTCCTGAGGGATCATGGCAACAGGACTAAACAGCAAACAGGAAATACTGCAAAGTAAAGAAATACCGGAAATATGCATGAATGCAACAACCAAACAAGCAAGGCACAAAGGCCGCAAACCACAGAGGTAAGGGAGCTCAGCTCTACCAAATACCAGCAAGCAAAGCCACTCAATAACAAACAAGCAGAAGGAGGCCCACCTCAACTTCTCATGCACACAAAGCCTACTTCTAAGATGCACCTACCTCAGAAATATCTATATGAACCCCTAAGTCTAATGCAGCACAGCACCACACAAGTCAAACAACACAAAGAGAAGGCTAGCTAACCTGACAAACCTCTATCCAAAGCTTAAACAGAAACCCTGAGCAAGACCCCTAAACAAAACTCTGAAATAAACCCCTGATAAAACCCTGAACAAAGCTCTATGCAAAACCCTAAGCGAAACCCTAATCAAATGAAATCAATCCCAGTCTTCAAGCTTCAAAACAAGCTTACCAAAGAAAGGGAGCTAAGCAGACAGACTCATAGTGCCTTCCTCAGGAAAGTGCCAGGAGGTTACCACTCAGGAATCATATCCTATGCGGCTCGACAACTGTGAACGGTTTACATTCCTCCTCAGGAGAAACTAAACTCACACGAAGGCTCCAGCATCATCGGATATTTAAGAAAGCCAATATGAACTAAGGGAACTAAGTGAACAGACCCATAGGACCTTCCTCAGGAAAGTACTAGGCGACTTCCACTTAGAAATCATATCCCATGTGGCTCAACAACTGTGATCAGTTTACGTTCCTCCTCAGGAGAAACTAAACTCACATGAAGGCTCCAACATCATTGGATACTTAAGAAAGCCTATAAGAACTAGGGGAACTAAGTGAACAGACCCATAGTGCCTTCCTCAGGAAAGTACCAGGAGGCTTCCCCTTAGGAATCATATCCCATGTGGCTCAACAACTGTGATCAGTTTACATTCCTCCTCAGGAGAAACTAAACTCACATGAAGGCTCCAACATCATTGGATACTTAAGAAAGAGGTGAGAAGAAAGAATGAAAGTCATTCATAGTGCCTTCCTCAGGAAAGTACCATAAATTTCCTTCAAACTTCAGGATCTCAAACCTCACAAACAGAGAGCAAGCTCTTAGACTAGGTCTTCAATCTAATGCATCCTTGCAAGCTCCAACAGGACTTCATCCAGCCTCCATCTTCAAGAAGAAACCACAGATCCTCAAACCACAAGAAACTATCTCTGAAGTTCAACCACAGTTGAACTTCAAAGTCAGAAGCCATCAAGACTTCTCATATCTTCAAGCTCAAACAAAAAATAACAGAACACCCTACAAAAATCTATCAAAAATCTAGGGGAAACCTACATGGCTCTATGATCCCAAGATCAAATCTCAAAGCCTAAGTCAACTTCTAAGGCTACTAAACAATCCCTAACATATGAATGGTCAAGGGTTACCAACAAGTTATGAGGTCTCTATTCTCTAACCCTAAAACAACATCAATCAACCTCTAAAAAATCTATGAAAAATCTATGGGGAACATGCATTAGTCTAGTGCAACATACTAAAAAACTAGAGTAAAAATCAATACCAAATGAAAGAACTAAAATCAAGAAGGCAGACGTATCGACAAAATACACTTCAAAATCAATAAACATGTAAAAAATGCAATTAAAATGAAAATGCATGATTAAACTAATGTTTTTGTTTAATAAAATCCTAAATTGAATTACGAACATATAGAAAAAAGAATGGAATTATTTGATCAAATCTACTATTTTTTAGGAATTTTCTTCTAACATGCATGAACTAAAAGATATTAAAAAGTCATTTAAATGGAAAATATGCTAAAAATAGCAAACAAAAATAAAATGGCATTTTTATTTTTATTATTTTTTCTACACATGATTAAGAATCTAATGCAAAAAGAAGGACTCAACAATATTAAAATTCTGATTTTATATGATTTTTACAAAATGAAGGAAATATAAAAGAATTAAAAACACAAAATGAATTAAATTGGGGAGGGGGTTCAGATAGCACATGTGCTCAAGTGTTATTCTAAGGTGGGCCAGAGAGGGGTGGTGCGTATAGCAAATGGCGCAGGCCCATATGAATCAGAAATTCAGTGGAAAATAAAAAGAAAAAAGGAAAACGCGTGGGGGTGCATTAAGCAAGTTTTCAGTTCATTTATCCACTGGGCCCATGCACGGGGGCGCGAATAGCAGTGGGGCCTAAGGCCCAGTCCAAAATTCCTTCAGCTCTCACGCAGGGGGGGGGGGGGTGAGCGAGCAAATGGGGGAGTAACACTTTAGCAAAACACATTTGGGCCTTGAACCCAATCTGAAACCCTAGCCCAAAACCCTAACAACAAAACTCTACTTCCTTCCCCATTTTCTGATCACTGTTCACCAACAACAAACCCTAACGCCGCCTGCAACGAAATTCTCTCTCTGCAACTCCTCTAACCTACTCTCAAGAACCTTCAACCAAACCCTCTCAAATCAACTCACAAAAACAAGCAAACAATTACTAAGAAATCCTAATCTCAACGAAACAATATCATCTAAATCCATTCGATCAAGCAGAAGAACTAGCTTCACACTTAGAGAATGCGTACCTGGAGACGAATCAAGAACCAACTCGTGGAGTTCTTGAAGCTTCAAAGGAGATCGCCGCGAGAGAGACTAAGATCTGGAGGTTCTCTGGAACTTGCTCGCTCGAACGATCTGGAGAAGAGAGCAGGAGATCTTTCTGGAAAAATTGAAAGTTGCTTGAAGGAGTTGAAGATCGCTGGAAAAAATCTTGAAGAACGATGGAGGTTGGACTTTGAAGATCAATGGAGATTTGATGATGTTCTGAAGAAATCTGGGAATGTTGATGAATGCTATGAAGATTTTCTGGAAAATTGGTGAGCTCGCATGAATTTTCCGGCCACGGTTGAGTTTTCCGGCGACCGTTGATAAAGGTGGACGGAGGAGAAAGATGAAGATCGGAGGCGATCAGATGGATTTCTGGTAAATTTCCAGATTCCGGCGGGATCACCAGTTTTCGGTGACCGGTACGGTGGATGGGAGTAGTCCGGCCAGCGGCTGCATGGCCGGCGACGATGTGCTCCGGTGAGGATGAGGGCGTGACAAGTGTCACGGGAGATGGCTGAGTGGGTGCATGCACAACGCCACGTGTGGGTGGCTGCTGAGACGTGGGACGCGTGTGCTTTTGGGAGTGAGAGAGAGAGATAGTGGAATCTGAGTGGAAATGAGGTGGTGGGTCCTGGTGTGAACGTGTGGCACGGCTATATAGTGACAAGTGTCACTCAATTTTCTGGACCAAAAAACCGCACACAAAAAAACTGGACTGAAAAGGACTTGGGCTTCCAAATGCACAATCTGGCCCACGAGAGTGCTACCAATAACACACAAAAAAATCTGAATAAAACAAAAAATTACCTAATTAAAACTAATCCAAACTTAAACCTAATTAACTACCAATTAACACTACAATTAACTGAAAATTAATCTATCCTAACTAATATAACAAATTCAGTTAACCTAATTAAACCCTGATTAAATCTAAAAATGATTAAAATCTAATTAACTCCATATTAAACCAAAAATGATTAAAACTCTACTAATTTCTATAAAATCTCTTATTAAAATCCTATTAAAAATCTACCATTTATTTATAATATCTATTTAAAAGAAAAACTATATTAAAACATACTCTATTTATTTCTATTTAAAAAACTATTAAATTCCTATTAAAATAAAAGAAAAATCTATATTTATTCTAAAAACAATTAAAAGCTATTTAAAATCTATTATATTCTACAAATGATTAAAAAACTATTAAATCTACTTAAAAAAATTCTACAAAATTCTAAAAAAAGATTCAAACTATTAAAAAATGTTAAAAACCTATTTAAATTCTTAAAAAACTTATAAAGCTCTAGAAAAAAGATTTAAACTATTTAAAAATGTTAAAAAATCTATTTAAATCCTAAAAAATCCCTAAAGCCTATTTAAAATCTACAGAAGGCTATTAAATCCTAAAAAATGCAGACAAATACAAATGACTAATATAACAGATAGCGCGAGACCAGATCGAATCAAACAGTAAACCCCCCCGGGCATCAGAATATCCCAAAATCACCATGCAAGCTGAAAATCACCAAGGAGCGCACAATTTCCCGAAAATAAACCCTGATGATCTGGACTGGATCTGAAATATCCGGTAAATGAAACCCAAATTGTAACTCTGATATCCTCTGTCTGCGCACAAATGTCATGCATCTGACTTGCGAATACGAACTTAAACCATGAGTCAGATAGGAGAACCGGTTGGTCAAATTTTAGGGTGCAACAATATGATGTGAAATGAAACGAACCCTAGAATGATTGTTTTTTATGATGGATGATGGACAAACATGAGGAGAATGATGGAAACATATGATAGCGATAATCCACAAGAGATGTCAAAGACAGTGGGTGAAGACTCATTGGGGATGAAAATTTGCTGGGGAAAAGACACTAGGGAAAAATTCAAAATATGTTTCATCAATAGGTTCGGACATGACCTGACGAAATTTTAGAACATAGCTTAAAGTTTTGGATTCTTCTTATTAGAAGATCATCCATACAAAACAAGACGATGATGATTGTTTATGAAGAAATCAATCAAAACAAACATCGTTGGAGTTTTCCAACAAGAATAACATCGAAGCTTTTGGAAGTTTCTTAAAATGAGGAATCGCTCGCGACCTCCTAAGAACCATCAGGAAAAACAGGGTAATCAAACTCTCTGTATGTGCTAACAACAATTGGACTTAGACCATAAGCATGATTATGATCGGCTTCTAATCGATTGGTGCTAGCTACAACTGGACTTTAAATGATGTTGGCAATAACCAAACTTCAAACACCAATTATGATTGGATTTGCAAACAAAATTCCAGTTGTGACTGGACTATATAGATTTTCGACAACAATTGGACATAAAATAATAGAGTTTCAGCAACAATTGGACTTTTAAACAATACCAATCACAATTGGACTTTAAAACAAAGTGCCAACAACAACTGGACTTTAAAAACAGAATGCCAGCAACAACTGTACTTTAAAACAAAGTGCCAACAACAACTGGACATTAAAAACAAAGTGCCAATAACATCTAGACTTCAAAAATAGAGTGGCAACAACAACTGGACTTTAAAAACAAGTAACATATAGACTTCAAAAATAGAATGGCAACAACAACTTGACTTTAAAAATTGAGTGCCAGTAACAACTGGACTTTAACACCAGAGTGCAAATAACAACTGGACTTTAACAACATAGTGCCAATAACAACTGAAATTTAAAATAGAATAGAAGTAACAACTGGACTTTAAAACAGAGTACCAGTAACAACTGGACTTGATAGAATGGACTTCGAGACTAGAAATGGACTTGAGGGATAGATTACCATACAACAACTGGTGCTTTGTCTTTTGTTTGTCATACGGGAACTGACTTTCAGATAGTCTACCAGACGAGAACTGGAATTGAAAAAATCTATTAGACAGGCACTGGTTTTACAAATGGCCATCAGACGAGAACTGGTTTTATGAAAAGACAACTAGAGGAGAACTGGTGTTAAACATAATCTATCAGACGGGAACTGGTTTTGCAAACGACCACCATACGGGAACTGGTTTTTTGATGTTTGATTTTTTTCATGCTATGAGCATATGCTCTGTTGTGAATCGGATGTCTTGAAACAAAATATAAACGATTTCTTTATGATCAAGAAACACACAAGGGTTAGGGTTAACAAAGATAACAAGGTAAAACAACAAGGAATAACAAGGATTGGTTATAAGCTGTTATTCTTTCCTTACTCTTAGAACAAGATTACAAGTATACAAGAATAACAATATAACCTCTCTCTCTCTCTTTCTCTCATGAAATTAGGATTTTATCTTCCTATTTTTCCTTATGCCAAGATTGAGAAACTAGCATCCTATTTATAAGAAAAATAGAAGACTAGCCTAATGGGATTTTTAACAATTATCCATTACAAGCTAACTTAGGGTACAAGCTAACTTAAACAATTGGGCTTACAAGCAAGGCCCAATTTAACATGCTAAAAACCCTAGCAATATTGACTAATGCATGTTAGAACAAACTTTGACTAAAACACACATTACTCCGACAACAACTTGCGAACATACTTCGACCTCATCCTTAATTCCTGTCGAACCAGAAGCTACCCTTTGACCATACTAGAGTTCGATCCAACATCTCACAAGTATCCACCTTGGATATAACTCTATAACATCAAGAAACTAGCTTTCTTCGTGCAACTTTATCAACTACATACAGTGGAAAAACTTGCAACTGGGAAACGTCTTGGTGATCATATCAGCAACATTATGATATGTCGAGACCTTAAGTACTTAGACTTCTCCATGCTCGATTACCCATCTGATGAAATGCATCCTCACATCAATGTGCTTGGTTCACTCATGATAGACTAAATTCTTCGACAGGTGTATTGCACTTTGACTATCACATTTAATAGTGATAACTCGACCTTGAAGTTTTATCTCCTTTGCAAAACCTTCAAGCCATAATGCTTCCTTCACAGCTTCAGTTAGGGAAATATATTCCGCTTCAGTGGTTGATAAGGCAACGACCTTCTAAAGTGTTGCTTTCCAACTGATTGTTGTCCCAAACACAATGAACACTTATCCAGATATATATTTTCTGGATTCCATACAACCTGCATAATCAGAGTTGACATATCCTTCGATTTCTGATTTACTATCTTCACCCAAGGCTCCACCATAAATTAGGACTCTATTCACAGACCCATTTATACACCTTAGAATCCACTTCAATGCTTGCCAGTGGGCCTTTCCAGGATTCTTCATGTACCTGCTTACAAGACTTACTGCATATGCTATGTCGGCTCTAGTACAAACCATAACATACATCAAAGAACCCACTATATTAGCATATGGAATATTATTCATATAAGTTCTTTCAAGATTAGTGTTGGGACACTGATCTATACTCTTCTTGAATTGAGGGTTTGTTAGAGTCACAACATGCTTTGAATTCGACATACTACAATTTTCAAGAACCTTCTGTAGGTATGCCTCTTGAGATAAGCATAATTTCGATTGATTTCTATCTCTACGGATGTCAATCCCAAGAATCCTAGACGCAACTCATAGATCCTTCATGTCGAACTCCTTATTGAGTTCATCCTTCCCCTCATTACATCTTCGACATTGTTTCTTGCTATTAGAATATCATCCATATAGAGCAACAAAATAATAAATGAATTACCTGGTCGAAATCTGAAGTAAACATAGTGGTCGAACTGACTTCTGATGAAACTTATGTGTGCCATGAACTTGTCGAATCTCCTATTCCATTGTTGAGGAGATTGTTTTAGACCATATAAGGATCTATTCAGCTACCATACAGAATCTCCCTTCCCCTTTTTGACATACTCTTCAGGTTTCCTCATCAGGATTGTTTCATGTAAATCACCATACAAGAACACAGTCTTCACATCCCTCTGTTCCAGTTCAAGGTCAAACTGTGCCACTGTGGAAAGAAATATTCGAATGGACTTATGCTTCACAATAGGAGAGAACACATCATTGAAGTAGACACCTTATTTTTGAGTGAACCCCCTAGCAACCAATCTTGCCTTGTATCTCTTCGACGCCACTCCTTCGATTCCTTCCTTAACTTTGAAAATTCATTTACAACTGACTAACCTAACTCCAGCAGGTTTCTTGATCAGTTCCCAGGTATTGCTATCATGAAGATATTTCATCTCATCATCTATGGCCTTTAACCATTCAGTCTTCTTTTGACTCCTCATGACTTCCTTATAGTCTATAGGTTCTTCATCTAGAACCTCACTTGCAGAGATAAAGGCATAATGTAACACCCCCTTCTATACCCCAAATAAATGCATATACAAATTATCAGAGTAAAAAGGTTTTATAATAAGGTATAAAAGAAGAATGCCACAATTTCACCAATAAAACACTTTCACATTTTTCTCCACAAGATATGTAACATTTTCAAAATTAAGCGGAAGATCAAATCATTTAATCATTTTCAAAATATTAATCCACGTACACACAAGTTAATCCAAATTAATACATCATATCAGTTAGATTACACGATCACATCAACTGATACATTGCAATGTATCACAAAAGAATGACTATACTAGTCTAACTACCCGGTGTTACATATCAGAGCAGCAGACTCAAAAGAATGAAGAATACTTCACAAAAGGGACTCCAGCATCCTAATCTGCAATGCCTCGTAGAGCATTATAAAATAGCAGAAGGGTGAGAAATATAACCATAATAATCAAAGCATAAGATTATATATATATATAGGTAATCAATACAAGTTCCTCTCCGTATTTCTCACCACAATTCAATTTCTTAGTCATATATATTTACCACACATATATAGACAAACATGGATATTCACAAAGCATTCCCACATTATGCATACACTTACAATTTCACAATCTCATCATTCACACATAAGCATCTCTTCATGCATATGTCATATATTAATGTGACTCAACAACTCAATGCAACTCATGCAATGCGGTACCGACTCTCGTTATCTTTTTTTCGGTTTTTACATTAAACCGGGTCCACACTTCTAGACCGATAACCCGTTATCTTTTTTCGGTTTTTACATTAAACCGGGTCCACACTTCTAGACCGATAACCACAAAGGCCCGTCCTCTAAGCCTTCAAACCCACACTTCTAGGTTTGGGACAAGCCACTAGTTTCCACGAAACTAACAGACATTGCCTCTTGACTAAATGATGCATGTACAATCAACCACAACAAATGCACTTAAGACCGACATCTTAATCTCATGCATTCAAATAATTCATCTCTTCAAGAATCACATTATGATTGCACACTGTTGCACCCCAAAATTTGCCCAACCTTTTCTAACCTAGGTTTATGTTTCAATTGCATAGTCATTTGCATTGTCATCATGTACATAGTGTATTCATCTGCATTGCATTGCATAGGCAAGCTATCTTAACAGGGGATCAAAGTGCTATTCTTATCTCAAGAGGCATATCCAAGGGTTTCATTCATATTCAAGTCTACTCAGGTCATCAGGGAAGAATTGGGGCTTGGAAGTGTTGCCAGGTTGATCAGTGAATTCTCTCCTATCTTGAGGTTGTTTGGGGGTCATCAGAGGAAGTGTGAGCTATGAGCCAAGAGCATGAGAGGTGTATGGATGTTATGAAGAGCCTAGATGATCATTTTGAAGAAGAACCAAGTCATTGGAATGATGGCAAGAGCCTCAGTTGAAGTCAGTCAACTAGGGTCAACACTAGGTCAACACTAGGTCAAAGAGGTGTTTTGAAAGGTATCAAGGAGCATTTGAAGAATGTGGGTTTCCTTATTTGCTACATGGATATGGATATGATGTTGTGCTAAAGAAAAATCAAGAGGAGTCAAGGAGAAGAGGAGTTACCAAATTAGGGTTTCAGTGTAAAATCCCCTAATTTGGGTCAAACTTCAAAGCAGTGTAACTCAATATGCAAGCTTCATATGAATTCTTGGTCCACATTAAACTTGTAGAGTATCTTCATAGCTTTAATTTGAATGGTGGAAGTCATCAAGATGATTTATAGAACTCAAGTTATAGCTCTTGCAAGTTACAGGTCATCTGAGGGCACTGAAATTTGTCTGTGAAAGTTGTCTGTCTTCCAATCAACTTTTGACCTTCAAGGAGTTTTCAAATGAATTTCTGGACAACATAAGAGTTGTTACTTATTGTCTTAGCTTTCTATAAAGGTATTGTATGCCTTCATTTGATTTGTGGAACTCTACTTATGGTCTTGGCAAGCAAAGGGTATTTTGGTCATCTGAGGATCACAGGTCATTCTTAGCCTATGCCTAAAACTCATACAAGGAAGCTTCAAATGAAAAACTTCACAACATCAAAGTTGCTCAAAATGCCATTTTAAGTCTATAAAATAAGTCATGGAAGTTTGGAAATGCATATAACAAGACTTGACCAAAGTTGGTGGAAAATGACCTAAAAAAGGCATATAAGTTGAAAAAGTTGAAATAAAAAATTGGTTTGAGAGATCTACAAATCCAAAATGGGTCATCCAATATACCAAATTGATTCCAAACATCATTTTAGAGACATTAGTTCAGCCACTTTTTTGAGTTAGGGTTTAAATTTTGGACTTGCTTTGTATTTTTGTTGCTTGCATAATAAGGCAAGTATGGAAAACTTGGCATAAGTGAAATTTCAAGGCAAGGAGATTGGTTTTTTCACACATACCATTTCAATAACTCACGAGAAGAGATTTTGACACAAATATGAAAGGGTGTATGCATGAGATATGAGATGTTTCAAAGTATCATCACATGAGAACTTCCATAACTTTCCACCATATTCTACACTTTCCTAGATCAATCTAGAAACTTCTAGATCTGTCTATCCTCATCTATATAAGGAGTGCTAATCATTGGTGCAAGGGGTTGGTGAAAAGAGGGAGAGAAAAGAGAGAATTCCATTGTTGCTTCCATTGTAAGAAAGTGTGAAATTCTCCAATTTACACCAATTCTGATCATTCTTTTTCTTCATCCATCATCCATTGAAGATTGTGAGTGGGAACAAACAAGCTCAGAGACACATCCATGGAAGATTGAAGCTCTAGGGTTTGAAATTGCAAGATCCATAACAGATTCGAATCTCACAATCCAAGCATTCTTCTTCCAACCTTTTGCAAACAGAAACCCTAGCATCATCTAAGGACCATTGGTGAAAGCTTGCAAGTGTTAAATCGAGCTCTTTCTCATCTGTTCCATCAAGAATAGCAGGTTGGTGATTTCTCCTATATCTCCCTAATTAGGTGTTGTTAGGTTAGATTATTAGTGTAAGGATGTTAGGTTAGGTTAGATGACTAGTTTCTGAAAGATTGAGAAGGTTCTATGAGGTTTAATGGCAGGGTGTTGAAACTTTGATGATCAAGAAATCTTCGTTTAGGGGATGTTAATCATGGTGTATTAGTTCAGAATAATCAGTGCAATATGGAGAGCACATTAGTACAAGAATTTGCAAGTTTTGTGAGGTTCCATTGATGAGTGCAGTTGGTATGTCATGAGGTTCCATCTATCGGGTTTCATTATGGAGTTGGTTTCCATCCAAACTAAAGGTACCATTGTGTTCAGGGGAGAGAATAGAGCAACTTTGCTCTTGATAGTGTAGGGTTTCATGGCCTATGGAGAGAGCACGAGGAACTTGAAGATGGTTGCATGGACATGGATTTCTGAAACCCTAGCTTCATGATTGGGGACGATGACCAATAGCCGTCAGATCATCCTGAATTATTGACTTCTTAATCTCATCGTGTGGCTCATATTTGAAGTTGAGAAACGGAGGGAAAGTCCAATGTGAAACGATGCGTTTCACTTAAACGAGGTTCTGGGCCTGATCCAATTCATGCTATCCCCACCCCCTTTTGATAGGCCCAATGGAAATACACTTGATTTTGTTGCTTTTCGCACCGAGAGTTTGTCATTTTTCCTTTTATTTTTTAACTGATTTTCTGAAACCAACTGGGCCTAGCGCCAATTGCTATGCACGCCTCCCCTTTGTGGCCCATCTGGAGAATATAACTGGGCGAGCTTGCTATTCAGACCCCCTCCCCATTTTATTTCATATTTTGTGTTTTTATTTTCTTTAATGTTTTTCTCACCTTTAAAAATTCATAAAAAATTGGAAATAGCTTAGTTTTAATTGGTTCTTTTTGGGATAGGTTCATAATTTTGTTAAGAAAAATAATAAATGATAAAAATGGCATTTTGTTTTGTCATTTTTTGTATATTTTTCTTGTAAATAGGCTTTTATTGAGTTTAGTTTAGTACTCAAATTTGTTGATTTTAGTTCTAATAGTTCCCCTTATATTTAGGGTTCATTCTTTTTAGGGTGATTAGTATAAGACTTCAACTTGTATATAGGATTTAATTCACAATTTTAGAATCTAATTTTAGGTGATTTGTTTAGGTGTGATTAGTGTGATGAAAATTAGGGTTAAGTGAGCATAGGTGAGATAGATTAATTCTTTTAGGGATTTTGATTTGATTTTTGGGGTATGGGACTATAGGGGTTATGGGTATAAGATAGATCCCTTAGAAAATATTAGGATTCCCCCTACTGCTATTAGTATATTGCTTGTATTGGATTGATTGTGTGGTGTGCCCTCTTTAGGGTTACTTTTTGTCTGTGTGGGGTATTGGGTTTGTTTGGGATTTGGGGAGAGCTGAAGCCTGAGATGATGAAGCCCATCTGAAGATCAGAGACTGAAGACCAACTTCCAGAGTTGATGAGGAGTATCTCTTGCTGGCAGCTGTTGAAGTTTGTAGGATCTAGGAGTTAGGCAGAGCCCTAGAGTAGACAACTTGATTCTCAAACATGGAAGGTCTTGATTGCCTCCATCCTTCTCTGTGATGCAGAGTCTCTCTAAGACACTCACCCCCTTCCTTTGGAAGGCTTGGTGCCAATGTCTAAGGGATGGAACTCTTGAGAGAAATATTCTTTGTGTTGATAGCAGTATGTTTGCCACCCTTGGTGGTCAACTAATTGCTTAACACCCAGTTCATTCTTGTGATTGATTCCTCAGCTTGGAGGTTAAGACTTGAAGAAAAGCCATTGGGAGATTGAAGATAGAAGACTGATGTCTGCTTGAAGCCTGAAGATAGTGGCTGATGCTGATGAAGACTGCTTTGCTGTTTAGTTTTGCTGTTTTAATTTCTGATGTATTGTGTGATTTCCCGGACTGTATTGTTTGTTGTTTAACTTGCTGGGTTGAAAGTGAATCCCGTTCACTTTTGCCTATTGTTTTCTAGGTTCGAGGTTGAGTGGGACTCCCTTGCCTCGCTTGTATTGTTGCATCCATGCATTTTACTGCTTTATTGTATATATCTGTTGTTTCTGTTTCCGTCTATTCCCCTAGGATCTCTGTTTTTCTCTGCGCAAGAGAGGAGCATGATAGACATTAGGTGTTAACCCATGCATGATAACATTAGGGTAGATTTTATTCCCCTTTTAACCCTAGGATTTGTAGAGTGTCATCTCTTCTTCCTTCAAAACAACAGAAAAACACTAATAAAGGTTATAACAGAGATTAATTCATTTCTTCCGTCAAAAGATTTGAACAAACATCAACCTTTTTGCAATAAGAAAACCCTTGTTTAAGGTGAGATTTTTCATAAAAGACACTTGAACAGCTTGTGTCGTGCATGGCCCGAACTACGTTTGCTCTGATCTTCCATGCTGTGTGGAAGTACGTAGGCATAGGATGCGATATCCTAGCGAGCAACCTTCACCCCTCCTTCCCCCGTAGTTAGGCAAACTACGTTGACTCTGATTTCTCGTTCCAGACGGGAATACGTAGGCATAAAGTGCGATGCTTTGCCGAGTCATGTTTTCTTTTCTTTTCAGACCTCATCCTTTAGTTTAGATAGAAGTGTAATCCGTACAAACCAAGCAAGCGTGGATCCCATCGAGTACGATGGACGTGAGGGGTGCTAATACCTTCCCCTTGCGTAACCGACTCCCGAACCCAGGTTTTGGTTGCGACGACCATACCTTTTCCCGTTTTCGCGAGGTTTTCTTCGAGCGTTTCCTTTCCCTCCATTGGGATAAATAACGCACGGTGGCGACTCTTCTATATTGCCGGTGCCGATTTTCGCAGTAGCGACAGCTGGCGACTCTGCTGGGGATCCAACGTCCCCTGGCTGCTAAGGACTGCGATAGTTCCTTATGCATTTGGGATCCAACGTCCCTTAAGAGAGTCAGTCCTAGCGCTTGTTTTCCCGTCGAGGATTTTGTATGGATTTACATTTCTGTATTTACCTTTCAGCATTATATTATCATTATTATTGCTGTATTGTGGGGTGTGACGGGTGTTCTATGATTGAGAGATAAGCCGAACCTGGGCTTGAGTGCACCTAGACTTAGAGTAGAGATTAGTGGGCGCGCACGTGCTTTGCATGTCCTAGTGTCCCGCGAAATCTACACTCAGACGAGGTTCTTCTGGTTGGCCTCCTGTCCTGCCCTTTGGGTGGCTCGGGTTGCTGGTTAGTTGAATTGTCGACTTTGGGGACCGATCATTTGGAAGTTGGCTAAGTGAGGCCTCTTCAGGATTTGATGATGCCACTCCTTCTGGGAATCGTATCATCAACCCTGAAAGTCTGTGACGCCGACGACCGCATAGGATGCCATACCTTTGTCAGTTACTAGGACATCCACCTGTGAGAGGGTTTGGGGTTATGCAGGTAACTAGACCTTTAGACACCGGTTATTTCTTGATCAGAGATCCTGGGTATTTATGGATAGTTATGAGGTCTGTCAGAGACCAGTCAGAGCTATAGTTATGAGGTCTGTCAGAGACCAGTTGGAGTTATATTATGAGGTCTATCAGAGACTGGTGTTGGAGCTCTATGTTGGGTCTATCTGGGACCAGGGATTGATGAGTATTGGAGGGTCTATCTGAGACTTTTGATATGGTTCAGGCTTCTCAACTATAGCACTTGGCCCCTGTTGCATGTTGCTTGCATTGCATTGTTTGCATAATCATTATCATTGCATCCCATTAACGTGTGTCTGTGATGCAGGTGCATTTGCATATCCCTCGGTTCTAGTGTCTGGACTTCTGAGTATCGATTATGGCTGGTTTGAGGATGACAGTCGCCTATAAGCTACCTATCCCTGATATTACTCCACTCCTGGGTCTGATTTCTCTTGCTGATGATGATGTCCGTAGAAGCTTCAGGCAGAGTTATGGACGGCTGTTGAGTTTGGTTCGCAGATCCACTGATGATGAATTGAACGGGCTGTACACGCTGATGCAATTCTATGACCCGGCTTTGAGGTGTTTCACGTTTGCTGACTTCATTTTGGGGCCTACCATGGAGGAGTTTGTAGAGTTTACTGAGCTGCCGGTGCAGAATGCAGTTCCTTTTATTCACTCTGCTGCTGAACCCAAGTTGGAGGATTTAGCTAAAGCCTTGCATATGAATGCTTCTGAGCTGTTGATGACTTCTTGGCGAGGGGTTCTGGGTTTCTCTCTCCAGTTTCTGGTTGGTAAGGCTCAAGAGTACGCCAAGAATGGGTGCTGGGTGGTCTTTAACGCTATTTTGGCTCTATGCATTTATGGGATAGTGTTGTTTCCCAACTTCCCAAACTTCGTGGACATGGATGAATTTCATCTGTTTGCTGCTGGTAACCCAGTGCCTACGCTGATCGGTGACTTCTACCATTCGATGCACTACAGAAATGAGAACAGGAGAGGCAAGAATGTCTCTTTTTGCGTGCCTTTGCTGTATATGTGGTTCAAGAGCCATCTTCCTTTGAAGGGACCCTTTGTGGATAGTGCGACCACGGCTGACTGGCCAGAGCGTATGATGAGGCTAACTTCTGAAGACATCGAGTGGTTCGATCGAGACTTGCTGGGGTCTGAGCTCATTTTCAGTTGTTCTGGGTATCCCAATGTTCCGTTTATAGGGAGAAAAGGGTGTATCAACTACAACCCATCACTGTTTGTCCGCCAGTTTGGATATGCGCTGAAGAACCCACCTCAGGAGGAAGAAGTACAGGAATCTCTGTACTTCACCGGTGATTTGAGTGGAGAGCTACTAGCCAAACTTCGGCATGCCTGGACACGTATTAACAGAAAGGGGAAACCGCTGTTAGGGAAGAATGATTGTCAGGCATATGCACCCTACAAAGTTTGGATCCGAGAGAGAGCCAGACAGTTATTGATGCCATTTCCAGCTGCTCCAGTCCCTGTTCATATTCCGGTGGAAGAGCCAACCACTGTCACTAGGGAGGTCTACGAGCAAGTTGTGAAGGAAAAGGAAGCCTTGATGAAGATTAATGAAGAGTTAGAGAAGGAGCTAGCTCAGATGCGGAGTGAGAAGAATAAGGCCGTACGTTCTTTCCAACAGCAGATCGAACTAGTGAACAGGCTAGGTGCTGAGTTGACTGAGGAGAAGAAGAAACGCGAACGTCTGGGTCAAGAGTTCAGAAGCTCTCACGACATGCTAGAGTCCAAAAAGAAAGCACTCGACGCCGCTCACCGAGAAATCTCTTCTTGTAATAAGACATGGAATGCTATGCTCACCAACAACAAGAAGAGGGAAGATAAGTTGAAGCAGCAAATTTCTGACCTCGAGAAGCAGTTGAAGGCTAGCATTGAAAAGCATGGATAAGAGGTAATGGCCAGATACAGTCTCCAGAATGCACTGAACAAGGCCATCGAAGGCAGGAACGAAGTTGTGTCTCAGAAGCGGAAGCTAGAGGATCTCTTCGGAGAAGGGGCATGGGAGGAAACCGCCGGTGACGTACGGCGTGTTCTCAAGAGAAGAAACCAGCTTGTCGAGGGTCTGCTTACCCGACCAGGTCATCCAGAGACTAAGAAGTTAATAGAAGAGTACCGGGCTCATGGGAGTACTTGATCGTTTCATGTATTAGCTTGTATGCTTTATTTACATTTGTGCTGACCATCACCAGGATTGTTGGTTGAGGTCATGCCTTCTTATTATACTCTCAGTGATATTGTATTCTTGGATTTCTCTGCAATATATGAGGTTTTCTTCGATTCGGATCCAATCACTGTATTGCTAGCACTGTCACTGCACTGGCACTCACACTAGAATCGGGGAATGATAATCCCTAATGCACAGACACACATTGCATTTTGCATACATACTCATATTTGCATTGCAGGTTTGTGATTCATGTATCTTATCTCCTGCGCCATTTTTCAGGTATTTTTAGGATTGCAGAAAAGCGGGTCCACCGTTACTCTACAAGGATTAACCAGAAAAAGATCATGGACAACATGCAGAGTGAAATGCAAGAGATGCGTGACAGGATGGCCCTGCTCATGCAAACCATGGAGACTATCGCCAAAGGACAAGAGCAGCTGCAGAATCTGGTTCAACCGATAGTCGCACGGGCTGAGAACAACGGGACACCGCATGGTGAGAACATTGCTGCTTCTCCCCGAGTTGAGAATCGTCAAAGTGCTGATGCTGTTCCTGTAACCGGTTTGAATGTTGGAGAAACTGGTCCTGTAGGTGGAGGTGGGAACACCGGTAATATGAATGTCAATGCGGATACTGCTGGGGTATTTGTGGGTAATGTCAACCAGGGTTTCAATGGGGGCGTCGAGAATGTCGGAATGAATGGTATCAATGGTAACCAGGGCTTCAATGGTGTGAATATGGGGATGGCAGCATGGCTGGCGCCAAGGCTGGGTTTGGTGGCTATGGTAATCTTGGATATGGAGCTGGTGCATACAACACTCAAGAGATGGGTAATCTGAGGTATGACCCCAGGTACGTCCAAACGGGTCCGGGCCGTGATGCCGATTATGTTGGATATGACGCAGTACCTCGCTGGGAGGATCGCCAGGAGGATGTGTTCTCTGGTCAGAATGAAGGCTATGAAAGAGCCAGGGATGACAACCATCATATGAGATTGTTAGAGGAGAAAGTGAATGGATTGGCCAGCCAGAATGCTCTTGGGCTGGATATGTCAAATATGGGGTTAGTCCCAGGGTTGAGGGTACCTCTGAAATTCAAAGCACAGTCATTTGATAAATACAAAGGGGATACGTGCCCTAGGGTGCATGTGCGCGCGTTTTACAGGCGTATGTCTGCGTATTCTGAGGATGAAAAGATGCTAATGCACTTTTCCAGGATAGCCTGTCAGGGCCATCGCTGGAGTGGTACATGAGCTTGGAGCCGACTCAGATCAGGAGTTGGAAAGAGCTGGCAGAGGCTTTTGTTCGACATTATCAATATAATAGTGATCTCGCTCCTAACCGAGTCCAGTTGCAGAGCATGTCTCAAAAGTCTAGTGAGAGCTTTAAAGAGTATGCCCAGAGATGGCGAGATTTGGCTGCTAGGGTACACCCTCCTATGGTGGAGCGCAAAATGATGGATATGTTCATAGGAACTTTCTCTGGAATATACTATGATCGGCTGCTGAATTTTTCGATGAGTACTTTCTCCGAGTTGATTTTGATGGGGGAGCGCATTGAAAACGGGGTGAAGATTGGTAAAATCCAAGCGGGTGAGTCCAGTTCCGCAGGAGGTAATAAGAAGACGTTCGGTGGTAAAAGGCAGGGCGATACCAACGTTGTATACGGCGCTCGACGAAAGAATAAAAGTCAGAACTGGCGTCAGCAATCGCAGGTTGCAAGTGTAACCATTCCAGGGCCCTCTCAGCAGCAGAGACAACAACCACCGCAGCAGGCTCAGCAGCAGCCTAATAATAATCAGCGCAGGCTTCAGAACCCTCGACCGAGGAGAGTGTTCGAGGTACCGCCGGTATCATATGCAGAACTCCTTCAAACTTTGTTGAAATTGCAGCTAGTCGAGAAGAGGACCTTAGCACCACCAACTGGCCAGCCACCAGTCGGATATGATGTTAATGAGCACTGTGACTTCCATTCGGGTGCGCCAGGGCACAATATTGAGAATTGCCTAGATTTCAAGCATAAAGTACAGGATTTGCTTGATAGTACGGCTATTAACTTCGGGAAGGAAGGTCCCAATATCACGCAGCAGCCAATGCCCAAGCATGGTGGGGCTAGGGCCAATGCAATCTTGGTAGATGATGAGTTGGACTTGGTTTCAGAAGTGAGCGAGCTGAAAACCCCTTTGAGTTACGTAAAGCAGCGTTTATTGAAAGGAGATGTCTATCCCGGATGCAGCGAAGGGTGTGCTGATTGTTTGATTCAACCTGAGGGCTGTGAGAAGTTGAAAAGGGGAGTTCAACGTTTGATTGATGAAGGAACTTTGCAGTTTGACCGGGCTGTGGGGCGAGAGAAGTCTGTTGAGACAGAATCTGTAGAAGAGCGTAGGGAGATTGCTACGGTCACCATTCCGTTCAAATCGGTGACGATTTCGGCATCATCGAAAAGGCCGACCATTACTATTATTAACGCTAAACCAGTCCCTTTTGAAAGCACAAAAGCAGTCCCGTGGAGTTATGGTGCTGAGGTGTATTGCAATGGGGAAAAGCTTGACTTGAAGGATCCGCCTGCGGGATCCGTTGATAATATAGTGGGAGCGGGTGGTATAACCCGGAGCGGGAGAATTTTCGCTTCACCTGAGGTTGAAGCGGAGAGGCTTGCCAAAGGTAAGAACAAAGTTGTTGAGGGGGAATCTTCGGGGAGTAAAGAGAAAGAGCCGATAGCCAAAGATGTGGAAGAATTCATGAGGTTAATCCGCAAAAGTGATTACAAGATTGTAGATCACCTGCAGCAGACCCCGTCAAAGATCTCCATATTATCATTGTTGTTGTGTTCTGAGGCGCATAGAAATGCCCTGTTGAAGGTACTTGAGACATCCTTCGTGCCGCAAGAGATTTCAGTTAATCAACTGGAGGGAGTTATAGCACATGTCAACGCTGGGCATGGTCTGGGATTCACGGATTTTGACTTAACGCCTCGAGGGCGTGATCATAATAATGCTTTGCACATCTCTATCGAATGTCGGGGCACTGTTTTATCCCATGTGCTGGTAGACACTGGGTCCTCGTTGAATATGTTACCAAAGAAAGCTCTGTTGAAATTGGATACCCGGGGGTTGTTGTGCACACCTAGTGATTTGGTAGTGAGGGCCTTTGACGGAACAAGGAGGTCAGTGTTCAGGTCGATAACGTTACCCATTCAGGTAGGTCCAGAGGTGTTTGATACAGTGTTTTACATCATGGATATCCAGCCTGCATATAGCTGTTTGATCGGGAGACCTTGGATTCACGCCGCTGGGGCAGTGACTTCTACGCTCCATCAGAAGCTGAAATATATGGTTGAGGGGAGTATTGTGACGGTGTGTGGCGAAGAGGATATCCTAGTCAGTCACTTGTCTTCTTTCAAGTACGTGGAGGTAGATGGGGAGATTCATGAAACGTTGTGTCAAGCGTTCGAAGAGGTGAAGGTTAAAGAAGAAGCTCCGGTGGAGAGTGAAGGGCCAGAGGTGGTAGTCTCCTCGTATAAAGAAGCCAAGGCGTTGGTACAAGCAGGAAAGAATCAGAAGTGGGGTCAGGTTCTGAACATCCCGGTGAAGCAAGACAAGTACGGCTTGGGGTACCGCCCATCTACCTCGCAGAGTGCGCCTAAGTACAAGGGACCTGTCGTGTTCACGCCCGGAGGAGTTAGCTTCGAAAGGATTAATGCCGTGTCTGATACGGAGGAAGTGGATAGCGATTGCGACATGGACTCATGGATTCGACCCAGCACGCCAGGGCAAAGCCTATGCAACTGGTCCATCCAGGACGTCATCTAAGTCACCAAACAGTAATGCATTGTTTTTTTCAATCATTGTATGATCACATGCCTTGCCCGGGGCATCGATGATCTTGTCTTAGGGCCTAACTGTTTACCTGTATGTTTGCATGATTAATAAATGACGGCGTTTTTTACATCCAAATGTTGTGATCCTTTTCTTTCCGTTTTTATTTTATTTTTCAATAAAATGGCAGCGCGGTTATGCATTTTGCTTATACATCATTTTTGAAGCACTTAACCGTTTCCCTCGCAGGATTCATGAATTTTCAGATGACACCGACCAAAAACTTCCTATGACTCGTTTAGACTCCGAGCATCCGATCTTCCAAGCTGAGGAGGAGATTGTGGAGGATAGTGACTTACCAGAAGAGCTTAATCGGTTATTGAAGCAAGAGGAGAGAGTCATTCTGCCTCACCAGGAAGAAATTGAAATTGTCAACTTGGGGTCTGAAGAGTGCGTCAGGAATATCCGTATAGGGGCTGCGTTGCAAGAGGATATCTGGCGAGAGCTTATTGAGATGCTGCGTGAATACAGTGATATATTTGCTTGGTCCTACGAGGACATGCCGGGTTTGGACACTGATATGGTTGTTCATCGTCTGCCGTTGAAGGAAGATTGCCCGCCCGTAAAGCAGAAACTCAGAAGGACTCATCCTGACATGGTCGTAAAGATAAAGGAAGAGGTGCAGAAGCAATGGGATGTTGGGTTCCTGGTTGTTACCACTTATCTCACTTGGGTCGCTAATATCGTGCATGTGCCAAAGAAAGATGGCAAGGTTCGAATGTGTGTTGATTATAGGGATCTAAATAAAGCGAGCCCGAAGGATGATTTCCCGCTGCCGCATATTGATGTGTTAGTTGACAACACGGCTCAGTTTTCGGTATTCTCCTTCATGGATGGATTTTCGGGGTACAACCAGATCAAAATGGCTCCTGAGGATATGGAAAAAACGACCTTTATCACCCCGTGGGGAACCTTCTGTTATAAGGTGATGCCCTTTGGTTTGAAGAATGCTGGGGCAACGTACCAGCGGGCTATGACGACGCTTTTTCACGACATGATGCACAAAGAGATTGAGGTGTATGTCGATGATATGATTGCCAAGTCTCAAACAGAGGAAGAACATCTGGTTAATCTGTTGAAGTTGTTCAAGAGGCTGAGGAAATTCAGACTGAGGCTGAATCCAAATAAATGTACCTTTGGAGTGAGATCCGGGAAGCTACTGGGGTTCATTGTGAGCAAGAAAGGAATCGAGGTCGATCCCGCAAAAATAAAAGCAATACAAGAAATGCCAGCACCGAGAACAGAAAAAGAAGTCCGGGGATTCTTAGGGAGGTTGAATTACATTGCTAGGTTCATCTCTCACCTAACGACCACGTGTGAACCATTATTCAAGCTGTTAAAGAAAGATCAAGCGGTGGTCTGGAATGACAATTGCCAAAGGGCATTTGAAAAGATAAAAGAATACTTGCAGGAACCTCCGGTGTTGCTACCCCCAGTAGCGGGACGACCCCTGATTATGTATCTGACGGTTCTTGAGAACAGTATGGGTTGTGTTCTCGGTCAACATGACGAGACAGGGCGGAAAGAGCATGCAATTTACTACTTGAGTAAAAAGTTCACGGACTGTGAATCTCGATACTCTATGCTCGAAAAGACATGTTGTGCATTGGCGTGGGCTGCCAAACGTCTAAGACAGTACATGCTGAATCATACAACCATGCTGATATCGAAGATGGATCCGATCAAATATGTGTTTGAGAAGCAAGTGCTCTCTGGAAGGATAGCTAGATGGAAGATGGTATTGACAGAATACGATATCCAGTACGTTTCCCAGAAGGCCATTAAGGGAAGTGTTCTGTCCGAATATCTCGCCGAATAGCCAATTGAGGATTATCAGCCTATGAAGTTTGAGTTTCCTGATGAGAACATAATGTACTTGAAAGCTAAAGATTGTGATGAGTCGTTGCCTGGTGAAGGTCCTGAGCGGAGTTCCCAGTGGCAATTGATTTTTGATGGGGCCATCAATTCGTACGGTAGCGGGATCGGGGCAATCATTACAACTCCCCACGGGTCGCACATCCCGTTCACCGCCAGATTGACTTTCTCAGTGACGAATAATGAAGTCGAGTATGAAGCTTGCATTATGGGGTTGGAGGAGGTTATCGATATGAGGATTAAGAATCTGGATGTATATGGGGATTCAGCGTTGGTTGTGAATCAGATTAAGGGAGAGTGGGAGACGCGCCAACCTAATCTGATACCGTACATGAATTATGCGAGAAGGTTGCTACCTTTCTTTGATAGGGTGGAGTTCCATCATGTACCTCGGGCGGAGAATCAAATGGCAGACGCCCTTGCAACGTTATCCTCGATGTATAAAGTCAACCGCTGGAATGAGGCTCCCAGCATTGTCATCTCTCGCCTTGATAGGTCGGCCTTTGTGTTTGCAATTGATGAAGCATCTGACGGTAAACCGTGGTATTTCGACATACAGAATTTCCTGAAGAATAAGGAATATCCGGATGGGGCATCCAGTCGTGATCAGAAGACTCTAAGGAGATTAGCAGGCAACTTCTATCTGAATCCCGACGGTGTTTTGTATAGAAGGAACCACGATTTGGTACTCCTCCGGTGTGTAGACGAGAAGGAAGACAACTTGCTCATGGAAGAGGTCCATGAAGGAACTTTTGGTACACATGCTGGTGGACATGCTATGACCCGAAAGTTGTTGCGAGCGGGGTATTACTGGTTAACGATGGAAACTGACTGTTTCAAATTTGCCAAGCGGTGTCACAAGTGCCAGATCTATGCAGATAAGATCTATGTGCCACCCAGTCCTCTGAATGTTATGGCATCCCCATGGCCTTTCTCCATGTGGGGAATCGATATGATCGGCAAGATTGAGCCTACTGCTTCTAATGGGCATCACTTCATTCTGGTTGCGATCGATTACTTCACTAAGTGGGTGGAAGCGGCATCTTACGCCAATGTGACGAAGCAGGTGGTGGCCAGATTTATCAAGAAGGATATAATTTGCAGATACGGTATTCCTGAACGGATCATTACTGATAATGGTTCGAATTTGAACAACAAGATGATGAAAGATCTGTGTTGGGATTTCAAGATCGAGCATCATAATTCATCTCCCTACAGACCCAAGATGAATGGCGCTGTTGAAGCGGCCAACAAGAACATAAAGAAAATTGTTCAGAAGATGGTGGTAACGTATAAGGATTGGCATGAGATGCTGCCATTCGCTTTGCATGGTTATCGTACTACAGTGCGTACATCAACCGGGGCAACACCGTTCTCACTAGTATATGGCATGGAGGCTGTCCTGCCATTGGAGGTTGAGATACCGTCTTTAAGGGTTTTACTTGATGTTAAGCTGGACGAGGCAGAATGGGTGAGAAGCAGATTGAATCAGCTGAGCTTGATAGATGAGAAGAGACTGGCATCCATTGCACATGGTAGGCTGTATCAGAGCCGGATGAAGAAAGCGTTCGACAAGAAGATTCGACCTCGAAGCTTTCAGACGGGTGATCTTGTGCTGAAGAAGATTCTCCCACCGCAATCGAATCACAGGGGCAAATGGACTCCGAATTACGAAGGTCCATATGTCGTGAGAAAGGTCTTCTCCGGAGGAGCCTTATTGTTATCCACCATGGATGGTGAAGATTTTTCGTCCCCGGTGAACTCGGACGCAGTTAAAAAATACTTTGCTTAAAATTGACCCGCTGGACAGTAAAAAGAGAGTCCAGGCAAAAATGGGGCATCCTGGCGAACCAAAAACAGAATAAAAAGGTTCGGGCAAAAATTAGGGATATAAATTGAAAAAATGTACACCCGCGAAGTCGAAAACCTACACTGGGCGGCTTCGGCAAAAAAGGGTATCCCGGTGAATCGAAAACCCGCAAAGGGCGATTCACGCAAAAGTTAGGGATTTAAGAAGCAAATGACTGCGGTCCCAGTTTGATTGTTTAGCGGTTCGGGAGCATCTGGGGGTCAATTATCCGAAGCAATTTCTTCCGAAGACAGAGATCAGGAAAGCGTCAGAGTCCGACAAGTCATAGGAGGATCGGTTCATGGTGTTCGTCTGTAACACGTTGCCGACATGTGTACAAATTTTATTCTGTATATTTGTATACTTCTGCATTTTGTGTATGTGTGACTACCTCTTTTCAGGAGTTGCATCCGATGTACAAATCTTGCCTATTCTCAGGCCGTTATCAATAAAGTGTTTTATTCAGTGTAGTGTGTGACTTTGGTTTTAATTTTTACAGTTTTGTTTGTAAAAAGCGCCGATGTTTTTGATAAACTTACATGCGTGTAACCAGGCGGGCCTCGACCAATGACTGTTAAAACCAAAAAAGTACCTGAATGGTTGTCGTGGGTGATTACCAAGATGTTTCTTTTTGCATAGATTGTCTTGTGTTTGCTTGTTGACTTGTGCAGGTATTCAAAAGCTCGAAAAGTTCCCCGCCAGAGTCCATGGCAGACTGGTACCCTTTCCAGAGGTTGAATGTTGTGTCTTCCCCAGTAAAGTCGCCCCAGGCAAAACTAAATGTTATCTCCCCAGGAGAGTTGAGGTTGCGTCGAAGGAAAAACAATGTATCTTCATGAGTTCAGAATTAGCTTATCAAGCAGAGCAGAGTCCTCCCCAGTGAAGGTCGAGGTGGATATGATTAACTTCCCCAAAGAGTTCTTGCGCGGTGCAAATCAGAATGTGTAGTTCAATCCCCAGCTCAGTGATAGCAGGATGATTTCCCCAGCTTAGTGATAGCAGGAGAGGTTCCCCACAAGAGTGTGATCAGGTGGTTGGAGCTGCTGAAAGGAGTTTTCCCGAGCATGATTGTCCTTTCTTTCCCCAGCAAATCGCTCTTCCTCGTCAGGAGGATCGTCCTCAGCAGATTTTTTGGAGTTTTGAGTTCGTGAGCTACTTCCCTAGCAGGATGGTTATCCCCAGCGGAGTTAGTTCATCTTTCCAACATTTATTTTGTTGGAAGCGTATCGGTAGTATTCCGGTCATCCCCAGCGGATCCAGTGTGTCTTCAGCATTTATTTTGCTGAGGCAACTCTTTGCCTAAGCATGCATCATGAGCATTTGCATTCTGCCAAAATACGTAGCATTTTCATGCCGTATGGAAACAGTACGTTGTCATCAAACATGCATTCATGAAACATAAGCCAGGTGGTTACCTCTTCAGTTTCAGATATGTTTGATCCCTGCCGATAAAAGAAATTGTGGTTTCAGGGAAATGTTGATTTGTGGTCCAAGTATGCAGTGATCGCACTTGTACCATCTATGGAGTTCATGTTGTAGGGCACGCAGTGATCGTGTGGATCTTGGTATGTGAGGTCGAATGGCGCAGTGATCGTGTTCGTCCCGGTCTAAGAAGATTGTTTTGTAAGGCACGCAGTGATCGTGTTGGTATCATCTCGGGGTTCATTGAGCAGGACACGCAGTGATCGTGTTTACCATATCATGTGATGTTGCTGGTCGATATATGCAGTGATCGTATTCGTCCGTTATGCAGTGGTTATAGATTGACGCGCAGTGATCGTGTTCATCCAGTTTTGTTGGTCGGTATACGCAGTGACCGTATTCGTCCGTTATACAGTTTGATTATGGGGGGAGGCACGCAGGGAACGTGTTCATCTAGTTGTTGATGGCCGAAGTATGCAGTGATCGTGTTCGTCCCATGTTTGAAGTTGTGTCACAGCACGCAGGGATCGTGTTTCCTCCAGTCAAGAGGGCCGTGACATGAAACACGCAGTGATTGCGTTCATCCTATGTATGGTTAGAATATGCAGTGATCGTATTCGTCCAATTATGTGGGTTAGTTGAGACACACAACACGCAGGGATCGTGTTTTCTCCAGTCAAGAGGATCGTGGCTCAGAACGCGCAGTGATCGTGTTCAAACACGCATTGATCGTGTTCAAGATACGCAGTGATCGTATTCGTACAGCATGCAGTGATCGTGTTGATAGTACCATGGAAACTTGTGATGCGGAGCATGCAGTGATCGTGGCTATCGTATCAGTTGGTTTTGTTGGTCAGCATACGCAGTAATCGTATTCGTCCTATTACATGGGTTGGTTTTGTGGCACACGCAGTGATCGTGTTGACCTCATTTTGGGGGTTTGTTGGTCGGGATGCGCAGTGATCGTATTCGTCCTATTGCAGTACCCGCAGTGATCGTGTTCATCATATTGGTGGTTGAAGTACGCAGTGAACGTGTCCGCCTCTTCTATATGGATTTATTCCGTCTGGCACGAAGTGATCGTGTTTACATCATTCGGTTGGGTTTATAGTCGATGTGATTTTGGTTGTAACGCAATACGCAGTGATCGTGTTCATCGGGTTTAAGTTTGTTTGTAGCATCAAGATGCGCAGTGATCGTGTTCATCTTGTTACAGAGGGTTGTTGTGCCAGACACGCAGTGATCGTGTTCGTCATGGCATGTTCCCCTAGCAGAGTTGCTTGGTCAAGCATTTCTATTTCTCCCCAGCCGAGTCCTTCTCGGAGCGTGGTGGAGACGGATCTTGGGTGATTACCCATAGTTACCCCAGTAGAGACGTAATCCCCAGCAGGGTGGTTTTCAACGAGATACTTGGTTAAGTTCCTCGTAGTCCCCGTCAGGGTATTCTTCGACAAGTCGCTTGGTTAAGTTACTTGTATTCCCCAGCTGAGTCCTCCTCAGGATGCTATGGAGTCAGTATCAGAAAGCGGTAATGCAGATTGTCGTGTGGTTACCCGCAATTCCTCCAACAGAGTTATGTTCTCCAGCAGGGTGTTACTTCAATGGGTTGCTTGGTTAAGTCCCTCATAGTCCCCAGCAGGGAGATTGCTACAGGAGTTGTTTGGTTAAATTCCTCGTATTTTTCAACAAGGTTATTCTCGTCAGGGTATTTGGGTTAAGTTCCAATTTCCTTAGCGGGTGTTTGACGGCATTCGTCAGAGTTGTCCCATCAGAGTTACTTAGTTAAGTTTCTCCTTTCCCGCAGAGTTGGTTGTTCATGTCTTCGAACATTGTCTCGCTCGGTTAAGCGTTTGCTCGTTTCTTCAGGATACGAAAGGTTGATCAGTGAAGTCAACATGACAAGTGAAGTCTGTATTCTCCCGCCGGTTAGCGTGTGCAGGGTTGATAAGTGAGATCAACAGAGGTTGATAAGTGAGATCAACAGAGGTTGATAAGTGAGATCGACAGAGGTTGATAAGTGATATCAACAATTGCTCGTTGTATGGTGTATGCTCATTTCTTCGGAATGGAGTGGTCTGCGGACAACATCAGGTCATTTGACAGATGGATGGCTAGTTGTTGCTGTGACAACAGAAGCCAGTTCCCAGGGTTTTCCCAAGCAGTAGTCGTTTTCGCAATTTATTTTTTGCGGTTGGCAAATTTCCGGGTTCTTTCGTATTCAACCGTCTCGTACCTCGAAGGTCTGAAGGCTGCGCGCTCTTCATCCAGTAGGGTCTAAGCCGCTTGAATAGGGGCAGCTGTTGCACCCCAAAATTTGCCCAACCTTTTCTAACCTAGGTTTATGTTTCAATTGCATAGTCATTTGCATTGTCATCATGTACATAGTGTATTCATCTGCATTGCATTGCATAGGCAAGCTATCTTAACAGGGGATCAAAGTGCTATTCTTATCTCAAGAGGCATATCCAAGGGTTTCATTCATATTCAAGTCTACTCAGGTCATCAGGGAAGAATTGGGGCTTGGAAGTGTTGCCAGGTTGATCAGTGAATTCTATCCTATCTTGAGGTTGTTTGGGGGTCATCAGAGGAAGTGTGAGCTATGAGCCAAGAGCATGAGAGGTGTATGGATGTTATGAAGAGCCTAGATGATCATTTTGAAGAAGAACCAAGTCATTGGAATGATGGCAAGAGCCTCAGTTGAAGTCAGTCAACTAGGGTCAACACTAGGTCAAAGAGGTGTTTTGAAAGGTATCAAGGAGCATTTTAAGAATGTGGGGTTCCTTATTTGCTACATGGATATGGATATGATGTTTTTCTAAAGAAAAATCAAGAGGAGTCAAGGAGAAGAGGAGTTACCAAATTAGGGTTTCAGCGTAAAATCCCCTGATTTTGGTCAAACTTCAAAGCAGTGTAACTCAAGATGCAAGCTTCATATGAATTCTTGGTCCACATGAAACTTGTAGAGTATCTTCATAGATTTAATTTGAGTGGTGGAAGTCATCAATATGATTTATAGAACTCAAGTTATAGCTCTTGCAAGTTACAGGTCATCTGAGGGCACTGAAATTTGTCTGTGAAAGTTGTCTGTCTTCCAAGCAACTTTTGACCTTCAAGGAGTTTTCAAATGAATTTCTGGCCAACATAAGAGTTGTTCCTTATTGTCTTATATTTCTAGAAAGGTATGGTATGCCTTCATATGATTTGTGGAACTCTACTTATGGTCTTGGCAAGCAAAGGGTATTTTGGTCATCTGAGGATCACAGGTCATTCTTAGCCTATGCCTAAAACTCATACAAGGAAGCTTCAAATGAAAAACTTCACAACATCAAAGTTGCTCAAAATGCCATTTTAAGTCTAGAAAAGAAGTCATGGAAGTTTGTAAATGCATAGAACAAGACTTGACCAAAGTTGGTGGAAAATGACCTAAAAAAGGCATATAAGTTGAAAAAGTTGAAATAAAAAATTGGTTTGAGAGATCTACAAATCCAAAATGGGTCATCCAATATACCAAATTGATTCCAAACATCATTTTAGAGACATTGATTCAGCCACTTTTTTGAGTTAGGGTTTAAATTTTGGAATTGCTTTGTATTTTTGTTGCTTGCATAATAAGGCAAGTATGGAAAACTTGGCATAAGTGAAATTTCAAGGCAAGGAGATTGGTTTTTTCACACATACCATTTCAATAACTCATGAGAAGAGATTTTGACACAAATATGAAAGGGTGTATGCATGAGATATGAGATGTTTCAAAGTATCATCACATGAGAACTTCCATAACTTTCCACCACATTCTACACTTTCCTAGATCAATCTAGAAACTTCTAGATCTGTCTATCCTCATCTATATAAGGAGTGCTAATCATTGGTGCAAGGGGTTGGTGAAAAGAGGGAGAGAAAAGAGAGAATTCCATTGTTGCTTCCATTGTAAGAAAGTGTGAAATTCTCCAATTTACACCAATTCTGATCATTCTTTTTCTTCATCCATCATCCATTGAAGATTGTGAGTGGGAACAAACAAGCTCAGAGGCACATCCATGGAAGATTGAAGCTCTAGGGTTTGAAATTGCAAGATCCATAACAGATTCGAATCTCACAATCCAAGCATTCTTCTTCCAACCTTTTGCAAACAGAAACCCTAGCATCATCTAAGGACCATTGGTGAAAGCTTGCAAGTGTTGAATCGAGCTCTTTCTCATCTGTTCCATCAAGAATAGCAGGTTGGTGATTTCTCCTATATCTCCCTAATTAGGTGTTGTTAGGTTAGATTATTAGTGTAAGGATGTTAGGTTAGGTTCGATGACTAGTTTCTGAAAGATTGAGAAGGTTCTATGAGGTTTAATGGCAGGGTGTTGAAACTTTGATGATCAAGAAATCTTCGTTTAGGGGATGTTAATCATGGTGTATTAGTTCAGAATAATCAGTGCAATATGGAGAGCACATTAGTACAAGAATTTACAAGTTTTGTGAGGTTCCATTGATGAGTGCAGTTGGTATGTCATGAGGTTCCATCTGTCGGGTTTCATTATGGAGTTGGTTTCCATCCAAACTAAAGGTACCATTGTGTTCAGGGGAGAGAATAGAGCAACTTTTCTCTTGATAGTGTAGGGTTTCATGGCCTATGGAGAGAGCACGAGGAACTTGAAGATGGTTGCATGGACATGGATTTCTGAAACCCTAGCTTCATGATTGGGGACGATGACCAATAGCCGTCAGATCATCCTGAATTATTGACTTCTTAATCTCATCGTGTGGCTCATATTTGAAGTTGAAAAACGGAGGGAAAGTCCAATTCATGCTATCCCCACCCCCTTTTGATAGGCCCAATGGAAATACACTTGATTTTGTTGCTTTTCGCACCGAGAGTTTGTCATTTTTCCTTTTATTTTTTAACTGATTTTCTGAAACCAACTGGGCCTAGCGCCAATTGCTATGCACGCCTCCCCTTTGTGGCCCATCTGGAGAATATAACTGGGCGAGCTTGCTATTCAGACCCCCTCCCCATTTTATTTCATATTTTGTGTTTTTATTTTCTTTAATGTTTTTCTCACCTTTAAAAATTCATAAAAAATTGGAAATAGCTTAGTTTTAATTGGTTCTTTTTGGGATAGGTTCATAATTTTGTTAAGAAAAATAATAAATGATAAAAATGGCATTTTGTTTTGTTTTGTCATTTTTTGTATATTTTTCTTGTAAATAGGCTTTTATTGAGTTTAGTTTAGTACTCAAATTTGTTGATTTTAGTTCTAATAGTTCCCCTTATATTTAGGGTTAATTCTTTTTAGGGTGATTAGTATAAGACTTCAACTTGTATATAGGATTTAATTCACAATTTTAGAATCTAATTTTAGGTGATTTGTTTAGGTGTGATTAGTGTGATGAAAATTAGGGTTAAGTGAGCATAGGTGAGATAGATTAATTCTTTTAGGGATTTTGATTTGATTTTTGGGGTATGGGACTATAGGGGTTATGGGTATAAGATAGATCCCTTAGAAAGTATTAGGATTCCCCTACTGCTATTAGTATATTGCTTGTATTGGATTGATTGTGTGGTGTGCCCTCTTTAGGGTTACTTTTTGTCTGTGTGGGGTATTGGGTTTGTTTGGGATTTGGGGAGAGCTGAAGCCTGAGATGATGAAGCCCATCTGAAGATCAGAGACTGAAGACCAACTTCCAGAGTTGATGAGGAGTATCTCTTGCTGGCAGCTGTTGAAGTTTGTAGGATCTAGGAGTTAGGCAGAGCCCTAGAGTAGACAACTTGATTCTCAAACATGGAAGGTCTTGATTGCCTCCATCCTTCTCTGTGATGCAGAGTCTCTCTAAGACACTCACCCCCTTCCTTTGGAAGGCTTGGTGCCAATGTCTAAGGGATGGAACTCTTGAGAGAAATATTCTTTGTGTTGATAGCAGTATGTTTGCCACCCTTGGTGGACAACTAATTGCTTAACACCCAGTTCATTCTTGTGATTGATTCCTCAGCTTGGAGGTTAAGACTTGAAGAAAAGCCATTGGGAGATTGAAGATAGAAGACTGATGTCTGCTTGAAGCCTGAAGATAGTGGCTGATGCTGATGAAGACTGCTTTGCTGTTTAGTTTTGCTGTTTTAATTTCTGATGTATTGTGTGATTTCCCGGACTGTATTGTTTGCTGTTTAACTTGCTGGGTTGAAAGTGAATCCCGTTCACTTTTGCCTATTGTTTTCTAGGTTCGAGGTTGAGTGGGACTCCCTTGCCTCGCTTGTATTGTTGCATCCATGCATTTTACTGCTTTATTGTATATATCTGTTGTTTCTGTTTCCGTCTATTCCCCTAGGATCTCTGTTTCTCTCTGCGCAAGAGAGGAGCATGATAGACATTAGGTGTTAACCCATGCATGATAACATTAGGGTAGATTTTATTCCCCTTTTAACCCTAGGATTTGTAGAGTGTCATCTCTTCTTCCTTCAAAACAACAGAAAAACACTAATAAAGGTTATAACAGAGATTAATTCATTTCTTCCGTCAAAAGATTTGAACAAACATCAACCTTTTTGCAATAAGAAAACCCTTGTTTAAGGTGAGATTTTTCATAAAAGACACTTGAACAGCTTGTGTCGTGCGTGGCCCGAACTACGTTTGCTCTGATCTTCCATGCTGTGTGGAAGTACGTAGGCATAGGATGCGATATCCTAGCGAGCAACCTTCACCCCTCCTTCCCCCGTAGTTAGGCGAACTACGTTGACTCTGATTTCTCGTTCCAGACGGGAATACGTAGGCATAAAGTGCGATGCTTTGCCAAGTCATGTTTTCTTTTCTTTTCAGACCTCATCCTTTAGTTTAGATAGAAGTGTAATCCGTACAAACCAAGCAAGCGTGGATCCCATCGAGTACGATGAATGTGAGGGGTGCTAATACCTTCCCCTTGTGTAACCGACTCCCGAACCTAGGTTTTGGTTGCGACGACCATACCTTTTCCCGTTTTCGCGAGGTTTTCTTCGAGCGTTTCCTTTCCCTCCATTGGGATAAATAACGCACGGTGGCGACTCTTCTGTACTGCCGGCGCCGATTTTTGCAGTAGCGACACACACACAACATATTCACATAACATTCATCGATGTATTCATAATTCAACACTATCACCACATTAACACACAATGCACACATATCCGCGATATGTTCTCATGCATTATCCACATATATTCACAATTCAATACAACATCATATTTAGCAAGCAATGCACGCATATCCATCATTATGCTTGTTGCACCCCAAAATTTGACCAACAATTATTTATTCATTGAGTGTTTGAAAGTGGATACCTTCATCAGAAAGTTCAAGAGATCCTCAGAAGAAGTGGTTTGAAACCAGGGTTGTGTGCTTCATAGCTTGAGGGTTGTGGGTGCCCCTCAGATGATTCTGAGACTTTGAGAATGAACTTGATGTTTTGGGAAAGCCTATGAGATGTCTTGATAGCCTTCATTAAGCCCAGAGAAGTCATTATGCAAGAGTTCAGAAGATTCAACCAGGAATGATAGAATTAGGGTTTTGACTAGGTCAACCCTAGGATAACTGAAGATTTGGGAAAGGTTGAGACCCAATCCAAGGGCCATGAGATCATGGAATGATGCATAGAGATGATATAAAGATGATTCCTAGGCCAACTCATCATGAGTGAGGAGTTTGAGAAGTTTCAAGTCAGGGTCCCCAAGGATTGTCAGTGAAAAACCCTAATTTGATCCCCATCTTCCAGGCAGTTTTAGCTCAAGATGTGATTGATATCTGACCTTCCCCATAACATGAATGTTGTAGAGCTTGTTCTAAGATTTAATTTGAGTGGTGGAAGTCCTTGATAGGAGTTACAGAGCTCAAGTTATGGTTTTGACAAATTACAGGTCAGCAGAGGTGTGTGAATCTGGGTCCTTAAAAGTCACCCAACTTGCAGACAACTTTTGCCCTAGTAGGATGATTCCTATGATTTCTTGGTCAACATGAATGTTGAAGAGCATCTTCTTAGCTTTAATTTGAGTGGTGTAAGTCCTTGATAGGATTTGTGGAACTCAACTTATGGTTTGAACAAGACAGGGGTATTTTGGTCATTTGTCAGTTATAGGTCATTTTAGCCAATGCCTAAAACTCCTATTTCCAAGCCTCAAATGAAAAAACTCAAAACATGAAAGTTGTTCAAAATGTGATTTTAAGTCTAGAAAGAAGGCCACAAATTGTTGGAAAAGCTCATAGCATGAAGTTACATGATTGGTCAAAAATGAACTAAAAATGGCATATAAGTTTGAAAAGTTGAATTTGAAAATTGGTTTGGAGGATCTAGGAATCCAAAATAGGTCATCCAATATATCATTTTGATTGGAAACATTATTTTGAGAACTTTGGTTCAAATAGATTTTTCATTTGAGGTCTAAAAAAGGGACTTTCTTTGTAAATCTATTACTTGCATTATAAGGCAATGTTGAAAAACCCTACACAAGCCAAAGGTGAGCTTGTTTTTCACACATATCTTCTCATTATCTCATGTAAAGGTATTTTGGCACAAAATGGTAAGGCATAAGGCATGAGATGAGAGAAATTCAATATGTCATCACATGAGATTTCAAGAACTTTCTAGATCATTCTAGATGGTCCTAGACTTTTCCAATGATGGTTATAAAAAGAGTGAATCATGATGAGTATGAGGTTGGTGATAGAGAGAGATTTCAGAGGAGAGAGAGAGAGAGAGAGAGAAATAGCCATTGAAGCACTTTCTTCAAGTTCAAGCAATTCAAGAAATCTGCATCTACAAGCCATCTCTTTCACAACAAGTGCAAACAGAAACTTGTGCATCACAAGAGGATCTCATTGCAGCCATTACAAGCCTTGAATCATCCTCCACGAGCACCTACCATCATCACTTGACAGGTTTCTTTCTTTCCTTCTATCTCCTAATTTATGCAGTTTTAATTAGTTTTATAGATATAGAACTGATGCATTAGGTTAGAGGATGAAACCCTAGGAGTTATAGCACGATCCATGGAGTTCCATAACAGAGCCATGAAACTTTAGAGATCAAGAACACGCACCCTAGGCTGCTATATTCTTAGGTTTTTAGCTTAGTGTAATCCCCTCAGCACGTAGAACATTCTAGGTTAATATGGATTCATTCTATTACCATGCATATCAGTGTGAAACACGTGTGCCCAAGACTTCCATCTTTCATAATTCTTTGTAGAGTGAGTTTTAAAAGAATATAGTACCATGGTTGTGTGGAGGGAGAGGAGTAGAATAAGTTTGATGTTTGGATCGAGGGAAATGGTGGAGAAATGAGAGAGCTAGATGAAGGAGAAGGTAGGGCGCATGGAAGCTGTTTCGAAACCCTAGCATGCCAGAGGTTGAAGATGCAATCTTCACCATTAATTCGTTTGGAATGTTTGACTCACCCAATGGATCCAACGGCCGTGATTAAATCTGAAATTGGGGGGGAAATTTTAAACAAGCTGAAACGGCGTCGTTTCAGTTAGTGAGGGGCGTGTGGGCTTTAGTCCCTTTCCTATTCGCACCCCCCCTTCATCTGGCCCAGGTATAATTGAACTAGCGCGTGTTACTATTTCCACCCCCCCTCCCTTTCAATTGTTTTAAATTCTTTTTATTTCTTTTAATATTTTTCTTGTCTTTAAAAATTCATAAATAAATGAAAAATAACTCTTTTTTGGCCATTCTTTTTTCTATGTTGAGATAATTTTGTGTAGAAAAATATAAAAATAAAAATGGAATTTTATTTTTAATGTAGAATTTTTAGTGGTATTTTCTTTAATATAGTGTATTTTCTTTCTTTTAGTTGATACCTCATTTTGCAAGAATTGTTTTAGGACCTTCCTTTAGTCTTTTTAATCCATTCTTTTTTGTGCAATTAGATGATGAATCATAGTTCCCCATAGGATTTATTCTAGAATTTTAGAATTAAATTTTGATTAGTTTAATTAGGGTAGATTTAGGGTATCCTAATTAGGGTTTAGGTTGTGCTTAGGTGAAGAATTCATTTTCTTTGAATAGTTTTGTCTTGATTTTTAGGGTAGAGGCCTATGTGGATGTTATGGGTAGATGTTGAAGACCCTTGTGAATAATTGTTATATTTTTCCCCATTGGTTTAGTATTTTTAGGTATTTTCTGAAGTTGCCTATTGATTTTGTCTACCCTGTGGTTATCTGTTCATATCTGGGGTTTAGTTTTGGGGAATTTGTTGTGGGGCATGTGTTGTCTTGAGGACCTTGTTGGAGAGCATGATGAAGAGAAGATTGTAGATCAAGACTCAGAGACCCAGAGCTTGGATTATTCCCTGCCTGTGAGGTTTGAGATCCTGAAGTTTGAAGGAAGTTCATGGTACTTTCCTGAGGAAGGCACTATGAATGACTTTCATTCTTTCTTCTCACCTCTTTCTTAAGTATCCAATGATGTTGGAGCCAACTTGTGAGTTTAATTTCTCCTGAGGAGGAATGTAAACTGATCACATGTTGTTGAGCCACATGGGATACAACTCCTAAGTGGAAGCCTCCTAGTACTTTCCTGAGGAAGGTCCTATGAGTCTATTCACTTAGTTCCATTAGTTTATCTAGGATTTCTCAAGTATCCAATGATGTTGGAGCCAACTTGTGAGTTTAATTTCTCCTGAGGAGGAATGTAAACTGATCACATGTTGTTGAGCCACATGGGATACAACTCCTAAGTGGAAGCCTCCTAGTACTTTCCTGAGGAAGGTCCTATGAGTCTATTCACTCAGTTCCCTTAGTTTATCTAGGATTTCTCAAGTATCCAATGATGTTGGAGCCAACTTGTGAGTTTAATTTCTCCTGAGGAGGAATGTAAACTGATCACAGTTGTTGAGCCACATAGGATACAACTCCTAAGTGGAAGCCTCCTAGTACTTTCCTGAGGAAGGTCCTATGAGTCTATTCACTTAGTTCCACTAGTTCAGATAGGATTTCCTAAATATCCAGTGATGTTGGAGCCTGCTTGTGAGTTTAGTTTCTCCTGAGGAGGAACGTAAACTGATCACAGTGGTTGAGCCACATAGGGTATGACTCCTGAGTATACACCTCCTATTGCTTTCCTGAGGAAGACACTATGAGTCTGCTTACTTAGCTCCCTTTCTTTGGTAAGCTTGTTCTGAAGCTTGAAGACTGGGATTGATTTCTTTTGGTTAGGTTTTGCTTTAGGGCTTTTCTTAGATTTGGTCAGGATTCTGTGTTAGGGTTAGGAAAAGATGTAGATCATTTCTTTCTCAAGCATGTGTTTTGTTTGCCTGATGGCACTTCATTTCCTTTATCTGTTATTGCTTGATAGCATGTTGTTTATTTTCAGTATGATTGCTGTTATTTCATGACTGGCTTGAGGTCGAGACGAGCTTGTGGAGGCTGAAGCCCCACACACATTTCCTCCCTCACTTGCATTGCATTTTACTGTTAAAGCTGATGCTTTTGTCTGTTTTGGTGTATCATTGACATGATCCCTTAGGACTCTCATTTCCTTTGATAAGGATTTGATGATAGACTTTTAGGTTGAAACCTATGCATGACAACATCTAGGAGTTCCCTGTTCAAACCTCAACCATAGGATGAATCCATGGCATGACAACAATAGGACTTGATAGTCTCCCTCCTAGTTGGGCCTGTTCTCTTCTCATCTCTAAGCAGTTTAAGATACAGTAATCATGAATGATTTCTTTCGTACGTTACGAGCCTTAAGCTATCTGAGAAAGGACGCATTCCCTCTCAGGTCATAGTCTCTAGTGCGGTTGAGATCGCAAACACGATAAAAAACACTTCTTTTAGGAGATAACCCGTAGTTTCCCGAACTACGTTTGCTCTGATCTTTCATACCAGATGAAAGTACGTAGGCATAGGATGCGACGTCCTAGCGAGCAACCTTTCCCCCCATAATCCTTCGTAGGCCGAACTACGTTGACTCTGATTTCTCATTCTCTGATGAGAATACGTAGGCATAAAGTGCGATGCTTTGCCGAGTCATTTTTCTTTTCTTTTTCAGCCAGCCTTGATAGGTAGATAGATTATAACCAACCCGTCCAAGTAAACAAACAAGCGAGGATCCCGTCGAGTACGACGGACGTGAGGGGTGCTAATACCTTCCCCTTGCGTAACCGACTCCCGAACCCAGACAATGGTTGCGATGACCTTGTCTTACCCTTTTTTCGTCAGGTTTTTCCGATCGTTTCCTTTCCCGCCCTGAGGGATAAATAACGAAAGGTGGCGACTCTTCTGTCATGCCGGCACCTTATTTTCGCGCAAGCGACAGCTGGCGACTCTGCTGGGGACTTATAGCATCTAGGGACTTTTCCCATCCCTTATGCTGGGACCGTTTCCCATCCCCTACGAGAGTCAATCCTATCGTTTGTGTGTTTGCTTGTTGGGTTGCGTTTATTTATCGCATCTTTACTTCCCGCATTTTATTTCCCGCATTTTATTTCCAGTTTGATATGATTATCTGTGCTGCTGTGGGAGAGGGATGTTACTGTGAGTGAAAAGCCGGACCTGGGCTTGAGTACACACCTAGATATAGTTGCGGAGAAGTAGTAGACGAACCTGTCTGCTGAGCAGGCACAGTTCCCTACGAAAATCTGCGCTCAGACGAGATTCTTGCAGAGGTGCTCCTTTCCGGTCCTGAGGATCTGAGGGGAGTCCAGACGTGAGGGTTGTCGACTCTGGGGACCGATCATTTGGAAGTCAGCTAAGTGAGGCCTCTTCATGACTTGATGATGCCACTCCTTCTGGGAATCGTATCGTCACTCATGAAAGTCTGTGACGCTGACAACCGCATAGGATGCCGTACCTTTGTCCGTGGATTAGGTCCATACCTGTGAGTGGGGTCGGGATATTGCAGGAAACTTTGACCTCCAGACTACCTGGTTTTCTCGACAGTGAATCAGTTATGTTGATGTCAGGGTTCTCAGTATCAGATGTGACTGTTCTTGATAGAGCAAGGGTTTGATCAGAGGATTTTATCATCGGGTGTTTGTCTGTTCTCGATAGAGCAGGCTTTGATCAGTGTATTATCGTCAGTGGTTTGTTCTGGACGGAGCAGATTTTGAGTGGGGTCTGAAGATCTCATCGGCAGTTGTTGTTTGTTCTTGATAGGGCAGATTTTGAGTGGGGTTTGAAGATCTCATCAGCAGCTGTGTGTTTGTTCTCGACAGGGCAGATTTTTGATTTGGGGTCTGAAGACTTCGTCAACAGACGTTACTTGATCTTGCATCCGGGGTCTTTATTATCAGGCCTTCGTTCTTGTCAGAGCAGAATTTTGATCTCGATCCTATCAGATGGTTATTCACAGCAGATCAGATCAGTGGTTTTACACCGGGGTTTCCTTCTCATCAGTGACTGTTGACACCGTATCTCCACAGCAGCCACCTGGATATATTGTTGCATACCTGCATTTTGCATTAGCTTGCATAATCATTCCATTGGCGTGTGTCTGTGACAGGTACCGTTTCCCCGATCCAGGATCTCTCGCCTCTTATTGCGTTACTGCAGCCTCTCTCAGGAAGACTGATGCGTACGAGTTCTCGGTCCTTGATGTGTCGAATCTGACTATTGCTATGTGAGGTTACTATTTCCATGATTGGGCCCAGATTCCTCTCCTTATTATTGTCAGCAGGTGCCAGGACCGGGGGAAATCTCTCAAGCACACAGACACGCATGCATCTGCATAAAGCATTTTTGCATGACATACATTTTGTGGCTTTTCCTAACCTTTAATCTTGACAGGTTTTTCAGGTACTCAGGTTCCGAGCTGCTTTCGATCTCCAGGATTGATCAAAGACTCATCCACCGCTACTCAACTCGCGCTAATCAGACGAGGATAATGGATCAGGTACAGTCAGATGTTCAAGAGCTTCGTGAACGGATGGATCGTTTTATGGAGCTGATGCAAGTAGTTGCGAATGGGCAAGACCAGCTTCGTACTTTGGTTCAACCTCTCATCTCCAGGGTTGACAGTAATGGAATACTTCACGGCGGGGCCGTGCCCACTCCTCCCCAAGGGGATACTCCATAGAACGTTGTTCCTGCTGCCGGGGGCAACGGTAGTGCTAACGGCAATCTTATGACTAATCTCGGACTCAACGCGGCTGGCGCCGTCAATGGTAGTTTGGGAGCCAATGTTAACATAGGGCCGGTCAACGACAATGTTGGTGCAGGAAATATGGTGGTGCCTCAACCGTGGCTGGAGGACCATCAAGATGACATATTCTCTCAGAGAGGTGTAGAGGCAGAGTTGACTGCTGAGGCTCGACTCAGGTTCAAGGCGCTGGAAGACAAGATGAGAGATATAGAAAATCAGAACACATTGGGCGTTGACATGTCCAAACTCGGGTTGATTGCTGACTTTAAAGTGCCTCACAAGTTCAAGGTGCCTATCTTTGAGAAGTATAGGGGCACTACATGTCCCCGCGTTCACCTCCGGTCTTATTATAGAAAGATGTCCGCTTATTCTGACGATGAGAAGCTGCTGGTGCACTTCTTTCAGGATAGTCTTTCTGGTCCACCGCTCGAATGGTATATGGGTTTGGAGCCCGCTACTGTGCACACCTGGAAAGATCTTGCAGAAGCGTTTGTTCTCCACTATCAATATAATAGCGACTTGGCTCCCAACCGAGTTCAGCTTCAGAATCTCTCGCAGCGGAACAATGAAAGCTTCAAAGAATACGCCCAGCGGTGGCGTGAATTGGCTGCTCGGGTTCAACCGCCGATGGTTGAGCGTGAGTTGGTGCAAATGTTTGTGGTTACCCTTCCCGGAATCTACTATGAAAAGCTGGTCAGTGGCATGTCTGGAACATTCTCGGCTCTTATCACTTTGGGCGAACATGTTGAGAACGGTATAAAGATTGGAAAAATTCAGGGTGAATCATCCTCAGCTGGAGGAGCTAGCAAGAAACCCTATACTGGCAAGCGTCGAGAGGGAGATGCCAGTGCTGTCACTAATGCTAGGAGAAAGGGCAAGGGCCCTCAGCCTCAGATTGCTAGCATAAACATCCCGGCTGCTCCCCCGCAGCCGCAGCAGCAGCCCCAGCAACAGAATAATCAGGGATATAAGAGATATCAGAATCGGGGTCCCCTGGCAAACCGTCATCTTGAAACTCCACCTATGTCATATGCACAGCTTCTGCAAACGTTGCTTCAGCTCCAATTGGTTCACAAGAGGACAATGGCTCCCTTAACAGGGGCACCACCACCGGGGTATGATGCTAATGCTACTTGTGAATTTCACTCGGGGGCACCTGGCCATACGGTTGAGAATTGTAAAGCTTTTAAGCACAAAGTCCAGGACTTGGTGGACGCCAAGGTTATCAACTTTTCTGACAGCGTGCCCAACGTCACCAAAAATCCAATGCCTCATCATAAGGGGGGCGGAGTGAATGCTGTTATCATTGAGGAGAGTTCAGACTTGCTGACCGATGTCAAAGATTTGAAGACGCCGTTGAGTTTTGTCAAGGCTAAGTTGCTGAAGAAGGGCTTCTTTCCTGGATGTGGAGAGTTATGTATGGCTTGTGCTACACTTCCTGATGGGTGTGAGCAGCTGATCGAAGGTATCCAAAGTCTGATGGCCGAGGGTATTTTGCAGTTCAGTCGGAGCGTTGAGAATGCGTCAGGGGAAGTCGTGCTGAAGAAGGCAGACGAAGTTGCTACCATTACTATTCCTCGTCACCCTATCACTATTTCTGCGCCCCGTCCGCCTTCTATCACCATCACCAGGGCCGGACCAATCCCATTCGAGAGTACCAATGCCGTTCCATGGCATTATGGCGCCGAAGTTTATTGTAATGGTCAGAAGATAGAGCTTGAGCCATCCGGATCGACTGCGCAGAATCTTACCGAAGTCAGTGGTATCACTAGAAGCGGAAGAGTATTCGCACCGGCAGAGGTTGCAGCAGAGAAAGTGGTCCGAGCTGACTCTGTGGATAAAGGTAAAGGTAAAGCTGTCGAAGAGATCCCTGTAGGGGCAGAAAAAGACTTGCTAGTTAAAGATGCTGAAGAGTTCATGCGACTAATCAAGAAGAGTGACTACAAAATTGTAGATCATCTTCATCAGACTCCGTCAAAGATCTCGATTCTTAACCTGTTGCTGTGTTCTGAAGCGCACCGCAACGCATTATTGAAGGTATTGAATGCTGCATACGTGCCGCAGGAGATATCAGTGAATAAACTCGAGGAAGTAGTAGCCCATGTCAATGCTGGTAATGGGCTGGGATTTACAGATCTGGAGCTGACTCCTAAGGGAAGAGATCACAACAGCGCCTTGCACGTCTCAATAGAGTGCAGAGGCACGATTATGTCACATGTCCTAGTAGATACGGGTTCCTCGCTTAACGTGCTCCCGAAGAAGGCACTGATGAAGTTGGATACCCGTGGACTGCTGTGCACGCCCAGTGATCTGGTCGTGAAGGCCTTTGACGGAACCAAGCGCCACGTCTTCGGAGAGTTGACCCTGCCAATTCAAGTTGGTCCAGAGACGTTCAATGCGGTTTTCTATATCATGGATATCATGCCCGCCTATAGTTGCCTCTTAGGTCGGCCGTGGATCCATTCTGCTGGTGCCGTAACGTCCACGCTGCATCAGAAGCTTAAATATGCTGTCGGGGGCAGCATAGTCACAATCTGTGGAGAAGAGGACATCATGGTAAGCCACCTATCGTCCTTTAAATACGTTGAAATGGATGGTGAGATCCACGAGACTCTTTGCCAAGCATTTGAAACCGTCAGGGTGAAGGAGGTAGCTCCCGTTGTTGCAGAGAAGCAAGAGTTGAACCTCTCCTCATTTAAGGAAGCTCGGGCTGTTGTCGAAGCTGGTTCCACCTCAGGCTGGGGGCATGTCTTGGATATACCAATCAAACAGGATAAGTTTGGATTAGGGTATTCTCCTGGAGCTGAAGCTTCATCTTCTTCTGGCAGTTCGTCTCATGGGAAAGGGCCGATCTTATTCACCAAAGGAGGAGTAATTTTCGAGAGCATCAACGCTACGTCGGAGGACAGCGGGGACAGTGATTGCGATCTCGACGCCTGGATTCAACCGAGCAAGCCAGGCAAGCGCCTCCACAATTGGACCATCAAGGAGATTATCAAGCTGACAAGTGAAGAGTAATGATTTGCTTTTTACAATCTTTGTACAGCCCTATGTCCTGCCCGGGGCATAGTGGTTTTACTGTCAGGGCCTTGTTGGATTATGTGTATGCATTTTGTTAATAAATAAAAGGCGTTTTCTTCGTAATCAAATGTTGTGTTCTCTGTTATTCATGCTTTATGTTTGTTTCGAAAAACAGCAAAATGGCAACGAGGTTCGTGCTAACCTGCATATTCTTGCTTTAAACTTAACCCTTGTTATTGCAGGATCCACGTAACAGATGACATCGACTCTGGACCCTCTACGGCTCACTACGACTTTGATTGCCCGATCTATCAAGCCGAGGATGAGATTGATGAAGACGAAGACCTTCCGGAAGAGTTGGCCCGCTTGTTGAGACAAGAGGAGAAGGTTATTCTGCCTCACGAGGAGGATATTGAGATCATAAATCTGGGTTCTGAGGAGCTCGTCAGAAATGTCAGAGTAGGGGCTGCGCTGCAGAATGATGTCAAGCATAGACTGGTTGAGATGCTTCGAGAGTATAGTGACGTCTTTGCTTGGTCATATGAGGATATGCCCGGACTTGACACTGATATCGTGGTTCATCGCTTGCCGTTGCGAGAAGATTGCCCTCCAGTCAAGCAGAAGCTCAGGAGGACGAGACCAGACATGGCTGTAAAAATCAAAGAAGAGGTCCAGAAGCAGTTGGACGCAGGATTTCTAGCCGTTACCACTTACCATCCGTGGGTCGCCAACATAGTGCCTGTACCGAAGAAGGACGGTAAGGTACGCATGTGCGTCGATTATCGGGATTTGAACAGGGCGAGCCCTAAGGATGACTTCCCGTTGCCTCATATCGATGTGTTGGTCGACAATACAGCCCAGTTTTCCGTGTTTTCGTTCATGGATGGCTTCTCCGGTTACAATCAGATTAAGATGGCGCCGGAGGACATGGAGAAAACGACGTTTATCACCCCCTGGGGCACGTTTTGCTACAAGGTAATGCCCTTCGGTCTGAAGAACGCAGGGGCCACTTACCAGCGAGCAATGGTAACTTTGTTTCATGATATGATTCATCATGAGATCGAGGTCTATGTTGATGACATGATCGCAAAGTCCCAAACGGAGGAAGAGCATCTGGTCAACCTATTGAAGCTATTTGAAAGGCTTAGGAAGTTCAAGCTGAGGCTGAATCCTAACAAGTGCACTTTCGGAGTGCGGTCCGGAAAGTTATTGGGGTTTATCGTTAGTGAACGAGGTATTGAAGTTGATCCTGCAAAAATAAAAGCTATCCAAGAAATGCCAGCGCCGAAAACGGAGAAAGAAGTTCGTGGTTTCCTGGGCCGAATAAACTACATTGCAAGGTTTATCTCTCAGCTCACGGCCACTTGTGAACCGATGTTCAAGTTGTTAAAGAAAAATCAGGCGGTTACTTGGAATGAGGATTGCCAGAAGGCATTCGATAAGATAAAGCAGTATCTTCAAGAACCTCCAATCTTGATACCCCCAGTGGCTGGACGGCCATTAATCATGTACCTGACGGTTCTGGAGAATAGTATGGGGTGTGTTCTCGGTCAGCACGACGAGACGGGCAGAAAAGAGCATGCCATTTATTATTTGAGTAAAAAGTTCACTGAGTGTGAATCTCGATACTCGATGCTGGAGAAGACGTGTTGTGCATTAGCTTGGGCTGCCAAACGTCTACGACAGTATATGCTCAACCACACCACTATGCTAATTTCGAAGATGGATCCGATCAAGTACGTCTTCGAAAAGCAGGCTCTTTCGGGCAGGATTGCCAGGTGGCAGATGGTGTTAACAGAATATGATATTCAGTACGTCTCCCAGAAAGCCATCAAGGGAAGCGTATTGTCTGACTACCTTGCTGAACAGCCCATCGAAGACTATCAGCCGATGAAGTTCGAATTCCCTGACGAGGACATTATGTTTCTCAAAGCGAAGGATTGCGATGAGCCATTACCCGATGAGGGGCCGGATAGGAAGTCTCAGTGGAAGTTGATATTCGACGGAGCGGTTAATTCCTATGGGAGTGGTATTGGGGCTATCATCACGACTCCTCACGGATCCCACATCCCGTTTACTGCAAGACTGACGTTTCCAGTTACCAACAACGAAGCCGAGTATGAAGCATGTATTATGGGTCTAGAAGAGACAATTGATTTGAGAATCAAGAATCTAGACATATATGGTGACTCAGCGCTTGTAATCAATCAAATCAAAGGGGAGTGGGAAACTCGTCAAGCGAATCTAGTGCCGTACATGAATTATGCCAGGAGGCTGCTTCCGTTCTTCGACCGAGTAGAACTTCATCATGTACCCCGGGCTGAAAATCAAATGGCTGATGCTTTGGCCACGCTGGCTTCAATGTATAAAGTCAATTATTGGAATGAGGCTCCAAGAATTGTACTTTCGCGTCTTGATAGACCAGCGTTTGTGTTCGCAATCGATGATGCCACCGACGGCAAGCCATGGTTCCACGATATCCAGACCTACCTTATGACCAAGGAGTACCCTGCGGGTGCGTCAACCCAGGATAAGAAGACTCTGAGGAGGTTATCTGGAAACTTTTACCTCAACCCTGATGGAGTGCTGTATAAGAGAAACCACGATCTCGTGCTACTCAGATGTGTGGATGAGAAAGAAGCAAGTATGCTCATGGAAGAAGTCCATGAGGGCACATTTGGTACGCACGCCGGCGGGCATGCCATGACAAGAAAGATCCTGAGAGCAGGATATTACTGGCTGACTATGGAGTCGGACTGCTTCAGATTCGCGAAGAAATGTCATAAATGCCAGATTTATGCTGATAAAGTTCATGTGCCGCCGTGCCCATTAAGTGTCATGTCCTCCCCTTGGCCGTTCTCCATGTGGGGCATCGACATGATAGGCAAGATCGAGCCCACCGCATCCAATGGTCATCGTTTCATTCTGGTAGCTATCGACTACTTCACCAAATGGGTGGAGGCAGCCTCGTACGCTAATGTGACCAAGCAGGGGGTAGCTAAATTCATAAAGAGGGACATCATCTGTCGCTATGGAATTCCCGAGCGGATCATTACTGATAATGGTTCGAATTTGAATAATAAGATGATGAAGGAGTTGTGCCAGAGCTTCAAGATTGAACACCACAACTCATCTCCCTACCGGCCGAAGATGAATGGCGCTGTTGAAGCGGCCAACAAGAACATCAAGAAGATTGTTCAGAAGATGGTTGTGACGTATAAAGATTGGCACGAGATGCTGCCGTTTGCCCTGCACGGTTATCGTACTACGGTGCGTACGTCGACCGGGGCAACTCCTTTCTCCTTGGTGTACGGCATGGAAGCTGTCCTGCCGTTAGAAGTGGAGATTCCCTCTTTGCGAGTTTTGGTTGATGTATAACTTGATGAGGCAGAATGGATTACGAATCGCTTGAACCAACTCAGCCTGATGGACGAGAAGAGGTTAGCATCGATTGCATTTGGTCGCCTATACCAAAGCCGAATGAAGAAAGCTTATGATAAGAAGGTGCGTCCTCGAAGCTTTCAGACGGGTGATCTCGTCCTGAAGAAGATTCTTCCGCCACACTCCGATCACCGGGGCAAGTGGACTCCGAATTACGAAGGGCCGTATGTCGTCAGCAAGGTCTTCTCAGGAGGGGCTTTGTTGTTATCCACGATGGATGGTGAAGATTTTGCATCCCCGGTGAACGCGGACGCAGTTAAAAAATACTTTGCTTGAAAGAGACCCGCTGGACAAAAAAGAAAGAGTCCAGGAAAAAAAGGGGCATCCCGGCGAACCAAAAACAGAATAAAAGGTTCGGGCAAAAATTAGGGATATATTGAAAAAATGTACACCCGCGGAGTCGAAAACCTACACTGGGCGGCTTCGGCAAAAAAGGGTATCCCGGTGAACTGAAAACCCGTGAAGGGCGGTTCACGCAAAAGTTAGGGATTTGGATAAGCAAATGACTGCGTTCCGCGTATGGACTTTCATTGTTTAGTGGTTCGGAAGACTTGAGGGCCGTTTATCTGAATCAATCTCTTCCAAAGCTGAAGCATCGGAGAAGTACCAAAGTCGAGTGGGTCTTAGAGGGATCAACTCATGGTGTTCGTCTACGCCTCGATTGCCGACATTTGTATATACTGATGTATATTTATGTTTTCCTTTTTTTGCGCGGCTTCCTCATTCCAGGAGCTTGCCTCTGTTGTAAAACATTTTTACCCGTTCAGGGGTTCATCATCAATAAAATGCACATTATTCAGCAATTATGCTTGTCTGTTTAGCATTTATCTGTTTTGTTTGCGAATGAAAACGCCGATGTTTTTTTTTTTTGATAAAATGTGCATACATAAACCTGCGGGCCTAGGCCCATTGATTGTTGAAACAATTAATTAACTGAATATTGTCACGAGATAATAACCTGGATAGGCCCCTTTGAGGAGGGTATCCTGTCTGTTTGTTTGTGTTGTTGCAGGTGTAGCACTTGCCAGAAGATGTGCCGTGCGTATCCCCGAAGCAGGATGAGTCCTCCTTCCCCAGCAGAGTTCAGTAGTCTCTCCTCCGCAGAATCTAAACGCAAGATAGTGAGCATCAATATGTCCACCAGGCAGAGATGATTCTCTTCCCCAAGCAGACGCGTCCTGAAGGAGCGTCACCCCCATCAGCTGAGCCAAGCACCGAAGAATGATGTCGTCTTTCCCCAGCACCGGGTCACAAGTGCAGATTTCAGAGAAGTGCTCGGGTGCCGAGGCTCGTGTTTTCCCCAGTAAAGTCACCGAAGCAGGTGTCTCCCCCGCACCGGGTCACAAGTGCAGGTTTCGCAGGAGGCTGTTCGTTAGCCGAAGGATGCAGTAACTGATGGTGCCAGACTGAAGTCTCCAGTGGAATTGAGATTCCTCACCAGAGTCAGGCTCTCTCCTGAAGTTCGATGGTTCCCTCTTCCCCAGTAGAGTGTTGGAACGGCTGATGTTGTATTCCCCTGCAGAGTTGTACTCTCCCCTGAAGGCAGATGATCCTTTCTTCCCCGGCGAAATTGAAATTCCGCATCAGGGTCGTACTCTCCAGTGAAGTAGAATGATTTCCCTCCCCGGCTGAGTCCGCAGAAAAGCAGAATCCTTGGAAGTTGATCAGATCATGATCAATTTTCCCCAACAGAGCGTGGGGCAGCTAGTGTTGTGTTTCCCCAAAGTCGCACTCTCTCCAGCGAAGCAAAATGATTTCTCCTTCCTCAGCCGAGTTTGCAGATGTCCAAGAGGGCCGAATCCCTGGAAGTGGATTAGATCATGATTGGTTTTCCCCAGTGGAGTGTTGAGCAGCTGAAGTTGGTTCCCCTCAGAGTGGTCATCCCCAGGAGAGTAGTCGAGACGGCCGCGCAGTTCATTCTCGCGATTGATATCAGCAGATCCAAATTCTCGTAGAGCTTCGTCCCCTGCAGCAGTCAGCTGAAGTTGTTCCCCTGCAGCAGTTCGCGGAAGATCAATTCCCCAGACAGAGCCTGATTGATATTGGCGTGTTCACATTCTCCTCAGCAGGATGATTCCTCTACCTGAATGGTTCTTTCTCCTTGACAGGAGGTTTTCCCCCTTCGGCATTTATTTTGCTGACGGGATCGCATCATTGTGCATGACTGCATAGCATTTAACACTGCATAGCATTTAACGCTGCATAGCATTGTGCATGATTGCACAGCATTTAGCATAAACGCATATCATTCCCGCCGTGTGGGGCATGGTGCCGGAGCATACGCATCATAAGCATGATCTAGGTCATTATCATTCTTGCCTTCCAGGTGTGCGACCAAAAGACCGGTTTCTCAGGACGATTCTTGATGTTCTCCCCAGCAAGGTCGCTCTTGAGATGATTCTTAAAGACCCCGGTGTAATCCCCACGGTCGCTCGCTCAAGATGATTTTTGAGATCCCCAGCGAAGTTTTCAGTTCAAAACGACCCTTGAACTCCTCAGCAGGGCCGTTTGCTTAAGGTGATTCTTAATACCTCAGCGCAGGTTCCCGAGTTGTTTGCCTAGGGTGATACTTGAGCTCCCCAATAGCGTCCTCAACAAGAGTTGCCCAGGAAGATTCTTGGAATACCCAACAGAATGTTTGCTCCAGAAAGGTTATCAGTTCAGGACGATTCTTGAAGATGCCCGACGGATCTGTTTGTTCAAGATGATTCTTGAAGTCCTGAGCAACATGATATGTCTGCTCCAACAATGATGTCTAATCTGAAGATGGATTTCGTAAGCGCCTGAAGGCGATATCATAAGGTTCCTGTGAGTTCAGATTTCCGGGTTGATGAATCAACGGGTGGCTGAAGACAAGGTTCCAGAGTTTGTAGATATAACAGAGTGATTCGTGTGGGTCTGAAGACCAAGTCAGTTATCCTGAGGTGATGATTGATTGCGATCAAGTGAATGATATGTCTTCTGATTGAAGTCGAGGATGTTTCTCCAGTGGTGACGCAGGGTACTTCGATCGTCCGACGGTGATGTCAGATTTAGTTCTCCAGCGGTGACGCAGGGTACTTCGATCGTCCGACGGTGATGTCAGGTTTAGTTCTCCAGCGGTGACGCAGGGTACTTCGATCGTCCGACGGTGATGTCAGGTTTAGTTCTCCAGCGGTGACGCAGGGTACTTCGATCGTCCGACGGTGATGTCAGGTTTAGTTCTCCAGTGGTGACGCAGGGTACTTCGATCGTCCGACGGTGATGTCAGGTTTAGTTCTCCAGCGGTGACGCAGAGTATTTCGATCGTCCGACGGTGATGTCAGATTTAGTTCTCCAGCGGTGATGCAGGGTACTTCGATCGTCCGACGGTGATGTCAGGTTTAGTTCTCCAGCGGTGACGCAGGGTACTTCGATCGTCCGACGGTGATGTCAGGTTTAGTTCTCCAGCGGTGACGCAGAGTATTTCGATCGTCCGACGGTGATGTCAGATTTAGTTCTCCAGCGGTGATGCAGGGTATTTTGATTGTCGGACGGTGATGCCAGGTCGACATTTCTCCAGCTAGTTGTTGAGCAGCTAGTGTTGTAGTATTCGAAGATTTGTTCCCCGCAGAGTACCGGGTGCTCGTGCAGTTGGCAAATTTTCGGGTTTACCGGTATTCAATCGTCTCGCACCTTGATTGGGTGAGAGCCGTTCGCTCCTCACCCAGTCAGGTTCAAGCCGTTTGAATAGGGGCAGCTGTTGCACCCCAAAATTTGACCAACAATTATTTATTCATTGAGTGTTTGAAAGTGGATACCTTCATCAGAAAGTTCAAGAGATCCTCAGAAGAAGTGGTTTGAAACCAGGGTTGTGTGCTTCATAGCTTGAGGGTTGTGGGTGCCCCTCAGATGATTCTGAGACTTTGAGAATGAACTTGATGTTTTGGGAAAGCCTATGAGATGTCTTGATAGCCTTCATTAAGCCCAGAGAAGTCATTATGCAAGAGTTCAGAAGATTCAACCAGGAATGATAGAATTAGGGTTTTGACTAGGTCAACCCTAGGATAACTGAAGATTTGGGAAAGGTTGAGACCCAATCCAAGGGCCATGAGATCATGGAATGATGCATAGAGATGATATAAAGATTATTCCTAGGCCAACTCATCATGAGTGAGGAGTTTGAGAAGTTTCAAGTCAGGGTCCCCAAGGATTGTCAGTGAAAAACCCTAATTTGATCCCCATCTTCCAGGCAGTTTTAGCTCAAGATGTGATTGATATCTCACCTTCCCCACAACATGAATGTTGTAGAGCTTGTTCTAAGCTTTAATTTGAGTGGTGGAAGTCCTTGATAGGAGTTACAGAGCTCAAGTTATGGTTTTGACAAATTACAGGTCAGCAGAGGTGTGTGAATCTGGGTCCTTAAAAGTCACCCAACTTGCAGACAACTTTTGCCCTAGTAGGATGATTCCTATGATTTCTTGGTCAACATGAATGTTGAAGAGCATCTTCTTAGCTTTAATTTTAGTGGTGGAAGTCCTTGATAGGATTTGTGGAACTCAACTTATGGTTTGAACAAGACAGGGGTATTTTGGTCATTTGTCAGTTATAGGTCATTTTAGCCAATGCCTAAAACTCCTATTTCCAAGCCTCAAATGAAAAAACTCAAAACATGAAAGTTGTTCAAAATGTGATTTTAAGTCTAGAAAGAAGGCCACAAATTGTTGGAAAAACTCATAGCATGAAGTTACATGATTGGTCAAAAATGAACTAAAAATGGCATATAAGTTTGAAAAGTTGAATTTGAAAATTGGTTTGGAGGATCTAGGAATCCAAAATAGGTCATCCAATATATCATTTTGATTGGAAACATTATTTTGAGAACTTTGGTTCAAATAGATTTTTCATTTGAGGTCTAAAAAAGGGACTTTCTTTGTAAATCTATTACTTGCATTATAAGGCAATGTTGAAAAACCCTACACAAGCCAAAGGTGAGCTTGTTTTTCACACATATCTTCTCATTATCTCATGTAAAGGTATTTTGGCACAAAATGGTAAGGCATAAGGCATGAGATGAGAGAAATTCAATATGTCATCACATGAGATTTCAAGAACTTTCTAGATCATTCTAGATGGTCCTAGACTTTTCCAATGATGGTTATAAAAAGAGTGAATCATGATGAGTATGAGGTTGGTGATAGAGAGAGATTTCAGAGGAGAGAGAGAGAGAGAAATAGCCATTGAAGCACTTTCTTCAAGTTCAAGCAATTCAAGAAATCTGCATCTACAAGCCATCTCTTTCACAACAAGTGCAAACAGAAACTTGTGCATCACAAGAGGATCTCATTGCAGCCATTACAAGCCTTGAATCATCCTCCACGAGCACCTACCATCATCACTTGACAGGTTTCTTTCTTTCCTTCTATCTCCTAATTTATGCAGTTTTAATTAGTTTTATAGATATAGAACTGATGCATTAGGTTAGAGGATGAAACCCTAGGAGTTATAGCACGATCCATGGAGTTCCATAACAGAGCCATGAAACTTTAGAGATCAAGAACACGCACCCTAGGCTGCTATATTCTTAGGTTTTTAGCTTAGTGTAATCCCCTCAGCACGTAGAACATTCTAGGTTAATATGGATTCATTCTATTACCATGCATATCAGTGTGAAACACGTGTGCCCAAGACTTCCATCTTTCATAATTCTTTGTAGAGTGAGTTTTAAAAGAATATAGTACCATGGTTGTGTGGAGGGAGAGGAGTAGAATAAGTTTGATGTTTGGATCGAGGGAAATGGTGGAGAAATGAGAGAGCTAGATGAAGGAGAAGGTAGGGCGCATGGAAGCTGTTTCGAAACCCTAGCATGCCAGAGGTTGAAGATGCAATCTTCACCATTAATTCGTTTGGAATGTTTGACTCACCCAATGGATCCAACGGCCGTGATTAAATCTGAAATTGGGGGGGAAATTTTAAACAAGCTGAAACGGCGTCGTTTCAGTTAGTGAGGGGCGTGTGGGCTTTAGTCCCTTTCCTATTCGCACCCCCCCTTCATCTGGCCCAGGTATAATTGAACTAGCGCGTGTTACTATTTCCACCCCCCCTCCCTTTCAATTGTTTTAAATTCTTTTTATTTCTTTTAATATTTTTCTTGTCTTTAAAAATTCATAAATAAATGAAAAATAACTCTTTTTTGGCCATTCTTTTTTCTATGTTGAGATAATTTTGTGTAGAAAAATATAAAAATAAAAATGGAATTTTATTTTTAATGTAGAATTTTTAGTGGTATTTTCTTTAATATAGTGTATTTTCTTTCTTTTAGTTGATACCTCATTTTGCAAGAATTGTTTTAGGACCTTCCTTTAGTCTTTTTAATCCATTCTTTTTTGTGCAATTAGATTATGAATCATAGTTCCCCATAGGATTTATTCTAGAATTTTAGAATTAAATTTTGATTAGTTTAATTAGGGTAGATTTAGGGTATCCTAATTAGGGTTTAGGTTGTGCTTAGGTGAAGAATTCATTTTCTTTGAATAGTTTTGTCTTGATTTTTAGGGTAGAGGCCTATGTGGATGTTATGGGTAGATGTTGAAGACCCTTGTGAATAATTGTTATATTTTTCCCCATTGGTTTAGTATTTTTAGGTATTTTCTGAAGTTGCCTATTGATTTTGTCTACCCTGTGGTTATCTGTTCATATCTGGGGTTTAGTTTTGGGGAATTTGTTGTGGGGCATGTGTTGTCTTGAGGACCTTGTTGGAGAGCATGATGAAGAGAAGATTGTAGATCAAGACTCAGAGACCCAGAGCTTGGATTATTCCCTGCCTGTGAGGTTTGAGATCCTGAAGTTTGAAGGAAGTTCATGGTACTTTCCTGAGGAAGGCACTATGAATGACTTTCATTCTTTCTTCTCACCTCTTTCTTAAGTATCCAATGATGTTGGAGCCAACTTGTGAGTTTAATTTCTCCTGAGGAGGAATGTAAACTGATCACATGTTGTTGAGCCACATGGGATACAACTCCTAAGTGGAAGCCTCCTAGTACTTTCCTGAGGAAGGTCCTATGAGTCTATTCACTTAGTTCCATTAGTTTATCTAGGATTTCTCAAGTATCCAATGATGTTGGAGCCAACTTGTGAGTTTAATTTCTCCTGAGGAGGAATGTAAACTGATCACATGTTGTTGAGCCACATGGGATACAACTCCTAAGTGGAAGCCTCCTAGTACTTTCCTGAGGAAGGTCCTATGAGTCTATTCACTCAGTTCCCTTAGTTTATCTAGGATTTCTCAAGTATCCAATGATGTTGGAGCCAACTTGTGAGTTTAATTTCTCCTGAGGAGGAATGTAAACTGATCACAGTTGTTGAGCCACATAGGATACAACTCCTAAGTGGAAGCCTCCTAGTACTTTCCTGAGGAAGGTCCTATGAGTCTATTCACTTAGTTCCACTAGTTCAGATAGGATTTCCTAAATATCCAGTGATGTTGGAGCCTGCTTGTGAGTTTAGTTTCTCCTGAGGAGGAACGTAAACTGATCACAGTGGTTGAGCCACATAGGGTATGACTCCTGAGTATACACCTCCTAGTGCTTTCCTGAGGAAGACACTATGAGTCTGCTTACTTAGCTCCCTTTCTTTGGTAAGCTTGTTCTGAAGCTTGAAGACTGGGATTGATTTCTTTTGGTTAGGTTTTGCTTTAGGGCTTTTCTTAGATTTGGTCAGGATTCTGTGTTAGGGTTAGGATTAGATGTAGATCATTTCTTTCTCAAGCATGTGTTTTGTTTGCCTGATGGCACTTCATTTCCTTTATCTGTTATTGCTTGATAGCATGTTGTTTATTTTCAGTATGATTGTTGTTATTTCATGACTGGCTTGAGGTCGAGACGAGCTTGTGGAGGCTGAAGCCCCACACACATTTCCTCCCTCACTTGCATTGCATTTTACTGTTAAAGCTGATGCTTTTGTCTGTTTTGGTGTATCATTGACATGATCCCTTAGGACTCTCATTTCCTTTGATAAGGATTTGATGATAGACTTTTAGGTTGAAACCTATGCATGACAACATCTAGGAGTTCCCTGTTCAAACCTCAACCATAGGATGAATCCATGGCATGACAACAATAGGACTTGATAGTCTCCCTCCTAGTTGGGCCTGTTCTCTTCTCATCTCTAAGCAGTTTAAGATACAGTAATCATGAATGATTTCTTTCGTACGTTACGAGCCTTAAGCTATCTGAGAAAGGACGCATTCCCTCTCAGGTCATAGTCTCTAGTGCGGTTGAGATCGCAAACACGATAAAAAACACTTCTTTTAGGAGATAACCCGTAGTTTCCCGAACTACGTTTGCTCTGATCTTTCATACCAGATGAAAGTACGTAGGCATAGGATGCGACGTCCTAGCGAGCAACCTTTCCCCCCATAATCCTTCGTAGGCCGAACTACGTTGACTCTGATTTCTCATTCTCTGATGAGAATACGTAGGCATAAAGTGCGATGCTTTGCCGAGTCATTTTTCTTTTCTTTTTCAGCCAGCCTTGATAGGTAGATAGATTATAACCAACCCGTCCAAGTAAACAAACAAGCGAGGATCCCGTCGAGTACGACGGACGTGAGGGGTGCTAATACCTTCCCCTTGCCTAACCGACTCCCGAACCCAGACAATGGTTGCGATGACCTTGTCTTACCCTTTTTTCGTCAGGTTTTTCCGATCGTTTCCTTTCCCGCCCTGAGGGATAAATAACGAAAGGTGGCGACTCTTCTGTCATGCCGGCACCTTATTTTCGCGCAAGCGACAATGCTCTCATGCATTCTTCATGTATTTTAACATACAATCGCATATAAATAATATGCATCCACAACACATTTTTCATAGTATGTTTATTCTTTATCTCATGCCATCTCATACAAGGTATACACATTGTCGCTACTGCGAAAATCGGCGCCGGCTTGACAGGAGAGTCGCCACCGTGCGTTATTTATCCCTCATAGCAGGAAAGGAAACGCTCGAAGTAAACCTCGCAAAGACGGGAAAAGGTATGGTCATCGCAACCAAAACCTGGATTCGGGAGTCGGTTACGCAAGGGGAAGGTATTAGCACCCCTCACGTCCATCGTACTCGATGGGATCCACGCTTGGTGTTTATAAGGAAAAGGGTGTATTTATCTATCTACTCTAATGGTCAGTCTGAAAAGAAAATAAAAAGACAGGACTCGACAGAACATACGGTGTTCTGGGCCTACGTACTCCCTCGTGCAATGGGAAAGTCAGAGTCAATGTAGTTCGACTACCTACGTCTAAACGGGGAAAAGGTTGCTCGCCAGGACATCGCGTCCTGTGCCTACGTACTTCCACACAGCATGGAAGATCAGAGCAAACGTAGTTCGACTAACTACGGCTAAACAGGGGGCTCTCACACAGCAATGAGAAAACAAACTGATCCTAAAGGTTCGGGAACCTACAACTACGATCTGGTCTCAAATGCACTCGGGCAAGAGAAAGGGATAACAATCAGTCGTCAGCGGGAAAGTCTCGATCGCACAGCCGTGAGAGAACAAGGGTTAGTTGTTAGTGTGCTCGCTAGGATATCGCATCCTATGCCTACATATCCTTGTCTGACACAAGGAATCAGAGCAGCTGTAGTTCGGCTAACTACGGATCAAGCTACTCAAAAGCTACTACTGAAAGGAAAGGGGAAAGGACACCCTAAAACTATAGCTGGAAAAGGGGAATCTACCTACTGTTATCATGCCTGGTTTACCATCCTAATGTGTATCATAACGACTCCGCAACGGAGAAGTCAGAGCTCCTAAGGGATCATGGCAACAGGACTAAACGGCAAACAGGAAATACTGCAAAGTAAAGAAATACTGAAAATATGCATGAATGCAACAACTAAACAAACAAGGCGCAAAGGCCGCAAACCACAAAGGTAAGGGAGCTCAGCTCTACCAAATACCAACAAGCAATGCCACTCAATAACAAACAAGCAGAAGGAGGACCACCTCAACTTCTCATGCACACAAAGCCTACTTCTAAGATGCACCTACCTCAGAAATATCTAAATGAAACCCTAAGTCTAATGCAGCACAACACCACACAAGTCAAACAACATAAAGAGAAGGCTAGCTAACCTGATAAACCTCTATCCAAAGCTTAAACAACAACCCTGAAACAAACTCCTAATCTATCTCTAAACAAAACCCTATGCAACACCTTAAGCAAATATCTAAGCAAAACTCTAATCAAAACCCTAAGCAAGAGGAATCAATCCCAGTCTCCAAGCTTCAGAACAAGCTTACCAAAGAAAGGGAGCTAAGCAGACAAACTCATAGTGCCTTCCTCGGGAAAGTACCAGGAGGTTACTACTCAGGAGTCATATCCTATGCGGCTCGACAACTGTGATCAGTTTTCATTCCTCCTCAGGAGAAACTAAACTCACATGAAGGCTCCGACATCACTGGATACTTGAGAAATCCTATCTGAACTAAGGGAACTAAGTGAACAGACCCATAGGACCTTCCTCAGGAAAGTACTAGGAGGCTGACACTTAGGAATCGTATCCTACGTGGCTCAACAACTGTGATCAGTTTACATTCCTCCTCAGGAGAAATTAAACTCACAAGTTGGCTCCAACATCATTGGATACTTAAGAAATCCTAGATAAACTAAGGGAACTAAGTGAACAGACCCATAGGACCTTCCTCAGGAAAGTACCAGGAGGCTTCCACTTAGGAATCGTATCCCATGTGGCTCAACAACTGTGATCAGTTTACATTCCTCCTCAGGAGAAATTAAACTCACAAGTTGGCTCCAACATCATTGGATACTTAAGAAAGAGGTGAGAAGAAAGAATGAAAGTCATTCATAGTGCCTTCCTCAGGAAAGTACCATAAACTCCCTTCAAACTTCAGGATCTCGAACCTCACAAACAGGGAACAAGCTCCTAGACTAAGCCTCAATCCACTGCATCCTTGCAAGCTCCAACAGGACTTCAACCAGCTCCCATCTTTGAGAAGAACCCACAGATCCTCAAACCACAAGAAACTACCTCTGAAGTTCAACCACAGTTGAACTTCAAAGTCTGAAGCCATCAAGACTTCTCATATCCTCAAGCTCAGACTAAAACATATCAGAACATCCTACGAAAATCTATCAAAAATCTATGGGAAACCTACATGGCTCTATGACAACATACTAAAAAATCAGAGCAAAACTCAATACCAGATGATAGAACTAAAATCAACAAAGCAGACATATCCACAAACCAATTATTCAATATCAAAACAATACAAAAAATGCAATTAAAATGAAAATGCATGATTAAGCTAATGTTTTTGCACTATAAAATTCTACATTGAATTACGAGTCTACAGAAAAAAGAACGGAATTATTTGATCGAATCTACTATTTTTTATGAATTTTCTAATAATATGCATGCACTAAAAATATTAAAAAAGTCATGTAAATGGAAAATATACCAAAAATAGTAAACAAAAATAAAATGGCTTTTTTATTTTTATTTAATTTTCTAGACATTTTCATGAAGTGGTAGAAAAAACAAGAACTCAAAAATCAATTGTTTTCATTTTATTATGAATTTTACAATATGCAAGAAAATATGAAAAGAAAATAAAGAAAACAAAATTGGAATAAAATGGGAGGGGGGTTCAAACAGCAATGATTTCAGTTCATTTTAAAATGGGCTCACGCTATGGGGTGTGAAAAGCACATGGGCGCAGGGCCCAGTCTCATCAGAATCCAATGGAAAATAAAAAAAGAAGGAAAACGCGCGGGGGTGCATTAAGCAAATTTTCAAGTTCATTCTAAAACAGGCTTCATGCTATTGGGGTGCAAATAACATTAAGGGCCTAAGGCCCAATCCTCGTTTTCACTCTGCTCTCACGCTCAGGGGGGGGGGGATGAGTAAACTGGGAGTGTTTCAGCAATTTCCTTTTGGGCTTGGCCCAACCGAAACCCTAACCCACACCCTCAAGACACAAAACCTATCTTCCTCTCCCAACACCTGAACACTGTTCATGCTCTCAAACCCTAGCTGCTCACGAATCTCCTCTCCCTCTCTGCAATTCTTCTCAAGAATCATCAATCAAGTTCTGAAACACTCGAACTCTACCCAAACACCTTCCCCTTCCGATCAACACCGTCAACAATCAGACTCTCAAGACAACCTCCTCCACTACTCAAGAACCATTTACCGTTCATCTAATCACCACAACCTAAAAGAGAAAGACTAATCGTACATGCAAAGAGTAGTAAGAACAGAAGATGGAACCTGGAGAACGTCGTTGTTGTAGCGTTGAAGATCTACGAGCTTCTGAAACGGATCTTCAAAGAATCTGGGTGGGAATTGCCGTTGGAGCGCGCTCGTACACGGATTACGAAGGTGGAGCTCTGAATCTTGAAGGACCTGGATTGGCGTTCTTGACGATTGATGAAGATAATGATGACTTTCTGGGATTTCGCTGAAGAATGATGAAGGTTCGAACGTGTTCTGGGAATTTCTGGGCGAATCGTATGGCTTGGTGAAGAACACTGTCCTGGTTGAGGAAGATTTTGGGTTGAAGACCACGAAGAACCGGTGAAGTTCTTGATGATCGATGATGAGAAACGAAGACGTTCTGGGGAGGGATTGAAGAACGATGGAGTTCTGAGTCTTTTCTAGGAAACGTTGATGAAGGATCTGGAAAATCCTTTGAAGTTTCCGGCGGTGGTTGGATTTTCCGATGAGGAGAAGATGAAGGGGGACGGAGGAGGATCGGAGAAGAAAAGAGTGTTTATGGGAATTCCTGGGTTTTTTTGCAGTTTCCGGCAAGGACGGTGGCCGGAGACGGTTAGACGGTGGCCGTTGGGGAGGTTCAGGGTGGATGCATGGCCGGCGGCAAGGTCCCGGTGAGGCTCCGGCGAAGAGCTGTGGTGGTGACAAGTGGTGAAGGGGAGGTCAGAGGTGGGGACACGCGTGAGACGCGCTGGCAGAAGGAGAGGGTAGTGGGACGCGTGGCACGAGGGAGGGAGTCTTGAGTGGGACGCGTGTGGCTCTCTGAGCTGAGGGAGATTGTGAGGTGGTAGCCTGAGAACGCGTAACGTGGGGCCCTTTTATTGTGACAAGTGTCACTCTTTGCTGAATTCTTGACAAAAACACTGATGGACTGAAAAAAAGATGTGGGCCTCCAAAAAAATCCCTCTGGGCCCAACGAACCATGCTGATCAAAACCTAAAAAAACTGAATTAACAATTAAACCTACTTAAACTAATTAAAACCTATTAAGACCTAATTAACTAATTAACCTAACTAATCAAATCTAAAAGACAATTAACTACCCTAATAATATCTAACAAACTCAATTAAATCCTAAACAAAAGATTTAAATCCTAATTATCCTAATTAAGCCTAAAAATGATTAAAATCTAATTAACTCCATATTAAACCAAAAATGATTAAAACTCTACTAATCTCTAAAAAACCCACTAAAATTCTGTTTAATTTCTATTTAAAATTCTATAAAATTCCTATTAACAATCTATACTATTATTTATAATATCTATTTAAAAGGAAAACTATATTAAAACAAATTCTATTTATTTCTATTAAAAACTATTAAAATTCCTATTAAAATAAAAGAAAAACTATATTCCCCTTTTCTCTATTATCTAGAGCAATTAAAACTATTTTAAAATCTATTATATTCTAAAAAATCTATTTAAAAATTCTATAAAATTCTAAAAGAAAGATTTAAACTATTTAAAATTCTAAAAAAATCTATTTAAATCCTAAAAATGATTAAAATGCCTATTTAAAATCCACAAAAGTCTATTAAAACCCTAAAAAAAATGCAGACAAATGCAAATGACCACCATAAAAGAGCGCACGAGACCAGATCGAATCGAACAGAGAATCCCGGGCATCAGAATATCCCAAAATCACTATGCAAGCTAAAAATCACCGAGGAGCGCACAATTTCCTGAAAATAAAACCCTGATGATTTGGACTGGATCTGCCGTATCTGATAGACGAAAACCAAGCTGTAACTCTGATATCCTCTGTCTGCACAAATATCATACGTCTGATTTGCGAATATGAAATTAAACCACGAGTCCGATAGGAGAATCGGTTGGTCAAACTTTAGGGTGCAACAGCTGCCCCTATTCAAGCGACTTGGACCTGAAGGGTTTGAAGAGCGCTCAGCCTTCATACATTCGGAGGTACGAGACGGTTGAATACAAATAAAACCCGAAAATTTGCCAACCACGAGAATATACTGTAAAACTGCTTGGGGAATAAACCCCAGAAAACTGAGTCCGATCATTACGGCAACAAACTGATCAATCATCTGGTAAGGAACTCCTGATTTCAATTACTTGTGATACCCCATATAACAAACCCTGAGGGTTGCAACAAAACACCTGATCCTTTCACATTGCCTACTGATAGGCAGGAAGAGAAATATACTCACATCGTCCAAAGATGGACAGGAAGACACCCTGAATGGAGGAAACGCCAATACTCACATCATCTAATGATAGACGGGATCATCCTGATTGATGAAACAAATCAATATTCACATCGTCTAAGGATAGACGGGAAGAAATAATCTCCATACTCACATCGTCTAAGGATAGACGGAAAGACACCATAATCTCCATACTCACATCGTCTAAGGGTAGACGGAAAGACACCGTTAATCTCCATACTCACATTGTCTAAGGGTAGACGGAAAGACATTCATAATCTCTATACTCACATCGTCTAAGGGTAGACGGAAAGACATTCATAATCTCCATACTCACATCGTCTAAGGGTAGACGGATTCATCCTGATTGATGAAACAAATCAACATTCACATCGTCTAAGGATAGACGGGAAGAAATAATCCCCATACTCACATCGTCTAAGGATAGACGACAAGAAATAATCTCCATACTCACATCGTCTAAGGATAGACGGAAAGAAAGCGTTAATCTCCATATTCACATCGTCTAAAGATAGACAGGATCATCCTGATTGATGAAACAAATCAACATTCACATCGTCTAAGGATAGACGGGAAGAAATAATCCCCATACTCGCATCGTCTAAGGATAGACGGCAAGAAAGCGTTAATCTCCATATTCACATCGTCTAAGGATAGACGGAAAGAAAAACATTAATCTCCATATTCACATCGTCTAAGGGTAGACGGAAAGAAATTCATAATCTCCATATTCACATCGTCTAAGGGTAGACGGGATCATCCTGATTGATGAAACAAATCAATTCACATCGTCTAAGGATAGACGGGAAGAAATAATCTCCATACTCACATCGTCTAAGGATAGACGGAAAGACACCATAATCTCCATACTCACATCGTCTACGGGTAGACGGAAAGAAAGCCAAACGCAATTCAACACCATCCCTCGAATTTCAGAATCCTTCTGTCTACGGGAATTGATGGAAAGATCAATATCCTTGAAGGGGCCACATCGTCAGTATGGACCGACGGGAAGAAAACCACCTTTAAAGAAACATGCCGTCAATAAGAATCGACAATCACGAAAACTGAACATTCTTCGAAGAACCTCGACATCAATAAGGATTGACGGTCAGAAAAGTCCCTCTTGAAACGTCATCTCCTCCAATAAACAGAAAGAAAACCACTATCCGAAATATCGTTTTGAAACCCCTCAACAATCAAAGATAGCCGGAGAAGGCTCGTTGGGGAAACACCCCTTCTGCATGATCTGACAATAAGAAACCCGCTGAACAATATCCTGAAACTTCACATCGTCTACTGATAGACGGAAAGAAAAGCCACTTGCTAGAGAAACCCCGTCTTGAGCCCCACTGAAAATCACCCAAAACTTCACATCGTCTACTGATAGACGGAAAGATCACCACATTCGAGCTCAAGACGTCTAATGATAGACGGAGAAATCCACTGATTGGAGGAACACATCGTCAATATGAATTGACGGGAAGAAACGTCTGCCGATACCAGATGACTGATTGATCAAAGCACAACTATTGTATGATCTGATACAAATAATCTGCTGAACTGTCTGAACACTGCCGCTGGATAAATGCCCCTGAACTGATCACAGAGTAATTCACGCGCCATGTGAGGCTGGCAGAAAACCTGACTTATGCTTCGTACGCCTATGCATATGTTTGAATCTTTCTATGGCGTAATGCTCCATTCAGGATGGAAATGCTACGCATTTTGAAAATGACATGTAAGTATGATGCAAGTATGATGATGCATGCAATATGCTAATGCAGGCTCGAGCTGCTGGAGAAAGCTGGGTACAGAAAACCACTTCAGCAAAATAAATGTTGAAGACAAAGCCAACTCCGCTGGGGATAAACCCGGATGTCACAGGATTAACCCAGTAAAATAAATGCTGGGAGAGTGAAATCAACTCCGCTGGGGAGATTGGGAACTTAATCGAACACCTCGACGAAGTAATACCCTGCTGAGGAATATAACTCTGCTGGGGAATAGCAGATGTGATGAATATGATTGGACTCCTCTGGGGATAACTTACCCATATCAATGAAGAATTGGGCTTTGCTGGAGAAAAATAGACGGAGTCTTCCTGCGTATTGCCGAAAATTGGATTTGGAAACTGATGCGCCAACACGGATGGGCCTCATAGTGATTGCCAACATGGATTTGAACTCTTAGGCTATCCGTGATGGGTCAGGTACAACTGATGCTGGAAAACACTCTGTCTGAATACACAGTCTCCTAGTGGAAGAGTCAATTTATAGTGACATGACTTCCCGCATTCGTCCCGCTCTCGAAAATTGGCTGAATCTGCTCGAATAACTCTGAATGACCCCGCTGATACGGAGAAGAACAATCTTTTCGCTTCTGATATGCCCCAGCCTGCGGGGTCTCTGTGGGGATAGTCCTCGAAAGGAAACCTGAAAATCTGAGCCCTGATGGTCTGATATGAAATGCCCCAGCGTTCTGAATTTCGGAGAGATACTTCCCCTCAAATGCTTCTCGAATAAAGAACTTCTGCGCTCTTACGATGGCCTGCCCTTGACTGCAATGACTTTACCCCTGATTATCTGATTTAGAGTAGTGCCCCTGACTACAACACATTTACCTGAATCTCAACCTGATTGCCCCAGGATAATTGACTTCGAAAGGCTGACTTGACTGGGGATCACGGTAATAGCTTGCCCCTGCTCTCGGAACATTCGGGCGTTCTGTATTCTATCCTGAACATACATTTGCACTGTAGGAAACTTTTCTGCTGTCAAGCGCTCACTCGCAAGTAAAACAAGTTGTTCTGCGTAAAAGATGTATTAATGCAACACATATGACAGCTTTGACATCCAATCTGTTCACTGGGAAAAGGAAAAAACAATTTATGGCATAAAATGCACAAAACATTTATCAAGAACATCAACATCAGTACCAACATGGTAAGAGGAACCCTTTTAGGAGTCAGAATCGACGTGACCTTTACCGAAGTATGCTTTTGAAACAACCTGCTTCAATTAGGACTTTTGAAGGTTGTAACGTGGTCAGGTTCGCGGTTTTGAAGGAAAGGATAAAGGCTCAAAGTTTATTTTAACCCACCCGCTCTCCTTGATGTTCTCCGATCCTATGTTTAGCTAATTCGACCTTAGCGCTCACCTCTCAGAGGTTGAAAGATAGGAGTGATAGTTCAAGAAACTATGAGTTTTCGGAGTGACAGCCACTCACTTTTCGTCTTTGACACTTGAGGTCACACAACTCGTATTTCCTTTGAGGATTTTTCTTTTGATCCTTTTCTTCTTTTCTTTTCATATCCCTAACTTTTGCCTGGACTGACTCCTTTTGAGTTTCTTTTGATTTTTTTTTAAGTCCAGCGGGATACCCTCATTTTTGCCTAAGTCATTTGTTTTGAAGTTTTCTTGACTTAGCGGGCTTTTGATTCTTTTTTCTCTTCGTTTTTTTTTCTTTCGAACAAGTCGTGTGACACTGGTTGTCTGACTCTTTGGGGAATGATGTGACTGCCCCACTCTTGATTGAACCATTATGGTCTTTTAGGCACGACCTCTAGGGGTGTGATTGATCCTCGAACGGACACTCCTTTTGCAATTTGGACGTTCGGTCAAATTAGCTAACACCTACTCTGCCCCAGGTTAAGATTGAGGGTTTTTCGCTTTCAGAAAGAACTCCTACTACAAGGCTCAAAGGGGTTGACAAGGGATTATCTTCCTTATAACTCCGGTGTTTAGGGATTTGAAAGAATGCCTGTACATCATCAACAGGTTTTATTTCAAAAGCATACGATATCGGAAGTTTGCATGTCGTTCATTTTCGTCATCCTCCCCAGATCCTTCTTAACCAAGCGTTGGACATTTGTAAAAACGATTAGTGAACACGAATGGATCAAAACATGCATATTTATTTCATTATCATCAATTTGAATGAAAACAACAAGTTTTACAAACAAGGTTGCATTTTAACCAGGAAAGAAACTACAAATGTAAAGAAATGACAAGATAAAACAAGAAAAAATGCTAGCTTCCGAGAACCGGCTTTCACATCTGTCCTGCTGCTGAACCAGCTATCTTCGCAATCGGTTATTAGAGGCAATTCGATGCTGTCCTGATATGCTTTCAACGACTCAACCAAATTATAGAGCCCTTTCTCCTTCATTCAGATGATTTTGGGACTTCCCTGCCCGAAGCTGATTGCTGCACTATCAAGTAGATCCTGCACTTTGTGCTTGAAGGCCAGACAATCTTCAATGTTGTGCCCCTGTGCTCCCGAATGGAAATCACATCGCTCCTCGATATCATACCCTGCTGGAGGCGTACCTGTCAACGGGGCTAACTTCCTCTTCTCAACCAACTGCAATCGTAGCAACTCCTGAAGAAGTTCGGCATACGGCATCAGAGGCACCTTAAATACCCTCAATGGCCTCTGATTTTGAGCTTTTCGCTGATTGGGATGCTGCTGCCTTTTCCACTGTTGAGATCGTTGCTGTTGTTGCTGGTATCAGGTTGACTCTTGAACACCCTTCGTAGCAAATGCAACATCGGTTTCTTGACCTTCACTGTACTGATTAAAGCCCTCCTTATGCTTAGCCATTTTATTTCTCAGATCTGCCCCAGGAATAGGCAACAGTTGTGGGCATGGAGATTCTGACACCATGGAGTCCAGGATACGTTTCTGACCCACTGCAGCTTTAGAAACATCTGTCATCTTAGCATCGACTGAGACAGGAGCAATACGTACAGCTACGCCGCTCGGCGTGAATTCAATATCGTGCGAGTCAATCAGGTCTTGAACATTGTGCTTAAAAGCATGACAACCCTCGATGTCGTGTCCGGATGCCCCAGAATGAAACTCACACTGCTTACTGGCATCGTACCCATGAGGAAGCGCTCTTGTGGGTGGTTCCAACGTTCTCTTTTCAACCAGATTAAACCTCAATAAAGTCTGCAAGAGTTCAGCATATGTTGTAGGCGGCGCCTCAAATATTCTCTTTGGCTTCCCTTCCTGGATCCTTCGTTGAGCCAGATGTATCCTCTGCTGCTGCTGCTCAGGTTCCACATGCACGGGTGGCGCGAGCTTCTTCATTGCGGCTTCAAATAGCTGATCGTCCTCTTTCCTAAGCACATTCTTGACTACTTCCATGATCAAGCTCATTTGGGTCTTCAGCTGACTGTTTTCCTCTTTGAGAATCTTCTGCTCCAAACGCATCTCTTGCATATCTCTCATCATCTGCCCCAGCTGGCTTCGGACTTCAATCAATTCAAACTGATTCTGTTCCATATCTCTGAAGGAATTCCTGCAATAAACTGGACGATGAGGAAATAAGGCCCACGGTTCTGATATACCTGTTAAATGATAATGCAGCGCAGAAAGCAAACACATATTCATAACGAGACAAAGAGAAACTCAAGATATAAGCATGCAGACAAACATCTCCCACATATGTATAACCAACAAAAGCATCACGTAGGCACAAATGAGTATGAATACAATGACCCCAGCCAACAATCCTGGTGGTGGTCGGCAAACACTAGTGCACAAAAGCTAAACGGATTATGCAGAGAAAACAGATGCGACACCCGGCACATAAACTTCTAGAAACTTCTCCCATATTCAACTGAACTCTCTGATTGACAATCTTCAGAGCACACACTTCCTGTGGAGTCTTCCATGACACTAACTGACGAACCCACACAACTGGAGGATGGAAAATCATTAATCTGAACAAAACCCTGAGGAGTGATGCAAATACGGCTAGAGTCTAATAGATCTTGAACCTGGCTTCTAAGCACCTTACAATCATTTGTTGAATGCCCTTGTGCCCCAACATGGTACTCACAGCTGGCGCTGGCATCAAAACCTGGAGGATACGGTGGAATCACCGGCTTAGTCTCTTTCGGCACTATCAATCCACTTTTGACCAGTTCTGGCAGCAACTGATTGTACGACACCGGTAGCTGAGTAAACTGCCTTTCAGGCTTCCTTGGTCTTCGTGGAGCATGCTGACGCGATCGGCGGTAGGATGATCGTTGACTTGAAGTGTCTGAAAACCGATCCTGAGATGCTAGAGATTCTGAGATGACGTCATCTCCTTCTTCCCAGTCTTCTTGAGAACTGACAACCGACTCATTCTTGTCAACTGGGACATAAGGGACATCTCGAAACTTTCCACTCTTGAGTCCTCTCTCAACAAGCTCTCCCATTCTCATCAGGCCCACAAAGCTTGTACAACCGAACAATTTGTCAAAATACTGGCCTTTCAGAGTACCCAAGAAGATGTCAACCATTTCCCTTTCCGGAAGCGGTGGTTGAACATTAGCAGCCAATTCTTTCCATCTTCGCAAATACCCTCTGAATGATTCATTCTCCGCCTGAGATAATTCTTGCAGATGTACGAGACTAGGAGCCAAATCCAGGTTATAATCGTACTGCTTCAGGAAAGCTCTGGCTAAATCCACCCATGATCGAATCTGATTACTCTCTAATTGCACATACCACCTCAAGGATGCCCCAGTCAGGCTATACTGAAAGCAATGGATCATCAATTTGTCATTTCGCACAAACGAAGTCATCCTTCGACAGAACATCATCAAATGCAGCTTCGAACAACTATCTCCCGTGTACTTCTCTAATTCCGGCACTTTGAACTTGTAAGGCAACACCAGATCAGGAACCAGACACATGTCTACAGCATCCAGGTTAACGACATCTTTCGCTTCTAAGGCTTTTATACCTTCTTCCAATGCTCGGAGTCTTCTATCCTTTTCAAGAGCTCTTGGATCTACCATCCCGGCCATTGGAATATCTCTCCGGTAATTCATCACAGGGAAAGCGACACCTTGATTGTTAGCAGGAGGATGACGTTCATTCCGGGCAACGAACTGCTCATGTCGATCTCGGTTCTGGACAGTAGGCTGTACCACTTGGTCTGCAGTGACATTGTTCGCTTGCGGGAAGCCTTCCATAGAATCATACTGATGGTCGGACGCCATAGTAAATCTTGTCAAAGTGTTAGGAGCCTGGAAATTGCCTTCAGACATAGCTACCAATTACCTGTAACTGACTACACTGCTTGATTCTGCTCAAATCTGCTTCAGCCCCTTGGTCGTCTTCAACACTCCACTCTTGCCTCAAACAATTCCCCGAGAATCACCCTCTGGTGAAAACAAAGGCTGGATAAGTGCTCTGGCCTGCTAGAGTAATGCTATGCAATATGATTTATGCAAACAGAAATACAAAAATGCTAACGTGCATGTGTGCATTGGAGATATTTCCCCTCCAATTCCAGTGTCAGTGGTAGCGAGACAAGATAAACCATAAAGACAATATTTAGAAAAACCCTCATATATTTATTAGAATAACAGTCTTGTCAAGAAGTTACATAACTATGCTCCATACAGCTGATATGATAAAGGAGGATCCCAGCCAACATGCCTGGTGGTGATCTCAACACAACAGAATACAAGAGAAAAATCAAGTACGGGTACGGTTGCGGAAGTCCTCGACCATCTTCTTTGTCTCTGCGTGATCCGGTCGATAAATCAAACCTTCTATTAGCTGATCCCTCTTCCTGACCGTCCCCTGGAAGTCTCTGACAAAGTATTCCCAAGCCTTATCATGGGCACCATCCCCAGGTTTGGGTCTCTTGGCGTCTGCTCTATGCTGAAAATCCTCCAAATTCTTCATGGCATCACTCAGCTTGCGTTCGGCCTCATATCGGCGGCATGCTTCTTCTTCAAGCTCTTCAGTCTTCACTTTGACCTGTTCTTCTAACTGAGCTACCTGTGTCTTTAGCTCTTCTTCCCGCTCTTTGCGCTTGGCCATAGTGAGATCCCAGTGCTCTCTGAACTTAGCTAGCTTTGTGTAGGCCCTTTCCAGCTCTTGCTTCTTAGTGGCCAGTACACTGCTAACTGAGTCTACATCTAACTCCAGACGCTTCTTGGTTTCAGTCAATTCCAATAACGTGGTCTTCAGATGTTTCAGAGTTTCAGCCTGTTGCTTAGAAACATATCCTGTTTCAATCTGTTCATGACGAAGCTGGGCATTCTCTTGCTCTAAAGCCTCTTTAGCCTTTGCTAGCTCTTCTTTCTCCGCCATCAGCTGCTTGTATACCTGTATGTCCACAGTGGTAGGCTCCTCCACCGGAGAAGGATGCAATGGCTGAACCGCTGGATAAGGCATAAGGAATTTCACAGCTCGCTCATGAATCCATTCCACATACGGGCCAGGAACTCGAATATCCCCCCTGCTACCTGAAGGCTTCCCTCTCTTGTGCAAGTTCTTCCATGCCTTCTCAAGCTTGGTTAGCATCTCTTTCCCTATTGCCCCGGTGAGATACAGAGATTCCTGTATCTCCTCGGGCTTCGGCGCTCCCTGAGGTACGTACCCAAATTGCCTGATCAATAAGGAAGGGTTGTAATTGACGCACCCCTTCCTTCCTACTAAAGGAACATTCGGGAACCCTTCGCATTTGAGTATGACCTCAACTCCGAATACCTCTTCGTTAACCCATACCACGTTCTCGGCAGTCAACCCCATCAAGCGCTCCGGCCATCCTAGAGAATCAATAAAGGTGACAAAAGGGCCTGACTTAGGCATATGATTGGTGAACCACCTGCACAGGAGAGGTACACAGCAAGACACATTCCTTCCTCGCTGCTTTTCATTCTGGTAGTGAGTTGAATGGTGGATATCTCCCAGCAAAGTAGGAATTAGGTTCTTCGCAGCCAAAATATAGAAGGCATCTGAGTCAACAAAATCAGGAATGTTCGGGAACAACACGATGCCATAAACACATACAGCAAGGATGACGTCAAAAACACCCCAGCCACCCTTCTGGGCATACTCCCGAGCCTTCTCCACCAAGACATCCAACGGAAATCCCCATACATCTCCTCTTCTGATCATCTTCCCTGTCAGCTCAGACTCTCTCAAGTACAGGATGGCAGAAAGCTCAGCCAGATTAGGCTCAGCGTCCGTACGATAGAAAGGCATCTGCTCGCGGATCGGTATATCCAAGAGTGCAGAATACTCCTCCAGGGTAGGAGCCAAAACAAAGTCGGGAAATACAAAACACCTGAGCTCCGCATCATAAAACTGTAACAGGGTATAAATGCCGCTGATCTCGTAGGCCGATGGCTGATAAACATAGGTCAGAATCCTCCCATATCTCTTTCTGAAATCACCCATTACCCTCTTCTTAGCAATAGTAATCAACTCTAACAATAGACTGATATCCGGAGATGGGAATTTATAGGGCAACACTCTCTTCAGGGTTTCCATGTCTTGCTAGAAAACAAACACGAGAACTGGGAGGGAAAATATGTACCTGCAATACACACACGTTAGTTGAATGCAAATGGTAATGCAATGATGCAGTATGATAAATAATGCAATCTGTGAACACATGGGCTATGCTGTAGCCTGAAGAGGAACATCTCTGTGATCAAGAACAGAAAACCAACACGGGCACCAGAACCTCATGACACTAACTATCATCTGATACTCAAAATATCAATCCCCTGGTAAGAAATCCATCTGAACCTCTGTATCTGACGAGAAAACCATCTGATAATAGCATCAACCTCAGATAAGAAACCCATCTGACCCAGACAACACACCTGGAGATGAATCAAGAACACCGTCTGATAAAGGCACTGAATTATGGTTTCTGAAGGCTAGTTTTCCTGCAATAACCCAATCCCCCTCACAGGTATGATGAACCTAATCCACGGACAAAGGGTACGGCATCCTATGCGGTCATCAGCGTCACAGACTTTCATGAGTGATGATACGATTCCCAGAAGGAGTGGCATCATCAAGTCATGAAGAGGCCTCACTTAGCTGACTTCTAAATGATCGGTCCCCAGAGTCGACAATCCCCACGTCTGGACTCCCCTCAGATCCTCAGGACCGGAAAGGAGCACCTCTGCGAGAATCTCGTCTGAGCGTAGATTTCGTAGGGAACTGTGCCTGCTCAGCAGACAGGTTCGTCTACTACTCTCCACAACTATATCTAGGTGCATACTCAAGCCCAGGTCCGGCTTCTCACTCATAGTAACCTCCCTTGCCCACAACAATAATCACAATAATATAATGCTGGAAAATAAATGCGGAAAGGTAAAGGTACGGAAAAGTAAAGTGCAGAAAAGATAAAACATATATGCACAACACCCAACAAATAAACACCCAAGCGCTAGGATTGACTCGCGTAGGGGATGGGAAACGGTCCCAGCATAAGGGATGGGAAAAGTCCCTAGATGCTATAAGTCCCCAGCAGAGTCGCCAGCTGTCGCTGCTGCGAAAATCGGCGCCGGCTTGACAGGAGAGTCGCCACCGTGCGTTATTTATCCCTCAGAGCGGGAAAGGAAACGCTCGAAGTAAACCTCACAAAGACGGGAAAAGGTATGGTCATCGCAACCAAAACCTGGATTCGGGAGTCGGTTACGCAAGGGGAAGGTATTAGCACCCCTCACGTCCATCGTACTCGATGGGATCCACGCTTGGTGTTTATAAGGAAAAGGGTGTATTTATCTATCTACTCTAATGGTCAGTCTGAAAAGAAAATAAAAAGACAGGACTCGACAGAACATACGGTGTTCTGGGCCTACGTACTCCCTCGTGCAATGGGAAAGTCAGAGTCAACGTAGTTCGACTACCTACGTCTAAACGGGGAAAAGGTTGCTCGCCAGGACATCGCGTCCTGTGCCTACGTACTTCCACACAGCATGGAAGATCAGAGCAAACGTAGTTCGACTAACTACGGCTAAACAGGGGGCTCTCACACAGCAATGAGAAAACAAACTGATCCTAAAGGTTCGGGAACCTACAACTACGATCTGGTCTCAAATGCACTCGGGCAAGAGAAAGGGATAACAATCAGTCGTCAGCGGGAAAGTCTCGATCGCACAGCCGCGAGAGAACAAGGGTTAGTTGTTAGTGTTCTCGCTAGGATATCGCATCCTATGCCTACATATCCTTGTCTGACACAAGGAATCAGAGCAGCTGTAGTTCGGCTAACTACGGATCAAGCTACTCAAAAGCTACTACTGAAAGGAAAGGGGAAAGGACACCCTAAAACTATAGCTGGAAAAGGGGAATCTACCTACTGTTATCATGCCTGGTTGACCATCCTAATGTCTATCATAACGACTCCGCAACGGAGAAGTCAGAGCTCCTAAGTGATCATGGCAACAGGACTAAACGGCAAACAGGAAATACTGCAAAGTAAAGAAATACTGAAAATATGCATGAATGCAACAACTAAACAAACAAGGCGCAAAGGCCACAAACCACAAAGGTAAGGGAGCTCAGCTCTACCAAATACCAACAAGCAATGCCACTCAATAACAAACAAGCAGAAGGAGGACCACCTCAACTTCTCATGCACACAAAGCCTACTTCTAAGATGCACCTACCTCAGAAATATCTAAATGAAACCCTAAGTCTAATGCAGCACAACACCACACAAGTCAAACAACATAAAGAGAAGGCTAGCTAACCTGATAAACCTCTATCCAAAGCTTAAACAACAACCCTGAAACAAACTCCTAATCTATCTCTAAACAAAACCCTATGCAACACCTTAAGCAAATATCTAAGCAAAACTCTAATCAAAACCCTAAGCAAGAGGAATCAATCCCAGTCTCCAAGCTTCAGAACAAGCTTACTAAAGAAAGGGAGCTAAGCAGACAAACTCATAGTGCCTTCCTCGGGAAAGTACCAGGAGGTTACTACTCAGGAGTCATATCCTATGCGGCTCGACAACTGTGATCAGTTTTTATTCCTCCTCAGGAGAAACTAAACTCACATGAAGGCTCCGGCATCACTGGATACTTGAGAAATCCTATCTGAACTAAGGGAACTAAGTGAACAGACCCATAGGACCTTCCTCAGGAAAGTACTAGGAGGCTGACACTTAGGAATCGTATCCTACGTGGCTCAACAACTGTGATCAGTTTACATTCCTCCTCAGGAGAAATTAAACTCACAAGTTGGCTCCAACATCATTGGATACTTAAGAAATCCTAGATAAACTAAGGGAACTAAGTGAACAGACCCATAGGACCTTCCTCAGGAAAGTACCAGGAGGCTTCCACTTAGGAATCGTATCCCATGTGGCTCAACAACTGTGATCAGTTTACATTCCTCCTCAGGAGAAATTAAACTCACAAGTTGGCTCCAACATCATTGGATACTTAAGAAAGAGGTGAGAAGAAAGAATGAAAGTCATTCATAGTGCCTTCCTCAGGAAAGTACCATAAACTCCCTTCAAACTTCAGGATCTCGAACCTCACAAACAGGGAACAAGCTCCTAGACTAAGCCTCAATCCACTGCATCCTTGCAAGCTCCAACAGGACTTCAACCAGCTCCCATCTTTGAGAAGAACCCACAGATCCTCAAACCACAAGAAACTACCTCTGAAGTTCAACCACAGTTGAACTTCAAAGTCTGAAGCCATCAAGACTTCTCATATCCTCAAGCTCAGACTAAAACATATCAGAACATCCTACGAAAATCTATCAAAAATCTATGGGAAACCTACATGGCTCTATGACAACATACTAAAAAATCAGAGCAAAACTCAATACCAGATGATAGAACTAAAATCAACAAAGCAGACATATCCACAAACCAATTATTCAATATCAAAACAATACAAAAAATGCAATTAAAATGAAAATGCATGATTAAGCTAATGTTTTTGCACTATAAAATTCTACATTGAATTACGAGTCTACAGAAAAAAGAACGGAATTATTTGATCGAATCTACTATTTTTTATGAATTTTCTAATAATATGCATGCACTAAAATATTTAAAAAGTCATGTAAATGGAAAATATACCAAAAATAGTAAACAAAAATAAAATGGCATTTTTATTTTTATTTAATTTTCTAGACATTTTCATGAAGTGGTAGAAAAAACAAGAACTCAAAAATCAATTGTTTTCATTTTATTATGAATTTTACAATATGCAAGAAAATATGAAAAGAAAATAAAGAAAACAAAATTGGAATAAAATGGGAGGGGGGTTCAAACAGCAATGATTTCAGTTCATTTTAAAATGGGCTCACGCTATGGGGTGTGAAAAGCACATGGGCGCAGGGCCCAGTCTCATTAGAATCCAATGGAAAATAAAAAAAGAAGGAAAACGCGCGGGGGTGCATTAAGCAAATTTTCAAGTTCATTCTAAAACAGGCTTCATGCTATGGGGGTGCAAATAACATTAAGGGCCTAAGGCCCAATCCTCGTTTTCACTCTGCTCTCACGCTCAGGGGGGGGGGGGATGAGTAAACTGGGAGTGTTTCAGCAATTTCCTTTTGGGCTTGGCCCAACCGAAACCCTAACCCACACCCTCAAGACACAAAACCTATCTTCCTCTCCCAACACCTGAACACTGTTCATGCTCTCAAACCCTAGCCGCTCACGAATCTCCTCTCCCTCTCTGCAATTCTTCTCAAGAATCATCAATCAAGTTCTGAAACACTCGAACTCTACCCAAACACCTTCCCCTTCCGATCAACACCGTCAACAATCAGACTCTCAAGACAACCTCCTCCACTACTCAAGAACCATTTACCGTTCATCTAATCACCACAACCTAAAAGAGAAAGACTAATCATACATGCAAAGAGTAGTAAGAACAGAAGATGGAACCTGGAGAACGTCGTTGTTGTAGCGTTGAAGATCTACGAGCTTCTGAAACGGATCTTCAAAGAATCTGGGTGGGAATTACCGTTGGAGCGCGCTCGTACACGGATTACGAAGGTGGAGCTCTGAATCTTGAAGGACCTGGATTGGCGTTCTTGACGATTGATGAAGATAATGATGACTTTCTGGGATTTCGCTGAAGAATGATGAAGGTTCGAACGTGTTCTGGGAATTTATGGGCGAATCGTATGGCTTGGTGAAGAACACTGTCCTGGTTGAGGAAGATTCTAGGTTGAAGACCACGAAGAACCGGTGAAGTTCTTGATGATCGATGATGAGAAACGAAGACGTTCTGGGGAGGGATTGAAGAACGATGGAGTTCTGAGTCTTTTCTGGGAAACGTTGATGAAGGATCTGGAAAATCCTTTGAAGTTTCCGGCGGTGGTTGGATTTTCCGATGAGGAGAAGATGAAGGGGGACGGAGGAGGATCGGAGAAGAAAAGAGTGTTTCTGGGAATTCCTGGGTTTTTTTGCAGTTTCCGGCAAGGACGGTGGCCGGAGACGGTTAGACGGTGGCCGTTGGGGAGGTTCAGGGTGGATGCATGGCCGGCGGCGAGGTCCCGGTGAGGCTCCGGCGAAGAGCTGTGGTGGTGACAAGTGGTGAAGGGGAGGTCAGAGGTGGGGACACGCGTGAGACGCGCTGGCAGAAGGAGAGGGTAGTGGAACGCGTGGCACGAGGGAGGGAGTCCTGAGTGGGACGCGTGTGGCTCTCTGAGCTGAGGGAGATTGTGAGGTGGTAGCCTGAGAACGCGTAACGTGGGGCCCTTTTATTGTGACAAGTGTCACTCTTTGCTGAATTCTGGACAAAAACACTGATGGACTGAAAAAAAGATGTGGGCCTCCAAAAAAATCCCTCTGGGCCCAACGAACCATGCTGATCAAAACCTAAAAAAACTGAATTAACAATTAAACCTACTTAAACTAATTAAAACCTATTAAGACCTAATTAACTAATTAACCTAACTAATCAAATCTAAAAGACAATTAACTACCCTAATAATATCTAACAAACTCAATTAAATCCTAAACAAAAGATTTAAATCCTAATTATCCTAATTAAGCCTAAAAATGATTAAAATCTAATTAACTCCATATTAAACCAAAAATGATTAAAACTCTACTAATCTCTAAAAAACCCACTAAAATTCTGTTTAATTTCTATTTAAAATTCTATAAAATTCCTATTAACAATCTATACTATTATTTATAATATCTATTTAAAAGGAAAACTATATTAAAACAAATTCTATTTATTTCTATTAAAAACTATTAAAATTCCTATTAACATAAAAGAAAAACTATATTCCCCTTTTCTCTATTATCTAGAGCAATTAAAACTATTTTAAAATCTATTATATTCTAAAAAATCTATTTAAAAATTCTATAAAATTCTAAAAGAAAGATTTAAACTATTTAAAATTCTAAAAAAATCTATTTAAATCCTAAAAATGATTAAAATGCCTATTTAAAATCCACAAAAGTCTATTAAAACCCTAAAAAAAATGCAGACAAATGCAAATGACCACCATAAAAGAGCGCACGAGACCAGATCGAATCGAACAGAGAATCCCGGGCATCAGAATATCCCAAAATCACTATGCAAGCTAAAAATCACCGAGGAGCGCACAATTTCCTGAAAATAAAACCCTGATGATTTGGACTGGATCTGCCGTATCTGATAAACGAAAACCAAGCTGTAACTCTGATATCCTCTGTCTGCACAAATATCATACGTCTGATTTGCGAATATGAAATTAAACCACGAGTCCGATAGGAGAATCGGTTGGTCAAATTTTAGGGTGCAACACACATCACAATACCAATCATACAATTATAAGTTATGCACACATATCCACCATGTTCTCATGCATACTCATCACATAATTGTATACACATCAAGCATTCGCAAGTTCATTAGACAATACACATACATTCATCATTGTATTCACATGTATTTCTATTTATCACAATTAATACGCATCGCACATCAACTAGGATTCACGCCCATAGGCTACCCACAGCACACATCATCACAATAGATCATATCTATGTCATATCATAGAGGCATTCCCCTATGAGAAGCAACCAAACCATCTCCACATGAACAACACAGCAAAAGAAAAATGCTGTCACATTCGCCTTCATTCGCTTGGCGAACCCTCGCAGCGAACCTTCGCCTGGCGAACTCTCTCAGCGAACACTCGCTAGGCTTCGCCTGGCGAGACTTCCCAGCGAGCCCAAGTCAGTAGCTACTAACTTCATTCGCCACCATTCGCCAGCACCTTCGCTGGGCGAACCTTCGCTATCCAACTTCGCCTGGCGAACTCGCCAGCGAAGTCCACTGGAACTTAGACTTAATTATTCGCCAGCATTCGCTGGGCTTCGCCTGGCGAAGCTTCGCCTTCGCTCGCCTGGCGAGAGCCAGCGAACCTGCGCAGAACAGAACCCCATTCTGCCTCTCCTTCATCAATCCATCATCAACCAAACCTCAAACATCCAAATCAGTACAAATAGCATCATGCAATCTACCGATTAAATCATCAATCTACCGATTAATCCAACATTTTCCCTAATTGGAAAGTGATGAAAACTCTACCAAAACCCCAACCCAACATACATAACATCATGCAATGATCAAATAGAAACATTTCTCACCCTTACCTTGGTTTAATCGAAGCTTTGAGTTGCCCTTGATGATTTCCACACTTTTCTTCTTCTTCTTCTCTTTTCTCCTCCTTTTCCTTCTTTCTCTTTTTCTTCCCTTTTCTTTTTTTTTACCAACCCTTATCTCCTTTTCTTCTATTTCTATTCTTTATATTTATTTCCATTCTATTTCCTCCATAATACCTTTCTCTTTATTTCTTTCCAATATATTTACTCTCTCAAAACATCTATCAATCCATTAAACAAACATCTAATTATTCAAATAATTAGAATAATCCAAATAAATCAATTAATTAACACAATTAATTAATTATTGAAAATTGGGTTGTTACAACTCTCCCCCACTTTAGGAATTTTCGTCCTCGAAAATGTTACCTGATTCAAATAACTCTGGATACGATCCTCGCATCCCAACCTTCCAAATCTAACTCTCTCTCGAACTACCTCCATCAAAGGAATTCCTTTACCTCGAAGTTACCTCTCGTTCATCAACCTGAACTAGTAATGCCTTAACGGTCAATTCCTTTCTCACTTGTACACCATCTATCTGAATGAATGCACTTGCACTTCCTCAACTTAGGTACATGAACATATCATGCAATTCCCACAAGTGACAGCGGTAAAACAGTCTAACATACTACTTCTCCCACGCTTCCGCTGCGCCACTCTTATACAAATAAGCAAAACACGGTGGGTGCTTCCGAGACCTCAAGCTCGACCAACACCAGTTACTATTGTAACTCCCGAAACACTTCTTTTCTTGGATCCTTTTGATCTTTCTAGTCGTCTCTTGCATAATCTCAGGTTCGAGTACAACACTCTTGCCTGGCACACATCAACACAAAGGATTCCTACACCTCTTACCGTACAAAGCCTCATACAATGTCATTCCGATACTAGAATGATCATTATCATTGTAGGTAATTCAAGCAACGATAGTTAATTATCCCACGATCCACCTTGATCCAACACACAAGCCCTCCAGAAATCCTCTACATACTGGATAGTTCTCTTTGTCTACTCATCCGTCCACGGATGCTAGACAGAGATTATCATCAACAGGTCGCTCAAAGCGTCTGCAACTCCCTCAAAATCCCAATGAAAAACTCTGATTCCCATCTGACACAACATTCGACGGTATCTCATACCACTTCGCAGCTTCCTCAATATATCTCCTAGATAGCTTCAGCACAGGATGATTAATCCTCATTTGTAAGAAATAAGTTAATCTTATCGATCTATCCACAACCACTCAAATCAAATCATACCCCTTCAAATTCTTCGGAAAACCCGGCACAAAGTCTATGGAAATACTATTCTATCCCACTCGGGAATATTCAATAGTTGCATCCGACCCAACGGTCTCTGACGTTTATTCTCCGACATTCTAATAAGTCTATTCCAGTATATACAAACTCAATCACTTCCTTCTCCATCTATGGTCCTCAAAATAATTCCTCAAATTCGGTCACACCTTCCCAGTACCTGCATGGATACTCCATTTATCTCAATGTCCTTCTTCCCGTGTACTTTCATCCAACTCACACTATTCAGAACACATACTCCATCCTGACATCTCATGATACCATTTCCATAAATCCAAAAATCACCTCCTCGACTTTTATCCCTTAAATTCAATCAATCTATTAACTCGGATTAGAATTCCGACATCCTCGAATCTCATCGAGAATACCAATAGTCAGTCGTATCATATAAAGTTCAACTCCATGAGAAGTCTCTTCACAGACTACAATCATATTCTGAATTTACTCAATCAGTCCTAACTTCATTACCATCATCATCAGTACATATAGAGATTTCCAATGCAATAACTCAGTTACCACTTGGTCTCAATCGAATGGTAACTCAACCAAGACCATACTCTTTCAAAAGTCTCAAATATTTCCTCTGCATCATATTCAACTTCTCAAATCAAACAAATACCTTAAGATCTTAAGATCATTAACCATCTCAAATCTCAACTAAACAATTGAGGCTTCCAAACTCCGGTAGAAACATACAACAACACCCAACTCTAAATCACTTGTCTGATAATTCCCTTATGTACTTTAAGTTGCTTCAAAGCATAGCCAAAACTCGTTGATGTTGCACTTAACATATCTCTCAGTCATATTAACAAAGCATTACAACGCAACAAATAGTTCCGTCGGATTCGGCAAGACCAACACACGAGCTATTGACAACTTTCCAAAAACTCTCTGAACTTCTTCACAGTGGCATATCACTACTTCTTCTCCAATACTGATAACACAAGTTCCCGATGCTCAACATGATCCTCTATATTCTTCGAATTATCAAACACATTCCATCAATAAATTAATTAATTTCCCTGCCACTACTTCACCATCACACAGAGCATTAAAATAACGTCCAACGCTCTGAATGGTGCGTCAAAAGACGAAAACAACATTTTCACACTCCGAAGGCCACTCAACGCATTTCAACTCTTGAAATTCCAAAGGTCTAATAATACCCGTATTGTACTCCACATTTTACTTTCCTTAATAATCACCGAAAGTCATTATACATTCTTATACTCGACTTCACACTTTGTTGTCGTAGCATACACACCAAACACAAGCCTCAGCACAACTTAATCAATCTTAATTCCTTGGCCACTCAAACAAACGTATAATATGGAGCTTCCAATATCTGATTATTCTCTGCAACTAAGTCGATCACAACTCAACTTCACGTCTTGGTTGTTTATCCCTTATCTTGTCAGGATAATTCTCAGACTACCACAATCAAACGGTAAACCGACAACTCCTCCACTTCCATCAATACTCAATATTTCCATCGAAATCAAACATCTCATCACTGTCCTGCACCGACTCATCAAAACAATTCTCAAGTGCTCGACTTTACTCAAGACAATTCACTGCACCACGCCATCTAAGCTTGCAAGACACATCTATCCCATCCAACACAATCCCAACTACTATCAACAAGAGATTAAGGGTGATCAGTTCCTCAATTTGTCAATAGACAGCCGAAACCATAATGGGGCATAGACCATCTTTACCAAACTATAATAGCGTTTAACTACACACTAAGCTACAACTCCACACTTGCAGCCTTCTAAGGAATCACAAGCTTCTCCCCCACTTTAATCATTCCCACTTCTGCAAACAAAGATTAAACAACAAACATGTATCGACAGTGTTTTCATACACATGTTGCATACAAGGGAACGAATAACATTAAACAACATGGTCGGACGGACCGACCTGCTCTGATACCACTATTGTAACACCCCCTTCTATACCCCAAATAAATGCATATACAAATTATCAGAGTAAAAAGGTTTTATAATAAGGTATAAAAGAAGAATGCCACAATTTCACCAATAAAACACTTTCACATTTTTCTCCACAAGATATGTAACATTTTCAAAATTAAGCGAAAGATCAAATCATTTAATCGTTTTCAAAATATTAATCCACGTACACACAATTTAATCCAAATTAATACATCATATCAGTTAGATTACACGATCACATCAACTGATACATCGCAATGTATCACAAAAGAATGACTATACTAGTCTAACTACCCGGTGTTACAAATCAGAGCAGCAGACTCAAAAGAATGAAGAATACTTCACAAAAGGGACTCCAGCATCCTAATCTGCAATGCCTCGTAGAGCATTATAAAACAGCAGAAGGGTGAGAAATATAACCATTATAATCAAAGCATAAGATTATATATATATATATAGGTAATCAATACAAGTTCCTCTCCGTATTTCTCACCACAATTCAATTTCTTAGTCATATATATTTACCACACATATATAGACAAACATGGATATTCACAAAGCATTCCCACATTATGCATACACTTACAATTTCACAATCTCATCATTCACACATAAGCATCTCTTCATGCATATGTCATATATTAATGTGACTCAACAACTCAATGCAACTCATGCAATGCGGTACCGACTCTCGTTATCTTTTTTCGGTTTTTACATTAAACCGGGTCCACACTTCTAGACCGATAACCCGTTATCTTTTTTCGGTTTTTACATTAAACCGGGTCCACACTTCTAGACCGATAACCACAAAGGCCCGTCCTCTAAGCCTTCAAACCCACACTTCTAGGTTTGGGACAAGCCACTAGTTTCCACGAAACTAACAGACATTGCCTCTTGACTAAATGATGCATGTACAATCAACCACAACAAATGCACTTAAGACCGACATCTTAATCTCATGCATTCAAATAATTCATCTCTTCAAGAATTACATTATGATTGCACACACAACATATTCACATAACATTCATCGATGTATTCATAATTCAACACTATCACCACATTAACACACAATGCACACATATCCGCGATATGTTCTCATGCATTATCCACATATATTCACAATTCAATACAACATCATATTTAGCAAGCAATGCACGCATATCCATCATTATGCTCTCATGCATTCTTCATGTATTTTAACATACAATCGCATATAAACAATATGCATCCACAACACATTTTTCATAGTATGTTTATTCTTTATCTCATGCCAACTCATACAAGGTATACACATCACAATACCAATCATACAATTATAAGTTATGCACACATATCCACCATGTTCTCATGCATACTCCTCACATAATTGTATACACATCAAGCATTCGCAAGTTCATTAGACAATACACATACATTCATCATTGTATTCACATGTATTTCTATTTATCACAATTAATACGCATCGCACATCAATTAGGATTCACGCCCGTAGGCTACCCACAACACACATCATCACAATAGATCATATCTATATCATATCATAGAGGCATTCCCCTATGAGAAGCAACCAAACCATCTCCACATGAACAACACAGCAAAAGAAAAATGCTGTCACATTCGCCTTCATTCGCCTGGCGAACCCTCGCAGCGAACCTTCGCCTGGCCTTCGCCTGGCGAACACTCGCTAGGCTTCGCCTGGCGAGACTTCCCAGCAAGCCCAAGTCAGTAGCTACTGACTTCATTCGCCACCATTCGTCAGCACCTTCGCTGGGCGAACCTTCGCTATCCAACTTCGCCTGGCGAACTCGCCAGCGAAGTCCACTGGAACTTAGACTTAATTATTCGCCCGCATTCGCTGGGCTTCACCTGGCGAAGCTTCGCCTTCGCTCGCCTGGCGAGAGCCAGCGAACCTGCGCAGAACAGAACCCCATTCTGCCTCTCCTTCATCAATCCATCATCAACCAAACCTCAAACATCCAAATCAGTACAAATAGCATCAATACATGTTACCCGACTATTCTACGGCGTTATTACTCAGTTCCAACCGATTAAATCATCAATCTACCGATTAATCCAACATTTGCCCTAATTGGAAAGTGATGAAAACTCTACCAAAACCCCAACCCAACATACATAACATCATGCAATGATCAAATAAAAACATTTCTCACCCTTACCTTGGTTTAATCGAAGCTTTGAGTTGCCCTTGATGATTTCCACACTTTTCTTCTTCTTCTTCTCTTTTCTCCTCCTTTTCCTTCTTTCTCTTTTTCTTCCCTTTTCTTTTTTTTTTACCAACCCTTATCTCCTTTTCTTCTATTTCTATTCTTTATATTTATTTCCATTCTATTTCCTCCATAATACCTTTCTCTTTATTTCTTTCCAATATATTTACTCTCTCAAAACATCTATCAATCCATTAAACAAACATCTAATTATTCAAATAATTAGAATAATCCAAATAAATCAATTAATTAACACAATTAATTAATTATTGAAAATTGGGCTGTTACACATAAGCTATAAGATCTGCATACCTAAGTCTCTAAGGTGGCTTGATAACTCTTCTTAACATGTATCTTGCTAGCAGGTAGTCATTATGAGTCTCCTCATCTTCAACAACATCTTCTGGGTCTTCTTCAACTTCAACTGGGGTACGCAATTCAGCATAGACATGCTCCACCTCAACAGGAACCTTTCACCATTCTAGCTCTTCGTTAGCATCATCAGTTTTCTTGAAAGCCATCTCTGCTTCATTGAAAAGTACATCTCGACTAGTGATACACCTTCTGCGACCTGTCTCTAGGCACCATAACCTATAAGCTTTGACTCCTTCAGGGTATCCCATGAACATGCATTTTAGAGCTCTAGGTTCGACCTTGTCTCGCCTAATATGAGCATAGGCCACGCAGCCAAATACTCTCAGTTTGTCGAGACTAGGTGGATTTCCCGACCAAAATTCTTCAGGTCTCTTCATTCCCAAGGCAGACGAGGGACATCTATTTATCAGGTAAGCTACTGTCAAAATAGCTTCTGCCTAAAACACCTGCTTCAATCCAGCACTAAACAACATGCATCTAATCCTTTCAAGGATTGTGCGATTGAATCTCTCAGCTAAGACATTTTATCAAGGAGTACCTGTTACAGTCTTATGCCTTGCAATCCCAGACTCAACATAGTAACTGTTGAACGCTTCATTGTTAAACTCAAGGCCATTGTCGATTCTCAACCTCTTAACCATTCTGCCAGTTTGAGTTTCGGCTAAAATCTTCCAACTTTTTAAATTCTCAAAAGTTTCATCCTTCATCTTCTAAATGAATACCCATATCTTTCTAGAATAGTCATAAACGATGGATAGAAAATACCTTGCACCTGAGTGTGAAGGATTCCTTGTAGGCCCTCAAACATCAGCATGAATGTAATCTAGGATTCCATGTGTTCTTTGTGTGTCTTTGTTAGACTTTTCCCTACAAAATTTACCAAATACATAGGATTCACAAAACTCTAACTTTTTGACTTTGTCACCTCCTAGCAGGTTCTGCTTCCCCAATTTGACCAGGCCTCTTTCGCTGACGTGGCGCAATCTCATTGGCCATGATTCTATCTTCGACACAGGTTTTGTGGATACAACATTTGTCAAACCACTTACAACCTCAGCCTCAAAGGTATACAAACCTTGTTTCTTCACGCCTCTCAAGACTTCCTTCAACCCCTTCATGACTCTTAGGATAGTTTTCTCTCCTTGAGAAACATATCCCTTTCTGTAAAATCACCAAGAGAAATCAAATTACACTTCAAGTCAGGTACATACCTGACTTCAATCAATAACTTTATTGGCTCATCATGGAGCTTGAATCTCAAATATCCAATACCTATAATTTTGAAAATTTTGTTGTTTCTCAGCAGCACAAATCCACCATCTTGATCACATAGCTCCTCGAACAATTCTCTATTTGGAGTCATGTTCCAAGTGCAACCTAAATCCATAATGCACTCTTTTCTCAAGTCGCCACTTGAAACCACAAGAACATTAGATGAGTCAAATTTATCTTGTAAAATGGCTGCATTGTCATTACCTCCATGATCTTTCAGGTGTCCAGGGCACACCTTTCTTGTGTGACCCTCCTTTTTATAGTGATAATATTTAATACCAGATGTTTCACCGCTATAAGATTTCTGTTGACTTTTACCTTTATTCTTGTTGAACTTACCATCCTTTCGCAAGAACTTTCCCTTAATGGCCAAACCTTCGGCCACCGTTGAAGGTTTATGCTCCTTTCGTTTGTTCAAGTACTTAGAATACAAGGCTGATTGAACTTCTTCAAAGGTCAGGGACTCCCTTCCATACAAGATATTTTATTTGAAGTGAGCATGTGTTCTGCGCAAAGCACACAACAACAACAACAACAACGGTGTTTGATCTTCATCATCGATCTTCACATCAATATTCTCAAGATCAAGAATCGGCTTGTTGAACATATCCAACTGCTCAACCAACACTTTGTCTTCACTTATCTTGAATGAATACAAAGCTTGCTTCAGGTAGAGTCGATTCAGCAGAGATTTGGTCATGTACAAACTTTCAAGTTTCACCCATAATCTCGATGATGTCTCCTTTGATACCTGTCGAAGAACCTTATCACCAAGGCTCAACAATATTGTGTTGTGGGGTTTCTCATTCATGCTTGTCTTTTCTTTTGCCGTTAACGCAGCGTCTATGGATGCCTCTCCCTTCAATGCTTCCAAACAACCCTCCTGAACCAGTAGGGTTTTCATATTCAAACGCCACAGACTGAAGTCGTTCACTTAGGTGAACTTTTCAATCTCATACTTTGTTGAAGGCATCTTCTCCATGCTCACTGCACCAATTTGTTGTGAATCGGATTTCTTGAAACAAAATATAAACAGTTTCTTTATGATCAAGAAACAAACAAGGGTTAGGGTTAACAAAGATAACAAGATAAAACAACAAGGAACAATAAGGATTGGTTATAAACTTATATTCTTCCTTACTCTTAGAACAAGATTACAAGTATACAAAAATAACAATACAACCTCTCTCTCTTGAAATTAGGATGTTATCTTCCTATTTTTCCTTATGCCATGATTGAGAAACTAGCATCCTATTTATAAGAAAAATAGCACACTAACCTAATGGGCTTTTTAACAATTACCCATTACAAGCTAACTTAAGGTACAAGCTAAATCAAACAATTGGGCTTACAAGCAAGGCTCAATTCAACATGCTAACAACCCTAGCAATATTGACAAATGAATGTTAGAACAAACTTCGGCTACAACACGCATTACTCCGAATGCAACATGAGAACATACTTCGACCTCATGCTTAATTCATGTCAAACCAGAAGCTACCCTTCGACCATAATAGAGTTAGATCCAACATCTCACATGCTCAATGAATGAGATGATATGCATGGCTTAACGCTAGAGTGAAGCGACATGATTAATGCATGAGGATAATTTATGTATGACTCAAAGGTTTTCAAAATTGCCCCTGTGGTGGGTAAAAGATGGAAAAGGTTCCTTTTTCAGCGAGGCTCCTTATCCAGAGGTAAAAATTTTATTTGATTTGGTGATAGCAGGATTCCCTAGCACTCGTCATGAACTCAGTGATTGTTGGCGTATTTTAGGATTTGCTTGAGCAGCTTGAAAGTATGGAGAAGGCTTACCTCTCTGTGGCTCATCTTGCCCCAGTTTGTTGGGTCTTTGAAGAAGTTCGACTTAAAAGCAATTTGAAAGTAGCTTGTCACAACAAGACTTTTAGAAGGTTTGCCCCAATATTCTAAACTTTGAAGCAGTCTTCCCCTGATTAACCAGTTCTTGGAATGAGAGACTTCTGATTGACCAACACTTGGAGAGTTGGACTCATTAAGTTCTTTATGATAGCTCACCCTAATTTTGAGTATTGAAGATTTTCTTCTTGATTAACTCACTCTTGGGGTGATTGGCTTGGATTGACTGATATGCAAAGTAATTTTCCTATGACTGGACTTCTTTCACATAATCGAGCTCCTCAACTGATTGCATATTGTTGAGATTCCTTTGATGCTAAATGTTGACTTGCAATTAAAATAGTTCATTCAAAAATGGTAAGTTTAATGCAGTGCTTATGCAAAAATTTGAAGTCAAAATTTATTGATATCAACAAGGTGAAACACGGTGAACGGGTCAATAATCAAAACACAATGTTGATCTAGCCATTCACAACGAGCAATGTGGTGTAATTAACACAAATGACAAGCAGAGATTGTTTGGAGTCAGGTTAACACAACCTTGCGGTAGTATGCTTTTAAAGTAAACCCTGCCTAAATTAGGTCTTTTAAGGATTGTAATGTGGCTTGGTTCACGGTTTTTTGAAACAAAAGGAGATAAGGCTCAAAATTTAATTTTAACACATCCCTTCTTCTTGATGAACTTTGGTCCTAGGTTTAGTTAATTCAATGCATGCATTCATATCTCAAAAGACTTTGAAAGTTTGATGGTAAAGATGAAGATTCAAGATTTGGAAGTCACCTTATTTTGTTTTTTTCAAGGATTTTGATGACCTCTTTTGATTTATTTTTATCCCTAGTATTTCTTGGACCACTTCTTTGAGGTTTTCGGTCCATCGGAATGCCCTGATTTTTGCTTAAGTCGTATTTTGTGGTATTCGACTTAGTGGAGTATTTTCATCATTTTTTGCTAAAAGGTTGGGGACTGCCACATTATTGGTGGATGAGGAACAACCGCTATAATTTCTCTTAGATTTTCACGACTTCTTCGATACTTTGTGGTGTGCATGAAGGATTACAGGTGGTTGACCTCCTTAGGTGGGATGTTTTCTCTTGCAATTTGAATGCAAAATTAGATTAATTGAACAAACTACCATGCCCCTGGTTAAGGTTAAGGGTTTTTAATTCCGAAAGAAACACCAATTTCTAGGCTCAAAGTGGTTGACTAGGGATTAACTCCTAGGCATTAACTCCTTATCTCTCCGGTGTGTGGGTATTAGAAATAATGCCTAACATCATTGGCAAAATTCTCTCGAAAGTATACCACAACAACTTCAGGTATATGGTTTTCATCATCCTCCTTTCAATCTTTGTTAAAAAAATGGCTTGACAAAAACAAGTGAATGGGAGAACATATTGTTTTGTTATGTTTTGCATGAATGAAAGAAAAATAGCAAGAGTGAATACAAATGAATTTATTCAGAAAATGCATGATCACTTCATTAATATTACCATTAAAAGAACAACAATGTTTAAAACAAATAGCATTTAACTGATAAAGAAAATACAATTGCAAATGATAAAAACGCCCTATGAATATCAGCATTGAGGATGACTTCCTATTTGATCCACTGTCTTCAGGAGATGCTCTTTGAGATCTTCACATTCATTTGGATGAGTGGTTGACGTGTACCACCAGGTTTCCTTCTGATAAAAAGGATATATACTTTTTGTCGATCAACTGTTGTACCCTGGCTTGGAAAACTTTGTAGTCTTCAATTGACTGTCATATCGATCCGCTATGATATCCATATTGCACATATGGATCGTACCCAGGCGGGTATGGTTCTGGAACCGACTTCAGAGACTTGGGAACCACCAAATAACTTTGTATCAGAGGCTGCAGAAGTTAACTGTATGACATGGGAATTGGATCAAGAGGAGCGTTCCTTCTTTCCAAATTGTTGTGAGGCCTATGTTGGTTCTGATGCTGATTTTGATATCCTCGGCTTTGGGCTTGCCGACTTGAATGAGGAGCAATCCAAGTTTGTTTGTATGGATCTCTAGGCTTTGTTGATTTCCCATAAGGATTGCATGGCACTAGAAATGATGATCGCTGAGAATATGAGGGAGCATAAGGTTTGGCTGGTGTATCATGAGAATACTCGACATCTGCCATGACTGCATTAATTACATGCTCTTCATCATCTTGGGAGCTGCTAATGGATTCATTCTCACTGCCTGGCTGCTTGAGACGTCTTGGATTTTTTGGTTCTTGAGGCCACTCTCGATGCGTTCTCCAACTTTCACCGAGTCAGAGAAGTCAGGTGATGTAATACCTATCATCCTTTCAAAGTATGGGCTATGCAAGGTATCCGCGAACACGTCAACTAATTCTCTATCTAAGAGTGTTGGTTGCACTTGGGCTACTAATTCTCTCCATCGATGTACATATCCTTTAAAGGATTCATTATCTTTCTGAGACATACTTAACAATTTTCTTCTATCCAGAGCCATATCAAAGTTGTAGTTGTACTACTTCAAAACAGCGTTAGCTAAGTCTTACCTTGATTGAATGTGGCTCTTCTTCAGCTTCATGTACCAACCCAATGATTCCGTAATCAAACTATCCTGAAGACAGTGAATCATCAGCTTATCATCGTGGGTATAAGAGGTCATTTTTGGCAAAACATTAACCAATGGTGCTTTAGGAAGCTATCCCCTTTGTACTTCTCAAATTTTGGTACTTTGAATTTTGGTGGTATAACCAAGTTCGAAACTAAACACATGTCGTCAAGTCTTAACATGTTAAAGCCTTCTATAACCCTTAATCATTTCTCAATATCACGACTTATTTTCGCGACTTCTGCCACTTGATAACGCTCTATTTTTGTCATCGGGTGTTCAACTTTAGAATTTGAAATTTTCCTTATAAATTGAGGATTCCCTTCATCAACATAAACAAGTGGGTTCTTCTGTACAATGGGGATTTCACTTGATACTGGGATATGCACTGGCTAAGGTTAAGTAGGAACATCCACTTGTTGAGGGAGACACTCAGGGAGAAGATCGTATATTAGATTAGTCATAACAGTAAAACCTGGTGGAGGACCAACATTCTCCGCAACAGTATGCTAAAAATTTGACATTGCTACCACATATTCCAACATCTGGTCTACATGGCTGTTGCGGTGGAAATAGGATCACAAACTATTAATGAGTTTGAATCGCAATTCAATTCACAACCGCTCTTTGATTTATCCGAAGGAAAAGGTCAAAAGAGGGAAAACCTATTTTTGCATCGTAAACACAATGCGGGGAAAGATCTAGGGTTCGGGGGTTGGTTAAATTTAGGGAAGGTATTAGCACCCTAAACTTCTGTAGTACTCTACAGGAACCTTTTGTTCAATGCTTACTATTTTGCTTTATTTATTTGCTTAAGATATATGTACAAAGGATTAAAAGTGAGAAAAGAGACCTAATTGGTTAATTCTAAGTTTACTCGGCAAGACATCGCATCTTGTGCCTACGTATCCTTACGGGAGTGGAATCAGAGTAATCGTAGTTCCCCTCAAAAGGGAGGTTAGAGATCTCTTGACAGTGGTCAAGGTCTCAAGGGGAATAAACACATCTTAAGGACACGCTTACGTGGAGTCCTAAACTCCTGTATCTACGTTGAAGTTGTTTATTGTAATTAGGGTTAAATTAGGTTAGGGATTCTACGGCGGGAAACCCTAAAATGAGCGCGGCGGCTCTTTGACCTAATGCTAGGGGTAAAATTGTAATCTTGCCTGCGGCGAGGCATTTGTGAAAATTTAGGGTTTGGAAGGTGAAAGGGTTTGAAGTTGAGGACTATTGGCGCGGCGACCAAAAGCTAGACCTAACCTTCGGATGTGTGTAGTGTGACAGAATAATGGTGATGGAAGCGTGAGACCTTTAAATCATACATCAGCAGAATTTTAAATGCGGAAACGTAAATGCGATTGTTAAGATTCGCGAGGTTACAGAGGAGGAATGGTTACAATAATATGAAAATTTGAATAAAATACAACTAAATAAATAAAAGGCAACGTGGCAAGCTGCAAAGCGAACAGACAGCGTTAGTGGACAAAAACATATAAATTACCAGACAAGTTAGGAAGTGAAAATGTGAAATCATGCATATTTTTTGTAGTTTCTATTTTATGATGTAAACTTCAATTTGAATTTAAATAGGATTTTTAATATTGATAAATTTATTTACTTAAATTCTCAAAAACTATTTTAACCTAATTTTTTATTTTAAAAAATGGATTTTAATATTATGTTAGAAAATATTTTAACAAATCAAAAGTAATTATAATAATAAAAATAAACAAAACTGAAATAAAAAAAGAAAAAGGGGAGTTGGGCCGGTAACTACATCCGGGCCCAACCGATTGCATGCGTCTCATAAACATAGAAATCCCAGAATTAGGGTTTCACAACCCTGTGGCATCTCGCGGCGCCGTTTCTCATTTCTCTTTGTTTGCGTTCTTTCTTTGCCTTCGTCCTCTCTGATTTTCTCTCATGCTCAACCTGAAAAGAAAAACAAACACATAACAATAGTGAATCAAGAGTTTACATTGTTTTTGACGGTGTTTTCTTTGAGGCGATGATGTGAACTGAGCTTTCGGGGGAGGTTTGCCCGTCGTGGATGGAGGCGGCGTCGGTGGACCTTCCTCAATCTCTCGGTTTGTGCTTTGATGATTACTTTGTGACGAGAACTCTTCTCCTCTTTCTCTTTCGCGGCCGCTGAGGTTTTGCTCGCGATTGTTGTTCGCCCCTCTTCGTCTAGGGTTTCAACAGGGTGAGTTCGTTCCTTTTTATACTTTTTCTGGTTTTCTTTGAATGGGCTTTGTTGCGGTGGAAATAGGATCACAAACTATTAATGAGTTTGAATCGCAATTCAATTCACAACCGCTCTTTGATTTATCCGAAGGAAAAGGTCAAAAGAGGGAAAACCTATTTTGCATCGTAAACACAATGCGGGGAAAGATCTAGGGTTCGGGGGTTGGTTAAGATTAGGGAAGGTATTAGCATCCTAAACTTCTGTAGTACTCTACAGGAACCTTTTGTTCAAATGTTTACTATTTGCTTTATTTATTTGCTTAAGATATATGTACAAAGGGATTAAAAGTGAGAAAGGAGACCTAAGGGGTTAATTCTAAGTTTACTCGGCAAGACATCGCATCTTGTGCCTACGTATCCTTACGGGAGTGGAATCAGAGTAATCGTAGTTCCCCTCAAAAGGGAGGTTAGAAACTTCTTGACTGTGGTCAAGGTCTCAAGGGGAATAAACGCATCTTAAGGACACGCTTACGTGGAGTGTAGAAACTCCAAATCTCTACGTTGAATTGTTAAGTTGTAATTAGGGTTAAATTAGGTTAGGGATTCCACGGCGGGAAACCCTAAAATGAGCGCGGCGGCTCTTTGACCTAATGCTAGGGGTAAAATGGTAATTTAGCCTGCGGCGAGGCATTTGTAAAAATTTAGGGTTGAAAAGGTGTAAGGGTTGAAGGTGAGGACTATTGACACGGCGGTCAAACGGCTAGACCTAATTCCTTCGGAGGAGTGAGATTATTGGTAAAGACGCGATAAACATACAATGGCAGAACATAAAGTGCGGAAAGATAAATGCGACAATTGTCTCGCAAAATTACATCCCATAAGCAGTTACAAATATGATAATTGAATATTTAAACTGAAAATAAAATCAATTGAACTTAGTCAGCTGCAAAAAACCAAAACAAACAGAGACTGTTATTATACGGGGTTAGACGAAAAATTAGACAGGAATGTTAGGAATTTAAGTAGAAAATTATAATTTTAACGAAACAAGAAAATTAGAAATTTGGATCTTAAAAAGGAGGATGGTAGCGAAAAATTAATAAACAATGAAAATTGATATGCAAAGAAGATGGCGATAATATACAAGTGATAATGGAATATGAAATAGCAACGATGATGTCAGATTATGTACAAATATAAAAATAAATACAAAAATAAATAAATAAATATTAGTGAACAGGTTCATGGATAATCAATAATACTGTTAGGAATGAAGGATGAAAATTGGAATTGACGATAATTAGAAGTTAAGTGATGAATGTTTTGAGACGATGAGAATTTAGGTAATAAGAAAATAGTTAGAATGGAATTAGGTTTTTTTTTGTGAGATTTGGAAAAGTTAGAGTTTTTAATGTGATTAAGAAAAAGAAAATAGATTAAAAGTTAGAATTAAAAGTTAGCAAAAAAAATTAGAACTTTGAAATTTGGTTTTTAAAAAAAAGGTTAGAAAATAAAAATAAAAGTTTGAAAATAAAAGAGAAAAGGTTAGAATTTTAATAAAAAAAGAGTTAGAATGTTAGAATTTTAATTAAGAAAAAATGGTAGAAATTTTGAAAAAAAAGATATAAAAAAGATTTAGAAATTAAAAAAAAAGAAGAGTTAGTTACTTTTGATGAAGACCGTAAGAGTTTTTGATGCTTGTCGATCCCCCCGTTTTGTTGCTTCTGAGGGTCCTTTTATACTTGATTTTTTTAAATCTTTTTCAATCTCAGATTTGATTTGAATATCTCAATCTTTTTCAATCTCTGATTTGATTTGAATGAATTTTTATGATGATTTCAGATTTGATTCAATGATGGTGATGTTGATATTTAGATCTGATTTTTTTATGATGATGATATGATCTGATTGATTTGATTTGGAATTCATCTGTGATTTATTGTGATTGGATTTGATTAAAAAAATGTTGGGATTTAAATTTAAAAATGTTAGCAAAGAAAGTTAGAGTTTCAAGTTAAATAAAAATTAGAGTTTTAAGTTTTAAAAAAATGAGTTAGAATTTTAAAATAAAAAACATTTGAATGTTGATTTTAAAAAGTGTTAGAATTATTTTAAAAACGGTTGGAATTTCATTTTAAAAGGAATTTAGATCTTAATTTTAAAAAAGAAAATAAAATGGCATTAGAATTTAATTTTAAAAGGAAATTAGAATTTTAATTTGAAAAAAGGATGGTGTCAAAAAGATTTAGATTTAATTTTTAAAAAAAAAGGATAGATTTAATTTATAAAAAAAAAGGTTAGATTTAATTTTTAAAATAGTTAGAAAAAAAAGATTTAATTTTAAAAAGAAATTGGAGAAAAAAAAGATTTAATTTTATAAAAGTTAGAAAAAAGATTTAATTTTTTTAAAAAAGTTAGAAAAAAAGATTTAACTTTATAAAAGTTAGAAAAAAGATTTAATTTTAAAAAGAAGTTAGAAAAAAATATTTAACTTTAAAAAAGTTAGAAAAAAAGATTTAGTTTTAAAAAAAAGTTAGAAAAAAATATTTAACTTTAAAAAAGTTAGAAAAAAGATTTAATTTTAAAAAGAAGTTAGAAAAAAAATATTTAACTTTAAAAAAGTTAGAAAAAAAAGATTTAGTTTTAAAAAAAGTTAGAAAAAAATATTTAACTTTAAAAAAGTTAGAAAAAAAAGATTTAGCTTTAAAAAAGTTAGAAAAAAAGATTTAGCTTTAAAAGGTTAGAAAAAAGATTTAATTTTAAAAAGTTAGAAAAAAAGATTTAATTTTAAAAAAGTATTAGATTTTTATTTAAAAAAAAAGTATTAGAATTTGATTAAAAAAAAAGTGTTAGAAATTAATTTAAAAAAGGTTATAAAAAATTTACTCTTTAAAGAAAAGAAAAAAAAGTTAAATTTTAATCTAAATCCTAAAAGTTAGTAAGAAGAGCTTAAAATGACTTAAATAAATAAACTAAATAGAAAAAAAAAAGTTAATAAAAAACATTAGTAAAGTTATAAAAAAGGTTTAATTAAATTATTATTAGTTAAAAAAAACAAGATCTAAAAAAAAAAGGTTAATTTATTAAATAAGAATTTAAAATAAAATAAAAAAGAAAGGGTAAAATTTGGGGTATTACAGTTGCCCCTATTTAAATGGCTACACCGGACGATTTGAGTGACAGAGACTCGTGGAATCGTGGTGGAGAGATTTAAATATAGATAACCGAAAATTTTGCCCTTATATGCGACGATATGCAATGCTATGGACAAAACTGGAACGACTTAATGCAGATGATGCCATGACTATGATATGATGCGTATGCTGGAATAATGAATGTGAAAATGCTGACGAAACATGACGACACCGAGACAGACGCCACGAGAAGAAACACACTGGGGAAAATGACGCGCTGAGACACAGTACATCACTGGGGAATTCTAAAAATGATAGTCAACTGGTGCGAATGACCAATTGTCACTTTTAGAAAAGGAACGAGATCCTCGAATGGAGATGGTACCTATGAGACGGCCTCCACTGGGGAATCTAAAAATAAAACTGGATCACGTACGATTGTAAGATCGATTACAGAATGCTGGAGCATTGAGCAAGGAATAACATCCAAGCTTCTGTAAACTACCCCTCGTGACAGGATCAAACGGACTTTTCGGAACTCCGTAGCAAATATACAGGGTAAAGACCGACTGTATGCCAAAATAAATGGACTTTGATGGGAATTGCCCTGATAAGCTTCTCGAGGGAGAACTGTCACTTATCGTTGGAAGGGACTTATGTGCAAAAAATGGATAAGCACTCAAATAAAGAGGCTGCTGCTTATCTGATAAATAAATCTTCTCGCATTTAAGGTCGGCGCCTGGAATACGATTCTGATTCTTCTCTTACTGAAGGATAAATAAACTTCTTCATGCTTCAAGATTATGTTCTCCTGAACATGAAAAGGGTAAACTGAACTTCCTCATACTTCAGGATCGTGCTCTCCTGAATATGAAACTGGATGACTGAATATACTCATATTTCAGAATCGTGCTCTCCTGAATATGAAACTGGATGACTGAATTTCTTCATATTTCAGAATCGTGCTCTCCTGAATATGATTTGGTTGTAAATGAATTTTTCCATACTTCAGAATCGTGCTTTCCTGAATATGAAACTGGGTAATCGAACTTCCTCATAACTCAGAATCGTGCTCTCCTGAATATGATTCCGCTCCTTCTTTTACTAAAGGATAAACGAACTTCTTCATAACTTCAGAATCGTGCTCTCCTGAATATGAAACTGCTCAAACCTCCCCGTAACTCAAGATCGTGCTCTCCTGAATACGATTTGGTTCAAACCTCAAGACGGCAGGTAAATGGAAGCCCAACTGCTCCATGGAGATGGCCATTTGCTGCGAGTCATAACGAGGATATGATCGACTTCTTAGGTGAGAAATGTCGTATGTTGATGCTGTAAAATGTAAAGTGTTGTACCGATGTTGTAACATGTAGGATTGTAAAGTGTTGTACTGATAGATTTTCCAGGCGTGAACTGGCGTGTATCTGTAAATGATTGTAGTTGAAGATAGTGCAAAATAAATGCACGTCCGGGTACAGTGATAAACTTCTCGGGCGAAAACAGTCGCGTATCTGTCATGGTATGGTGAAAATTTTAGATGGTGCAAAATAAATGCACGTCCGGTTGGGATTGACGACCGACAAGACTGAGATTCAATCTAGGATCGAGCTAGAAAGAAGACTGGAAATCAAAACTCCATCGAGGGAATGATCTCGAAGGGTAAATATCTAATCCTGGCGAGGAAAGATAGCTGAAGTAACCGTCATCCACGAGGATCGAGCTCTGTGGGGAAACTGGAAACAAGTAAGCATTTTATGCTTAGGGCTGACAATCTATTTGGAGAGAATGGACAAACCCCAATTACTCGGTGGTAACGACCAATGATGGAGACACGATGAACCTGTGCATGTTATCGCGTATGTTAATGGATATGTTAATATGAATGTATGTTGATGTCTATGTATGTAACTATGCAAGATGTTATGAAATGAGTATGTAATGAGTATGTAATGAATATGAAATGAAATAGGCATGTGATGCTTATGCCCTTGCGTATACTGACGAAACAGACTAGAGACGGGACGAGAGATGAAATAAACATCTCGACGGAAATACCCTGCGTTCTCTGCAACCAATACGTCAATCATGGGTAAGAAAGATCAATGGTAGAACCAAGTCTGGTTTTAAAGTTCTGAATTCTCTGGGGAGAAGGTAATCTGCTTGGGTGCACAGTATCATGTCTTCACATGGGGAGAAGAAAACCTGAAGGACACTTTTAAGTTACCCCAAGAAGAAGTTGTCAGCTTATAGTCTCTCTGGGGACTGTCACTGGGCAATGGTTTGAAAGTGTTTCTGCAATAATGATATTTCCGGGGAATGAAGAGATCCTGTCGGAATTTCCACTAGTCAAAGTAATTTATTACATTTCAAATTTGTTGTTTTTGAAAAACAATTTTGAAAAATCTACAATGCACCTTTCATTTTCAAATTTTAAGAATAAACGCATTTTGCATAACAATAGAAAGCAAAGAGCAATGCACCAAAGAATGTAAGTAACGAGATGGTATCTTTTATTAAAGGGTGGCTGCTTGCTGAAGGCATAGCTCCACAGATGATTACATTTTGAAATTGGCAACATGGGAAAAAGGTTACATCGAATCCAACGACACCTACTGACACTACTAACTAAGACTAATCCAGAATCCTGCTTTGGGCAAGGGTGAAAGAGCTGAAACATGGCTCTCATGCGGAAAGTGTGTCTTCTGATGCAATGAAATGCCTCTGTCCCTAACTTTTGCCTGGACCGCCCTTTCGGGTTTTCAATCCACCGGGACGCTCTTTTTTGCCTAAGCCGCCCTTTCGGGTTTTCAACCTAGCGAGCTTTTGTTATTATTTCTTTTTTCTTTTTTTCAACCCTTACTTTTGCCTAAGTCGCCTTTTGCAGGTTTTCGACTTAGCGGGTTTTTAGGCATAATATTTTCGGACTGCATCAGAATTCACGGGATGTGCTAGTTCTTCACCGTCCATTGTCGTAAGTATTAGAGACCCTCCGGAGAAGACAGTCTTTACAACGAACGGGCCTTCATAATTGGGCATCCACTTTCCACGCATATCTTTGTGTACTGGCAAGATCTTTTTGAGTACGAGCTCTCCTTGGCGGAACTCACGAATACGAATCTTCTTATCAAACGCTCTTTTCATCCGTTTCTGATATAATTGCCCATGGCACATGGCTGTCAAACGCTTCTCGTCAATGAGATTCAACTGATCCAATCTGTCTTGAACCCACTCAGCTTCCTCAAGTTCAGCCTCCATTAACACTCTTAGTGAAGGTATCTCTACTTCGATGGGGAGCACGGCGTCCATTCCATACACCAATGAGAAAGGTGTTGCCCCTGTCGAAGTTCTCACTGAGGTTCTGTATCCATGCAAAGCAAACGGTAACATCTCATGCCAATCTTTGTAAGTCACAACCATCTTTTGCAGGATCTTCTTGATATTCTTATTCGCAGCTTCAACGGCCCCATTCATCTTAGGACGGTACGGAGAAGAATTGTGGTGAGTGATCTTGAAATTGTCACACAGCTCTTTCATAGTCTTATTATTCAGATTGGTGCCATTGTCAGTTATTATCCGGCTTGGGACTCCATAGCGGCAGATGATCTCTTTCCTGATGAATCGGGCAACCACTTGCTTGGTCACGTTGGCGTAGGAGGCAGCCTCTACCCACTTGGTGAAATAATCAATGGCAACAAGGATAAAACAATGACCGTTAGAAGCCTTCGGCTCGATTGCCCCAATCATGTCAATGCCCCACATAGAGAACGGCCATGGTGAAGACAACACATTCAACGGTGACGGAGGTACATGCATTTTATCAGCATAAATTTGGCACTTATGGCATTTTCTAGCGTATTGGATGCAGTCGGCTTCCATGGTTAACCAGTAATACCCGGCCCTTAACATCTTCTTGGACATAGCATAACCATTGGCATGGGTTCCGAAGGTCCCCTCATGAATTTCCTGTAGTAACATGTCTGCTTCCCGTTTATCAACACATCTGAGCAGGACCATGTCGTGATTTCTCTTGTACAACACACCATTACTGATAAAGAATTTGGACGCCAATCTTCTCAATGTCTTTTTGTCCAGACCAGTAGCACCATCGGGATATTCCTGCTTGACGAGATAGTTCTTGATATCGTGAAACCAAGGCATTTCATCCACCTCAACCTCTTCGACCGTCTGACAATAAGCGGGCTCAACCTTGCGCTCAATATGGATAAGAGGTGCTTCATTAACGAATTTAACTTTCCACATGGATGCTAACATGGCTAAAGCATCAGCTACGTGATTCTCGGATCTAGGAACATGCTCGAATTCTATCTCGTCGAAATGCTTGATCAGCTCAATAATGTAGTCCTTATAAGGGATCAGCTTCTCATTCTTCGTTTCCCATTTGCCTTGCACCTGGTGAATAACCAAAGCTGAGTCACCACTTACTTTAAGAAGTTTGATTCGGAGGTGAATCGCCGCTTCGAGGCCGAGGATACATGCTTCATACTCTGCGACGTTATTAGTACACTCAAAGTCCAACCTTGCTGTAAAGGGAGTAAATCCACCCTTTGGGTTCATCAAAACGGCGCCTATACCATGCCCATTGAAATTTGAGGAGCCATCAAACATCATCTTCCACCAAAGACCTGGTTCTGGACCTTCGCTCGGATCTGGCTCTTCACAATCTCTTTTAATCAACAGGATATCCTCATCGGGAAAATCGAACTTAAGAGGTTCATAATCTTCAACTGGCTGGTCTGCAAGATAATCAGATAAAATACTACCCTTAATTGCCTTCTGGGGTACATACTGGATGTCATATTCGGATAACAACATGTGCCAACGGGCTAGCCTCCCGGTTTGAGCAGGTTTTTCAAAAATATACTTGATCGGATCCATTTTAGAAATCAATAACGTGGTATGACAGACCATATACTGCCGAAGGCGCTTAGCGGCCCATGCCAATGCACAACAAGTTTTCTCTAATGGTGAGTATCTGTTTTCGCAATCGGTAAACTTCTTGCTCAGGTAATAAATTGCATGTTCCTTTTTCCCAGTCTCATCATGTTGTCCAAGCACACAACCCATAGACTTCTCGAGAACAGTAAGGTACATAAACAACGGTCTTCCAGGTACGGGCGGGATCAGAATAGGGGGATCTTGCAAATAAACCTTAATCTTCTCAAACGCTTTCTGACAATCAGGGTTCCACTCAACTGTCTGCCCCTTGCAAAGCAACTTGAATATCGGTTCACAAGTAGCGGTCATATTAAAGATAAACCTGGAAATGTAATTCAGACGTCCCAGAAAACCCCTAACTTGCGTCTCGGTTCGCGGAGCCGGCATATCTTGAATGGCTCGGACTTTGTCAGGATCCACCTCAATCCCTCGCTGGCTAACAATGAAACCAAGCAATTTTCCGGATCTGACACCGAAGGTACATTTTGCAGGATTCAATTTCAACTGATATTTCCTGAGTCGTTCAAACAGCTTCACCAAATGGTCTAGATGCTCCTCTTCACTCTGAGATTTGGCTATCATATCGTCCACATACACTTCAATCATATCATGAAAAAGAGTGGTCATAGCGCGTTGGTAAGTTGCCCCTGCATTCTTTAAACCGAAGGGCATGACTTTGTAGCAGAAGGTTCCCCAAGGAGTAATGAAAGTAGTCTTCTCTCGATCATCGGGATCCATCTTGATCTGATTATAGCCAGAGAAACCATCCATAAACGAAAACAACGCAAAACTGGCTGTATTGTCTACAAGTGTATCAATATGTGGCAGTGGGAAGTCGTCTTTTGGACTTGCTTTGTTCAGATCCCTGTAGTCTACACACATCCTAACCTTACCGTCCTTCTTAGGTACTGGCACAATATTGGCAACCCAATCTGGATATTTTGCGACTGCCAAGAAACCTGCATCCAACTGCTTTTTAACCTCATCTCGAATCTTCAAAGCCATGTCGGGTCTCGTTCTTCGAAGCTTTTGTTTGATAGGCGGACAATCTGGCCTAAGCGGCAACTTGTGAACAACAATATCCGTGTCTAGGCCCGACATATCTTGATACGACCACGCAAACACATCAATATACTCTTTTAACAACTTAATCAACCTCGGCCTAACCTCCGTCCCAAGCATTGCACCTATCTTGACCTCTTTCTTGCTCTCATCTGTACCGAGATTAATTAGGTCCACTTGCTCTTTATGCGGTTGAAGCTCTGTGTACTCGTACTCAATCAATCTTGTCAGTTCCGCGGGTACTTCAAGATCTTCTTCACCCTCGTCCTCAGCTTGATTGATGGGTGCATCCCAGTCAGGAGTGTCAGCAAAGTCATTGGATCCAACAAGGTTTATGATGTCTCTGCATGATGGAAGGCTTACTTAATTAAAATGCTCGAAGATTTGTAAGAATGAAATGCTGTTTTTTTATATTATTATTTTTCGGAAGAAAGGTTGCCAATTTCATTTTTAAAAGTGAAAACAAAAACGCAGATGAACAAAGTGGAATCGAACAAAATACTTTTATTAATATCTTTTTATGAATGAAAGGTGGCCCGACAAAACGACCCTATAGCCTTGGGCAGAGCTACAGATTTTTATTTGAAAATGTAAATGAAACTTAAAAAAACAATTACTTTGACAAGGGAAAAATAACAGGGATCTCTACGGCCTCCCAGTTGTTCAAAACTGCATCACCCTTAAACACCAGGTTGCTCAGCTCTTCATTTTCTTCACAGTCGCTGATGGCATTGACTTGGAAACCTCTGCTGACAAATACTTCTTGGATAACCTTCGGACGCCCTTCGACAGTCGTGGCAGCTCCATTCTGAGTTGGTTTGTAACCCAACCCAGAGCGATCAGTCTTGGTCTTGACATCAATTACCTCTCCCCAACCTTCAGGAATGCCCCTGTCAATTGTTGATTTGGTACTCTTCAGAGATGCAAAAGATGGATTACCCTGACCCACTGTCTCTTCGACTTCTAGCAGAACAACATTGGCGATCTCAAGTGCTTGAAAGGAGATTTCTAAAGCATTCTCATCGGCCTCGATGTAACGGAAAGAAGACAGGTTACTGACCATCAGATCTTCCTCACCGTGTATAATAACCAACTTTCCATCGATCACGAACTTCATCTTCTGATGTAAAGTTGAGGTTACCGCCCCAGCGGCATGAATCCACGGCCTTCCGAGTAAACAACTGTAGTTGGGATTAATGTCCATGACTTGAAACGTGATATTAAAAACTTGCGGACCAATCAGGATAGGAAGCTCAACCTCCCCCATTACCGATCGGCGAGAGCCGTCGAAAGCCTTGACAACCAAATGAGTAGGTTTCAACACAGTCTCTTTATAGGCCAACTTATCGAGAACCCTCTTGGGTAGCACATTCAGAGAGGACCCGGTGTCTACTAGCACTCTTGCTAAATTGTCCTCCTGACATTTTACCGATATATGTAAAGCACGATTATGGTTCGGACCCTCCTTTGGTAACTCTTCATTGCTGAAACTGAGAGTGTTACAGGCGGTCAAATTGGCAATCACACTATCAAACCGACTGGTGCTAATATCCTGATCCACATGTGCTTGAGTCAAAACCTTCTGCAAGGCTATCCTATGAGCGGGTGAATTCATCAACAGAGATAAAATCGAAATCTTGGAAGGAGTCTGATGAAGTTGGTCGATAACTTTATAGTCACTTTTCTTGATGATCCTCAAAAATTCGGCATCTTCATTATTCGTAACGGCTCCCTTACCTTTGTCTTTGGCAGGCACTGGGATATTAGTGGTCTCCTTAGGTGGATCCTCATTGGAATGGGGAGTATACACACGGCCACTGCGGGTCATCCTGCTTACCTCTGCGATATTGGTCACAGTATCCTTACCCTCTTCATTTGGAATAACCTTCCCAGACTCCTTGTCAATCATCGTCACGTCATATTTCCAAGGCACAACTTTAGGATCACTGAAGGGAAACGGACTCGGTCTCCGAATAACTATAGGCTTAGGCTGATTCACTTCGGGGATATACGACCTTGGTATATCGAACACGAGGTTGGCGGAGCTTACCCCTGATAAATTAAACACTGGTACCTTACCCTTTGATTCAGGCTGATGGAAGACAGGCTCAACCACAGCGACTACATCCTTCTTGGCTTGGCTTGTCACTTGTAAAACACCCTCATTAATTAACCTCTGCACATCATTCTGAACCAACATGCAACCCTTAATACTGGCTTCACAACTTACGCATGCAACGTGGGAAGTATCTACCAAACCAACTTCAAACAGTTTCGAATGGAACATTTTGAGAGGAGTCTTAATCTGTTCAATATCAAGGGCATAGCCTTCCTCTGAATCAGCACTAATGGCATTGACACTCTCATGGTTAGGAAAAGGGTTCTTCTTAACATTTGGTTGAGGATCTTCGAATGACAAAATCTTCTTTTCCAATAAATCCCTGACAATATTTTTGAGAGCATAACAATTTTCCAGATCGTGGCCAGGCGCACCCTCATGAAATAAACAATGAGCGGCGGCGTTGTAATTGGCGGGTAGAGGATTAGGAGGCGGACCCAAAGCCCGAGTGGTGATGAGACCTTGCTTGACCAAAGAGGGATACAACTCGGTAAAAGTCATTGGAATCGGCGGACAAGGTTTATACGTTCTCCTGTTCGGCATATTCTGGCGAGGAGCCGGACTCTTTGGCTGTTGAGGAGCAGGAGTATTAGGTGCCTGTGGGTAGTTGACAGGAGGCGGATAAACAGGAGGTTGTTGCATAGGTTGATACATGGGAACCTGTTGATTGAAAGAAGGAGTAATAGCTGCCACATAGGGTTGTTGAGCATATTGGACTGGGTACCCTTGAGGTTGAGCATAACCTTGCGGATGCCGATAAAAGCGTTCCCTTGGTCTACCAGAGGATATAGCATTAGTCTCACTCTCCTTCTTTTTCTGGGAGCTATACGGAGGTTTCTTCGGCTGATCCTTAGAAGTACCATGATTATTTGTCATTTTACCACTCTTCATACCCAATTCAATCTTGACACCCACAGCAACGATGTCGGAGAAATTTGAAGTCACACTACCCACCATTCTCTCGTAAAATTCTGGACGGACTGTGTCGACAAACCAATCAGCTAACTCTTTCTCGGTCAAAGGAGGTTCTACCTGCGAAGCAGTCTCTCTCCACCTTTGGGCATATTCTTTGAATGACTCAGAATTCTTTTGTGACATACTCAGCAACTGTCTTCTGTCAGGAGCCAGATCCATATTGTACTTGTAGTGTTTGATGAAAGCGTCAGATAAATCTTGAAAGCTCTTAACGCGGGATTGGTCCAAAGTTAAATACCACTTGGAAGAAGCACCCTTCAAACTGTCTTGGAAGCAATGAATCATCAGTTTATCATTCTCGACATGGGCAGCCATTTTGCGATAATACATGATCAAGTGACTCTTAGGGCAGGTGGCACCTTCATAACGATCGAAGTTTGGAGTTTTGAACTTCGGGGGAATAACCAAACCTGAGACCAAACAAACATCCCTTGCAGCAGTCCCAAAAATTTGATCACCCTCTACCTTTTTCAATCTCTGGACGATAGTGTTTACTTCCTCACGAAGCTTATCATGTTTCTCATAACCCTCAACATTCTCATCAAGATTATCAAAAACTGTCTCATTGAAGTACGGTTGCGCACGAGTGTGTACAACAGGTGGTGCAAAGATAGGAGCCCCCCTAGAAACTTCAGAAAACAAGGGCACGGCTTGCTGAACAGGTTGATTAATCGGAACAGTGGCTTGAGGAGGCACAAAACCGGGAGCAAGACCAAAAGGTGGGTCCCTTGCTACGGTCACACTTGGTGGAGGGTCCACAGTAACGCCGGTAATCTCAGAAACAACAGTGGGCTGGGTGTCCATCTTAGCATTCATGACATGTAACAATTCCATCATTCGCCCCATACCCCCTCGAAGGTCTTCAAGTTCATTGCTAAGGCGATCAATCTCTTTTGCCTGATCCTCCATTCTTTTCCGAGTTTGAGCTCTGGTGTTGTATTGGTGCCGAGAACTCAGGGTGACAAAACTGGAAGGTGAGAGAACCGAGTGTGAGAAATCGGGAGACACATGCAATGCAAGAGTATGATGCTAAAATGTGAATGTAAATGAAGATTTCATGGAATTCAAAACATTTACGAATGTCGTGGGGTACCAAAGAAATCTTTTTCTTGTTTTTTCATTTTATTTTATTTTTTATTTATGGTATCCCGCGATATCCATAAATGATATTTGAACTCCATGAAATACAATGCAATGAGATGCTTTATGGATGCAATGCATGAAAACACACAAAGTCCTAGGTTAAAGGCTTGCATGAGGTTCAAAGGCAAGTACCCTCCCTTGAAGTTAGATGGTTCATCCTGTCCTACAAAAGTAACCAGGTTCTAAGGGATCTCAATATCATTGATCCTTCACCAGGGTGGTTGTTCAGAAGGCAACTTACTTGCCAACCAAAACCCTCCAAGTTTAAGATCTCAATGAGCGTAGTATCGAGTGTCAACCAACTTCAGTCTGCACCAAAGCCGGTTACCTCACTACTTTCTAAAGGCTAAGATGAGTTAACTAGGGTTCTAAAAGTCAGTTAGTGCATTGACAACATATGGCAGCCTCAATATTATCCTCAACTTGACTTAAGGAATATAAGCACCAACCAAGAAGTCGCACTAACTATGGCCACCAGATCAACCGTATCGATATACGTCGTACAGTTTCCTTGGTCTATTGCCATTTACCTAAGGTACACTAGATCCGGGTGTAGGACTCATCTCACGGCACAAGGAACAGTCCCACAATCAAAGCACAAATATATACATGCAAATGAATAATAACACAGATAGTAACAAATATGAACAAGTTAGGGATAACCCTCAAAAGTTAATATTCCCCAGTGAAGTCGCCATTTTCTGTTGCGGTGGAAATAGGATCACAAACTATTAATGAGTTTGAATCGCAATTCAATTCACAACCGCTCTTTGATTTATCCGAAGGAAAAGGTCAAAAGAGGGAAAACCTATTTTGCATCGTAAACACAATGCGGGGAAAGATCTAGGGTTCGGGGGTTGGTTAAGATTAGGGAAGGTATTAGCATCCTAAACTTCTGTAGTACTCTACAGGAACCTTTTGTTCAAATGTTTACTATTTGCTTTATTTATTTGCTTAAGATATATGTACAAAGGGATTAAAAGTGAGAAAGGAGACCTAAGGGGTTAATTCTAAGTTTACTCGGCAAGACATCGCATCTTGTGCCTACGTATCCTTACGGGAGTGGAATCAGAGTAATCGTAGTTCCCCTCAAAAGGGAGGTTAGAAACTTCTTGACTGTGGTCAAGGTCTCAAGGGGAATAAACGCATCTTAAGGACACGCTTACGTGGAGTGTAGAAACTCCAAATCTCTACGTTGAATTGTTAAGTTGTAATTAGGGTTAAATTAGGTTAGGGATTCCACGGCGGGAAACCCTAAAATGAGCGCGGCGGCTCTTTGACCTAATGCTAGGGGTAAAATGGTAATTTAGCCTGCGGCGAGGCATTTGTAAAAATTTAGGGTTGAAAAGGTGTAAGGGTTGAAGGTGAGGACTATTGACACGGCGGTCAAACGGCTAGACCTAATTCCTTCGGAGGAGTGAGATTATTGGTAAAGACGCGATAAACATACAATGGCAGAACATAAAGTGCGGAAAGATAAATGCGACAATTGTCTCGCAAAATTACATCCCATAAGCAGTTACAAATATGATAATTGAATATTTAAACTGAAAATAAAATCAATTGAACTTAGTCAACTGCAAAAAACCAAAACAAACAGAGACTGTTATTATACGGGGTTAGACGAAAAATTAGACAGGAATGTTAGGAATTTAAGTAGAAAATTATATTTTTAACGAAACAAGAAGAAAATTAGAAATTTGGATCTTAAAAAGGAGGATGGTAGCGAAAAATTAATAAACAATGAAAATTGATATGCAAAGAAGATGGCGATAATATACAAGTGATAATGGAATATGAAATAGCAACGATGATGTCAGATTATGTACAAATATAAAAATAAATACAAAAATAAATAAATAAATATTAGTGAACAGGTTCATGGATAATCAATAATACTGTTAGGAATGAAGGATGAAAATTGGAATTGACGATAATTAGAAGTTAAGTGATGAATGTTTTGAGACGATGAGAATTTAGGTAATAAGAAAATAGTTAGAATGGAATTAGGTTTTTTTTTGTGAGATTTGGAAAAGTTAGAGTTTTTAATGTGATTAAGAAAAAGAAAATAGATTAAAAGTTAGAATTAAAAGTTAGCAAAAAAAATTAGAACTTTGAAATTTGGTTTTTAAAAAAAAGGTTAGAAAATAAAAATAAAAGTTTGAAAATAAAAGAGAAAAGGTTAGAATTTTAATAAAAAAAGAGTTAGAATGTTAGAATTTTAATTAAGAAAAAATGGTAGAAATTTTGAAAAAAAAGATATAAAAAAGATTTAGAAATTAAAAAAAAGAAGAGTTAGTTACTTTTGATGAAGACCGTAAGAGTTTTTGATGCTTGTCGATCCCCCCGTTTTGTTGCTTCTGAGGGTCCTTTTATACTTGATTTTTTTAAATCTTTTTCAATCTCAGATTTGATTTGAATATCTCAATCTTTTTCAATCTCTGATTTGATTTGAATGAATTTTTATGATGATTTCAGATTTGATTCAATGATGGTGATGTTGATATTTAGATCTGATTTTTTTATGATGATGATATGATCTGATTGATTTGATTTGGAATTCATCTGTGATTTATTGTGATTGGATTTGATTAAAAAAAATGTTGGGATTTAAATTTAAAAATGTTAGCAAAGAAAGTTAGAGTTTCAAGTTAAATAAAAATTAGAGTTTTAAGTTTTAAAAAAATGAGTTAGAATTTTAAAATAAAAAACATTTGAATGTTGATTTTAAAAAGTGTTAGAATTATTTTAAAAACGGTTGGAATTTCATTTTAAAAGGAATTTAGATCTTAATTTTAAAAAAGAAAATAAAATGGCATTAGAATTTAATTTTAAAAGGAAATTAGAATTTTAATTTGAAAAAAGGATGGTGTCAAAAAGATTTAGATTTAATTTTTTTAAAAAAAAGGATAGATTTAATTTATAAAAAAAAAGGTTAGATTTAATTTTTAAAATAGTTAGAAAAAAAAGATTTAATTTTAAAAAGAAATTGGAGAAAAAAAAGATTTAATTTTATAAAAGTTAGAAAAAAGATTTAATTTTTTTAAAAAAAGTTAGAAAAAAAGATTTAACTTTATAAAAGTTAGAAAAAAGATTTAATTTTAAAAAGAAGTTAGAAAAAAATATTTAACTTTAAAAAAGTTAGAAAAAAAGATTTAGTTTTAAAAAAAAGTTAGAAAAAAATATTTAACTTTAAAAAAGTTAGAAAAAAGATTTAATTTTAAAAAGAAGTTAGAAAAAAAATATTTAACTTTAAAAAAGTTAGAAAAAAAAGATTTAGTTTTAAAAAAAGTTAGAAAAAAATATTTAACTTTAAAAAAGTTAGAAAAAAAAGATTTAGCTTTAAAAAAGTTAGAAAAAAAGATTTAGCTTTAAAAGGTTAGAAAAAAGATTTAATTTTAAAAAGTTAGAAAAAAAGATTTAATTTTAAAAAAGTATTAGATTTTTATTTAAAAAAAAGTATTAGAATTTGATTAAAAAAAAAGTGTTAGAAATTAATTTAAAAAAGGTTATAAAAAATTTACTCTTTAAAGAAAAGAAAAAAAAGTTAAATTTTAATCTAAATCCTAAAATTTAGTAAGAAGAGCTTAAAATGACTTAAATAAATAAACTAAATAGAAAAAAAAAAAGTTAATAAAAAACATTAGTAAAGTTATAAAAAAGGTTTAATTAAATTATTATTAGTTAAAAAAAACAAGATCTAAAAAAAAAAGGTTAATTTATTAAATAAGAATTTAAAATAAAATAAAAAAGAAAGGGTAAAATTTGGGGTATTACAGGCTTGGATCCTAGTGACTTACGTTATATTTGGTGTTATGAGATTTGAGGAGATTGTTTGGTGATTTTATCTGATATGATTTGATTGGATTTTTTTTCATGTGGATTGATTCGGTTGTGGATTTATCACTGAATTGGATTTTGACTCAATTTTGTACTTTCCTTTTCCAGATTCCTTTGTGTAACTCGAAAACCCTCTTGTTTGGATATCCACTGATTTGGATAGTTTTTTTTCTTGAATCTTTGCAGATGTGGATTTGGATAACTTGTTTGTTTCTGATGTGGATAACTGGTTTTGGATTGCTTGACCCTGTGTTGATGCCTCTATTTGGTCTACCCGTTTTGGTCTCGTAGCTGCTATTATCATGGTGACTCAATTAATTCTTGCTACCCTCGTTTTCATGCAATTTTCTGACTTGATTGAATCAATTGGATGGCCTGGTATTCCACGCGTGATTGTTGCGTGCCCTTTTTCGAACGTGAATCCTTGCTCTTTTCCTGTGATTAAACTCGTGGATTCATTTTGATGCTCAGTTTGGTGTGATTGTTCATGTCCTGCTGCTGATGAATCTTGGCCTCTTTGATATGGTTTGCAAATGTCTGTTTTTTCCTATGATGCTTATGAACTATCTTGTTGCCTTGGTTCAAATTTCCAGCAGTTGGGTCCTTCTGTGATATTTTGACAGAAGTCCTGTTTTTGTATTTTTTCGCGATTGAGATTGTGCTTAACCTCTTGTGGGACTTGCAGATATTGATGTTGCTGACGTGCTTCCATGATGGTTTGTGAGCTGAGTTGATAGTTTGTGCTGATACACCAGTCGCCTGATGCAGTTCAGCTCTGATTCAGCCTTGGTGCTTGGGGCTGTGATGCTTTGGATTCGCAAACTGATTGCGTTGACAGGGCTATGATGTTTTATAATTGAGCCCTGTGCTTGATGCCTTGCACTGAGCTTACCTCTGACCCGCAGATGCCCTTCTGCTCCTGAATTGAGTGTTTTTGTTGCAGCTGACCTGTTTTGGCCTTAAACTCTGTTATGAATTTTGAATTTCACTGTGAGGCTTGTGGATTTGCTTATTTTTGAACTGAAATGAATGGGTTCCTATCTTTCTGAACATAAGCTTGGTTCCTCAATTATCTGAGTTTAACTGATCTTTCTACTCTCTGATTTGGAACCGATAGGTGGCTGCGACTTTTAGGCTATGATGTTCACACTGAGCCTTGGATTCTGTACTTGAATTTTCAATGTGACTTGCTCATTTGGTTTATTACACTACTGCTGATTGTGATTTGATGCTGAAACCGAGTTTATGCTGATGCGAATTCTGTCGTGGCTTATTTCCGTTCAGATTTGGTGTTTGATTTTCACGGGTTCGCTTGTGTGGTCCAGAGTTGATACAGCTGTGAAATTTGATTTACTTGATAGTGTCCCAAAAATTATTTACGTGATGGAATGGTGTTTTAGTTTGGCTTTGAATCGAATCCAATTACGGCAAATCAAATTGGTCCCCACTTCTTTTACTCTTTATCTCTCTCGGTTGTCCCTTAGATAAGAACAGATGTTACCTGATCTGACGCTAATGGCGCGGATCGGTAACGGGGGTAGGATGCGGCTTCGGTTGTGCCACTCCCGGCACTCGATGATGACAATGTTCTGAGAGTGTCAAAAACCACTTCTAACCTTTTTTCTATATTGTTGTTTTGCTTTGATGTGCAGGCTAGTCGAGATTTGCGGCGAAGCTTAGAGACAGCATGAAGACCCCTAGGAACTTTTAGGATTTAGGATAGATACTGATTGTGAATGAAAACTCTTGTAAACCAAATTCAAATTCATTTATCAATTTGTAAACTATAAATATTTATGAAATGAAATTCAACAAATATTCATATTTATTTTCTCAATTGTAAATTCAAAGTATCCCTGAATAATAATTCAGAATCATTTAAATTCCTTCTTGAGTTGTAACTTATAAGTACTTATGAACACAAAGTTCAAAACTTACTTCTCCTTTGCCTTTTATAAACGATATCCCGCCATCCAAACAAATTCAAATTAAAATCTCGTTGATCACATCACTTCTCAAAGTAACCTTAACAGTATCCACTTCCTTTCCAACCCAACTTTATAAAAGGAAACAAAACTGTTTGGAAACGTTTCAGAATCAAACAAAGCACGGCCCCGAGTCCAATCATATTTCTGACAAAACATACTGGCACCTTGACCCAAATGGCAAATAAATGCCTCAGAACGTAATAACAGCCCGTTTTCAAGAAATTAGCAGAAGTTGTGTAAAATGACCAAAATACCCCTGGAACCAAATCTGCAAAACAAAAACCTCCATAACTGGTTAGCGGTTAGCAATGTACATATGAGATGATATGCGAAATGACTGGCTAAATATAAGGGTAAAATTTGGGGTATTACAGTTGCCCCTATTTAAATAGCTACACCGGACGATTTGAGTGACAGAGACTCGAGGAATCGTGGTGGAGAGATTTAAATATAGATAACCGAAAATTTTGCCCTTATATGCGACGATATGCAATGCTATGGACAAAACGGGAACAGCTTAATGCAGATGATGCCATGAATATGATATGATGCGTATGCTGGAATAATGAATGCGAAAATACTGACGAACATGACGACACCGGGGCAGACGCCACGAGAAGAACTCACTGGGGAAAACGACACGCTGAGACACTGTACAACACTGGGGAAATCTAAAAATGATAGTCAACTGGTGCGAATAACCAATTGTCACTTTTAGAAAAGGAACGAGATCCTCACGTGGAGATGGTACCTACGAGACGGCCTCCACTGGGGAATCTAAAAATAAAACTGGATCACGTACGATGGTAAGATCGATTACAGAATGCTGGAGCATTGAGCAAAGAATAACATCCAAGCTTCTGTGAACTATCTCTCGTGACAGGATCAAACGAACTTCTCGGAAATCCGTATCAGATATACAGGGTAAAGACCGACTGTATGCCCAAAATAAATGGACTTTAATGGGAAATGCCCTGATAAGCTTCTCGAGGGAGAACTGTCACTTATCGTTGGAAGGGACTTATGTGCAAAAATGGATAAGCACTCAAATAAAGAGGCTGCTGCTTATCTGATAAATAAATCTTCTCGCATTTTAAGGTCGGCGCCTGGAATACGATTCTGATTCTTCTCTTACCGAAGGATAAATAAACTTCTTCATGCTTCAAGATCGTGCTCTCTTGAACATGAAACGGGTAAACTGAACTTCCTCATACTTCAGAATCGTGCTCTCCTGAATATGAAACTGGATGACTGAATATACTCATACTTCAGAATCGTGCTCTCCTGAATATGAAACTGGATGACTGAATATACTCATACTTCAGAATCGTGCTCTCCTGAATATGAAACTGGATGACTGAAGATGCTCATACTTCAGAATCGTGCTCTCCTGAATATGAAACTGGATGACTGAAGATGCTCATACTTCAGAATCGTGCTCTCCTGAATATGATTCGGCTCCTGAAATTTCTTCATTCTTCAGAATCGTGCTCTCCTGAAAAAACGGCCAAACTGAACTTCCTCATAACTCAGAATCGTGCTCTCCTGAATATGATTCCGCTCCTTCTTTTACTAAAGGATAAATGAACTTCTTCATAACTTCAGAATCGTGCTCTCCTGAATATGAAACTGCTCAAACCTCCCCGTAACTCAAGATCGTGCTCTCCTGAATACGATTTGGTTCAAACCTCAAGACGGCAGGGAAATGGAAGCCCAACTGCTCCATGGAGATGGCCATTTGCTGCGAGTCATAACGAGGATATGATCGACTTCTTAGGTGAGAAATGTTGTATACCGATGCTGTAAGATGTAGGATTGTACCGATGGATTTTCCAGGCGTGAACTGGCGTGTATCTGTAAATGATTGTAGTTGATTTTCTTGAAAGATAGTGCAAAATAAAATGCACGTCCGGGTACAGTGATAAACTTCTCAAACGATATAGTCGCGTATCTGTCATGGTATGGTGAAAATCTTTAGATGGTGCAAAATAAATGCACGTCCGGTTGGGCTCGACGACCGACAAGACTGAGATTCAATCTAGGATCGAGCTAGAAAGATCAAGACTCCATCGAGGGAATGATCTCGAAGGGTAAATATCTAATCCTGGCGAGGAAAGATAGCTGAAGTAACCGTCATCCACGAGGATCGAGCTCCATAGGGAAACTTGGAAACACATATGTATTTTATGCTTAGGGCTGACAATCTATTTGGAGAGAATGGACAAACCCCAGTTACACGGCAGTAACAATCAATGATGGAGACACAATGAACCTGTGCACGCTAACGCGTATGTTAATGAATATGTTAATATGAATGTATGTTGATGTCTATGTATGTAAATATGCAAGATGTTATGAAATGAGTATGTAATGAGTATGTAATGAATATGTGATGAATATGAAATGAAATAGGCATGTGATGCTTATGCCCTTGCGTATGCTGACGAAACAGACTAGAGACAGGACGAGAGACGAAATAAACATCTCGACGGAGATACCCTGCGTTCTCTGCAACCAATACGTCAATCATGGGTGGGAAGGATCCATGGTGGAACCAAATCTGGTTTTAAAGTTCTGAATTCTCTGGGGAGAAAGTAATCTGCTTGAGTGCATAGTACCATGTCTTCACCTGGGGAGAAGAAAACCTGAGGAACACTTTTGAGTTTCCCAAGAAAAAGTTGTCAGCTTATAGTCTCTCTGGGGACTGTGTTAGAGCAATGGTTTGAAAGTGTTTCTGCAATAATGATATTTCCGGGGAATGAAGAGATCCTGTCGGAATTTCCACTAGTCAAAGTAATTTATTACATTTCAAATTTGTTGTTTTTGAAAAACAATTTTGAAAAATCTACAATGCACCTTTCATTTTCAAATTTTAAGAATAAACGCATTTTGCATAACAATAAAAAATAAAGAGCAATGCACCAAGGAATGTAAGTAACGAGATGGTATCTTTTATTAAAGGGTGGCTGCTTGCTGAAGGCATAGCTCCACAGATGATTATGTTTTAAAATTGGCAACATGGGAAAAGTTACATCGAATCCAATGACACCTACTGACACTAATAACTAAGACTAATCCAGAATCCTGCTTTGGGCAAGGATGAAAGAACTGAAACATGGCTCTCATGCGGAAAGTGTGTTCGAGATAATCAGTGTCTTCTGATGCAATGAAATGCCTTTGTCCCTAACTTTTGCCTGGACCGCCCTTTCGGGTTTTCAATCCACCGGGACGCTCTTTTTTGCCTAAGCCGCCCTTTCGGGTTTTCAACTTAGCGAGCTTTTTATTATTATTTCTTTTTTTTTTTTTTTCAACCCTTACTTTTGCCTAAGTCGCCTTTTGCAGGTTTTCGACTTAGCGGGTTTTTAGGCATAATATTTTCGGACTGCATCAGAATTCACGGGATGTGCTAGTTCTTCACCGTCCATTGTCGTAAGTATTAGAGACCCTCCGGAGAAGACAGTCTTTACAACGAACGGGCCTTCATAATTGGGCATCCACTTTCCACGCATATCTTTATGTACTGGTAAGATCTTTTTGAGTACGAGCTCTCCTTGACGGAACTCACGGATACGAATCTTCTTATCAAACGCTCTCTTCATCCGTTTCTGATATAATTGCCCATGGCACATGGCTGTCAAGCGCTTCTCGTCAATGAGATTCAACTGATCCAATCTGTCCTGAACCCACTCAGCTTCCTCAAGTTCAGCCTCCATTAACACTCTTAAAGAAGGTATCTCTACTTCGATGGGGAGCACGGCGTCCATTCCATATACCAGTGAGAAAGGGGTTGCCCCTGTCGAAGTTCTCACCGAGGTTCTGTATCCATGTAAAGCAAACGGTAACATCTCATGCCAATCTTTGTAAGTCACAACCATCTTTTGCAGGATCTTCTTGATATTCTTATTTGCAGCTTCAACGGCTCCATTCATCTTAGGACGGTACGGAGAAGAATTGTGGTGAGTGATCTTGAAACTATCACACAACTCTTTCATAGTCTTATTATTCAGATTGGTGCCATTGTCAGTTATTATCCGGCTTGGGACTCCATAACGGCAGATGATTTCTTTCCTGATGAAGCGGGCAACCACTTGCTTGGTCACGTTGGTGTAGGAGGCAGCCTCTACCCACTTGGTGAAATAATCTATAGCAACGAGGATAAAACGATGTCCATTAGAAGCTTTCGGCTCAATTGCCCCAATCATGTCAATGCCCCACATAGAGAACGGCCATGGTGAAGACAAAACATTCAACGGTGACGGAGGTACGTGCATTTTATCGGCATAAATTTGGCACTTATGGCATTTCCTAGCGTATTGGATGCAGTCGGCTTCCATGGTTAACCAGTAATACCCAGCCCTTAACATCTTCTTGGACATAGCATAACCATTGGCATGGGTTCCGAAGGTCCCCTCATGAATTTCCTGTAGTAACATGTCCGCTTCCCGTTTATCAACACATCTGAGCAGGACCATGTCGTGATTTCTCTTGTACAACACACCATTACTGATAAAGAATTTGGACGCCAATCTTCTCAATGTCTTTTTGTCCAGACCAGTAGCACCATCGGGATATTCCTGCTTGACGAGATAGTTCTTGATATCGTGAAACCAAGGCTTTTCATCCACCTCAACTTCTTCGACCAACTGACAATAAGCGGGCTCAACTTTGCGCTCAATATGGATAAGAGGTGCTTCATTAACGAATTTAACTTTCCACATGGATGCCAACATGGCTAAAGCATCAGCAACGTGATTCTCGGATCTAGGAACATGCTCGAACTCTATCTCGTCGAAATACTTGATCAGCTCAATAATATAGTCTTTATAAGGGATTAACTTCTCGTTCTTCGTTTCCCATTTGCCTTGTACCTGGTAGATAACCAAGGCTGAGTCACCACTTACTTTAAGAAGTTTGATTCGGAGGTGAATCGCTGCTTCGAGGCCGAGGATACACGCTTCATACTCTGCGACGTTATTAGTACACTCAAAGTCCAACCTTGCTGTAAATGGAGTAAATCCACCCTTTGGGTTCATCAAAACGGCGCCTATACCATGCCCATTGAAATTTGAGGAACCATCAAACATCATCTTCCACCAAAGACCTGGTTCTGGACCTTCGCTCGGATCTGGCTCTTCACAATCTCTTTTAATCAACAAAATATCCTCATCAGGAAAATCGAGCTTAAGAGGTTCATAATCTTCAACTGGCTGGTCTGCAAGATAATCAGATAAAATACTACCCTTAATCGCCTTCTGGGGTACATACTGGATGTCATATTCGGATAACAACATGTGCCAACGGGCTAGCCTCCCGGTTTGAGCAGGTTTTTCAAAAATATACTTGATCGGATCCATTTTAGAAATCAATAACGTGGTATGACAGACCATATACTGCCGAAGGCGCTTAGCGGCCCATGCCAATGCACAACAAGTTTTCTCTAATGGTGAGTATCTGTTTTCGCAATCGGTAAACTTCTTGCTCAGGTAATAAATTGCATGTTCCTTTTTCCCAGTCTCATCATGTTGTCCAAGCACACAACCCATAGACTTCTCGAGAACAGTAAGGTACATAAACAACGGTCTTCCAGGTACGGGCGGGATCAGAATAGGGGGATCTTGCAAATAACCCTTAATCTTCTCAAACGCTTTCTTGCAATCAGGGTTCCACTCAACTGTCTGCCCCTTGCAAAGCAACTTGAATATCGGCTCACAAGTAGCGGTCATATTAAAGATAAACCTAGAAATGTAATTCAGACGTCCCAGAAAACCCCTAACTTGCGTCTCGGTTCGCGGAGCCGGCATATCTTGAATGGCTCGGACTTTGTCAGGATCCACCTCAATCCCTCGCTGGCTAACAATGAAACCAAGCAATTTTCCGGATCTGACACCGAAGGTACATTTTGCAGGATTCAATTTCAACTGATATTTCCTGAGTCGTTCAAACAATTTCACCAAATGGTCTAGATGCTCCTCTTCACTCTGAGATTTGGCTATCATATCGTCCATATACACCTCAATTTCTTTGTGCATCATATCATGAAAAAGAGTGGTCATAGCACGTTGGTAAGTTGCCCCTGCATTCTTTAAACCGAAGGGCATGACTTTGTAGCAGAAGGTTCCCCAAGGAGTAATGAAAGTAGTCTTCTCTCGATCATCGGGATCCATCTTGATCTGATTATAGCCAGAGAAACCATCCATAAATGAAAACAACGCAAAACTGGCTGTATTGTCTACAAGTGTATCAATATGTGGCAGAGGGAAGTCGTCTTTCGGACTTGCTTTGTTCAGATCCCTGTAGTCCACACACATCCTAACCTTACCGTCCTTCTTGGGCACTGGCACAATGTTGGCAACCCAATCTGGATATTTCGCGACTGCCAAGAAACCTGCATCCAACTGCTTTTTAACCTCATCTCGAATCTTCAAAGCCATGTCGGGTCTCGTTCTTCGGAGCTTCTGCTTGATAGGTGGACAATCTGGCTTAAGTGGCAACTTGTGAACAACAATGTCTGTGTCTAGGCCCGGCATATCTTGATACGACCACGCAAACACATCAATATACTCTTTTAACAACTCAATCAACCTCGGCCTAATCTCCGTCCCAAGCATTGCACCAATCTTGACCTCTTTCTTGCTCTCATTCGTACCGAGATTAATTAGGTCCACCTGCTCTTTATGCGGTTGAAGCTCTGTGTACTCGTATTCAATCAATCTTGTCAGTTCCGCGGGTACTTCACAATCTTCTTCACCCTCGTCCTCAGCTTGATTGATGGGTGCATCCCAGTCAGGAGTGTCAGTAAGGTCATCGGATCCAACAAGGTTTACAATATCTCTGCATGATGGAAGGCTTACTTAATTAAAATGCTCGAAGATATGTAAGAATGAAATGCTGTTTTTTTTATTATTATTTTTGGAAGAAAGGTTGCCAATTTCATTTTTAAAAGTGAAAACGAAAAACGCAAATGAACCAAAGTGGAATTGAACAAACTGCTTGTATTAATATCTCTTTAGAAATGAAAGGTGGCCCGATAAAACGACCCTATAGCCTTGGGCAGAGCTACGGATTTTTATTTGAAAATGTAAATGAAACTTTTAAAAAACAATTACTTTGACAAGGGAAAAATAACAGGGATCTCTACGGCCTCCCAGTTGTTCAAAACTGCATCACCCTTAAACACCAGGTTGCTCAGCTCTTCATTTTTCTCACATTCACTGATGGCATTGATTTGGAAACCTCCGCTGACAAATACCTCTTGGATAACCTTCGGACGCCCTTCGACAGTCGTGGCAGCTCCATTCTGAGTTGGTTTGTAACCCAACCCAGAGCGATCAGTCTTGGTCTTGACATCAATTACCTCTCCCCAACCTTCAGGAATGCCCCTGTCAATTGTTGATTTGGTACTTTTCAGAGATGCAAAAGATGGATTACCCTGACCCACTGTCTCTTCGACTTCCAGCAGAACAGCATTGGCGATCTCAAGTGCTTGAAAGGAAATGTCTAAAGCATTCTCATCGGCCTCGATGTAACGGAAAGAAGACAGGTTACTGACCATCAGATCTTCCTCACCGTGTATAATAACCAACTTTCCATCGATCACGAACTTCATCTTCTGATGTAAAGTTGAGGTTACCGCCCCAGCGGCATGAATCCACGGCCTTCCAAGTAAACAACTGTAGTTGGGATTAATGTCCATGACTTGAAACGTGATATTAAAAATTTGCGGACCAATCAGGATAGGAAGCTCAACCTCCCCCATTACCGACCGGCGAGAGCCATCGAAAGCCTTGACAACCAAAGGAGTAGGTTTCAACACAGTCTCTTTACAAGCCAACTTATCGAGAACCCTCTTGGGTAGCACATTCAGAGAAGACCCGGTGTCTACTAGCACTCTCGCTAAATTGTCCTCCTGACATTTTACCGATATATGTAAAGCACGATTATGGTTCGGACCCTCTTTCGGTAACTCTTCATTGCTGAAACTGAGGGTGTTACAGGCTGTCAAATTGGCAATCACACTATCAAACCGACTGGTGCTGATATCTTGATCCACATGTGCTTGAGTCAAAACCTTCTGCAAGGCCATCCTATGAGCGGGTGAACTCATCAACAGAGATAAAATCGAAATCTTGGAAGGAGTCTGATGAAGTTGATCGATAACTTTATAGTCACTTTTCTTGATGATCCTCAAAAATTCGGCATCTTCATCATTCGTGACGGCTCCCTTACCTTTGTCTTTGGCAGGCACTGGGATACTAGCTGTTTCCTTAGGTGGGACCTCACTGGAATGGGGAGTATACACACGGCCACTGCGGGTCATCCTGCTTACCTCTGCGATATTGGTCACCGTGCCCTTAACCTCTTCATTTGGAATAACCTTCCCGGACTCCTTGTCAATCATCGTCACGTCATATTTCCAAGGCACAGCTTTAGGATCACTGAAAGGAAACGGACTCGGTCTTCGAATAACTATAGGCTTAGGCTGATTCACTTCAGGGATATACGACCTCGGTATATCGAACACGAGGTTGGCGGAGCCTGCCCCTGATAAATTAAACACTGGTACCTTACCCTTTGATTCAGGCTGATGGAAGACAGGCTCAACCACCGCGACCTCATCCTTCTTGGCTTGGCTTGTCACTTGCAAAACACCCTCATTAATCAACCTTTGAACATCATTCTGAACCAACACACAACCCTTAACACTGGCTTCACAACTTACGCATGCAACGTGGGAAGTATCTACTAAACCAGCTTCAAACAGCTTCGAATGGAACATCTTGAGAGGAGTCTTAATCTGTTCAACATCAAGGGCATAACCTTCCCCCGCATCCACGCTAACGACATTGACACTATCATGGTTAGGAAAAGGGTTCTTCTTAACATTTGGTTGAGGATCTTCAAATGACAAAATTTTCTTTTCCAATAAATCCCTGACAATATTTTTGAGAGCATAACAATTTTCCAGATCGTGACCAGGCGCACCCTCATGAAATAAACAATGAGCAGCGGCGTTGTAATTGGCGGGTAGAGGATTAGGAGGCGGACCCAAAGCCCGAGTAGTGATGAGACCTTGCTTGACCAAAGAGGGATACAACTCGGTAAAAGTCATCGGGATCGGCGGACAAGGTTTATACGTTCTTCTGTTCGGCATATTCTGGCGAGGAGCCGGACTCTTTGGCTGTTGAGGAGCAGGAGTATTGGGTGCCTGTAGGTAGTTGACAGGAGGCGGATAAACAGGAGGTTGTTGCATAGGTTGATACATGGGAACCTGTTGATTGAAAGAAGGTGTAATAGCTGCCACATAGGGTTGTTGAGCATATTGGACTGGGTACCCTTGAGGTTGAGCATAACCTTGCGGATGCCGATAAAAGCGTTCTCTTGGTCTACCAGAGGATATAGCATTAGTCTCACTCTCATTCTTTTTCTGGGAGCTATACGGAGGTTTCTTCGGTTGATCCTTAGAAGCGCCATGATTATTTGTCATTTTACCACTTTTCATACCCAATTCAATCTTGACACCCACAACAACGATGTCGGAGAAATTTGAAGTCACACTACCCACCATTCTCTCGTAAAATTCTGGACGGACTGTGTCGACAAACCAATCAGCTAACTCTTTCTCGGTCAAAGGAGGTTCTACCTGCGAAGCAGTCTCTCTCCACCTTTGAGCATACTCTTTGAATGACTCAGAATTCTTTTGTGACATACTCAGCAACTGTCTTCTGTCAGGAGCCAGATCCATATTGTACTTGTAGTGTTTGATGAAAGCGTCAGATAAGTCTTGAAAGCTCTTAACGCGGGATTGGTCCAAAGTTAAGTACCACTTGGAAGAAGCACCCTTCAAACTGTCTTGGAAGCAATGAATCATCAGTTTGTCATTCTCAACATGGGCAGCCATTTTGCGATAATACATGATCAAATGACTCTTAGGACAGGTGGCACCTTCATAACGATCGAAGTTCGGAGTTTTGAACTTCGGGGGAATAACCAAACCTGAGACCAAACAAACATCCCTTGCGGCAGTCCCAAAAATTTGATCACCCTCTACCTTTTTCAATCTCTGGACGATAGTGTTTACTTCCTCACGAAGCTTATCATGTTTCTCATAACCCTCAACATTCTCGTCAAGATTATCAAAAACTGTCTCATTGAAATACGGTTGCGCACGGGTGTGTACAACAGGTGGTGCAAAGATAGGAGCCCCCCTAGAAACTTCAGAAAACAAAGGCACGGCCTGCTGAACAGGTTGATTAATCGGAACAGTGGCTTGAGGAGGCACAAAACCGGGAGCAAGACCATAAGGTGGGTCCCTTGCTACGGTCACACTTGGTGGAGGGTCCACAGCAACGCCGGTAATCTCAGAAACAACAGTGGGCTGGGTATCCATCTTAGCATTCATGACATGTAACAATTCCATCATACGCCCCATACCCCCTCGAAGGTCTTCAAGTTCATTGCTAAGGCGATCAATCTCTTTTGCCTGATCCTCCATTCTTTTCCGAGTTTGAGCTCTGGTGTTGTATTGGTGGCGAGAACTCAGGGTGACGAAACTGGAAGGTGAGAGAACCGAGTGTGAGAAATCGGGAGACACATGCAATGCAAAAAAGTAAATGATGCTAAAATGTGAATGTAAATGAAGATTTCATGGAATTCAAAACATTTACTAATGTCGTGGGGTACCAAGGAAATCTTTTTCTTGTTTTTTCATTTTATATTTTTTTATTTATGGTATCCCGCGATATCCATTAATGATGTTTGAACTCCATGAAATACAATGCGATGAGATGCTTTATGGATGCAATGCATGAAAACACACAAAGTCCTAGGTTAAAGGCTTGCATGAGGTTCAAAGGCAAATACCATCCCCTGAAGTTAGATGGTTCATCCTGTCCTACAAAAGTAACCAGGTTCTAAGGGATCTCAATATCATTGATCCTTCACAAGGGTGGTTGTTCAGAAGGCAACTTACTTGCCAACCAAAACCCTCCAAGTTTAAGATCTCCATGAGCGTAGTATCGAGTGTCAACCAACTTCAGTCTGCACCAAAGCCGGTTACCTCACTACTTTCTAAAGGCCAAGATGAGTTAACTAGGGTTCTAAAAGTCAGTTAGTGCATTGACAACCTATGGCAGCCTCAATATTATCCTCAACTTGACTTAAGGAATATAAGCACCAACCAAGAAGTCGCACTAACTATGGCCACCAGATCAACCGTATCGATATACGTCGTACAGTTTCCTTGGTCTATTGCCATTTACCTAAGGTACACTAGATCCGGGTGTAGGACTCATCTCACAGCACAAGGAACAGTCCCACAATCAAAGCACAAATATATACATGCAAATGAATAATAACACAGATAGTAATAAATATGAACAAGTTAGGGATAACCCTCAAAAGTTAAGACACTCCCCAGTGAAGTCGCCATTTTCTGTTGCGGTGGAAATAGGATCACAAACTATTAATGAGTTTGAATCGCAATTCAATTCACAACCGCTCTTTGATTTATCCGAAGGAAAAGGTCAAAAGAGGGAAAACCTATTTTTGCATCGTAAACACAATGCGGGGAAAGATCTAGGGTTCGGGGGTTGGTTAAATTTAGGGAAGGTATTAGCACCCTAAACTTCTGTAGTACTCTACAGGAACCTTTTGTTCAATGCTTACTATTTTGCTTTATTTATTTGCTTAAGATATATGTACAAAGGATTAAAAGTGAGAAAAGAGACCTAATTGGTTAATTCTAAGTTTACTCGGCAAGACATCGCATCTTGTGCCTACGTATCCTTACGGGAGTGGAATCAGAGTAATCGTAGTTCCCCTCAAAAGGGAGGTTAGAGATCTCTTGACAGTGGTCAAGGTCTCAAGGGGAATAAACACATCTTAAGGACACGCTTACGTGGAGTCCTAAACTCCTGTATCTACGTTGAAGTTGTTTATTGTAATTAGGGTTAAATTAGGTTAGGGATTCTACGGCGGGAAACCCTAAAATGAGCGCGGCGGCTCTTTGACCTAATGCTAGGGGTAAAATTGTAATCTTGCCTGCGGCGAGGCATTTGTGAAAATTTAGGGTTTGGAAGGTGAAAGGGTTTGAAGTTGAGGACTATTGGCGCGGCGACCAAAAGCTAGACCTAACCTTCGGATGTGTGTAGTGTGACAGAATAATGGTGATGGAAGCGTGAGACCTTTAAATCATACATCAGCAGAATTTTAAATGCGGAAACGTAAATGCGATTGTTAAGATTCGCGAGGTTACAGAGGAGGAATGGTTACAATAATATGAAAATTTGAATAAAATACAACTAAATAAATAAAAGGCAACGTGGCAAGCTGCAAAGCGAACAGACAGCGTTAGTGGACAAAAACATATAAATTACCAGACAAGTTAGGAAGTGAAAATGTGAAATCATGCATATTTTTTGTAGTTTCTATTTTATGATGTAAACTTCAATTTGAATTTAAATAGGATTTTTAATATTGATAAATTTATTTACTTAAATTCTCAAAAACTATTTTAACCTAATTTTTTATTTTAAAAAATGGATTTTAATATTATGTTAGAAAATATTTTAACAAATCAAAAGTAATTATAATAATAAAAATAAACAAAACTGAAATAAAAAAAGAAAAAGGGGAGTTGGGCCGGTAACTACATCCGGGCCCAACCGATTGCATGCGTCTCATAAACATAGAAATCCCAGAATTAGGGTTTCACAACCCTGTGGCATCTCGCGGCGCCGTTTCTCATTTCTCTTCGTTTGCGTTCTTTCTTTGCCTTCGTCCTCTCTGATTTTCTCTCATGCTCAACCTGAAAAGAAAAACAAACACATAACAATAGTGAATCAAGAGTTTACATTGTTTTTGACGGTGTTTTCTTTGAGGCGATGATGTGAACTGAGCTTTCGGGGGAGGTTTGCCCGTCGTGGATGGAGGCGGCGTCGGTGGACCTTCCTCAATCTCTCGGTTTGTGCTTTGATGATTACTTTGTGACGAGAACTCTTCTCCTCTTTCTCTTTCGCGGCCGCTGAGGTTTTGCTCGCGATTGTTGTTCGCCCCTCTTCGTCTAGGGTTTCAACAGGGTGAGTTCGTTCCTTTTTATACTTTTTCTGGTTTTCTTTGAATGGGCTTGGATCCTAGTGACTTACGTTATATTTGGTGTTATGAGATTTGAGGAGATTGTTTGGTGATTTTATCTGATATGATTTGATTGGATTTTTTTTCATGTGGATTGATTCGGTTGTGGATTTATCACTGAATTGGATTTTGAATCAATTTTGTACTTTCCTTTTCCAGATTCCTTTGTGTAACTCGAAAACCCTCTTGTTTGGATATCCACTGATTTGGATAGTTTTTTTTCTTGAATCTTTGCAGATGTGGATTTGGATAACTTGTTTGTTTCTGATGTGGATAACTGGTTTTGGATTGCTTGACCCTGTGTTGATGCCTCTATTTGGTCTACCCGTTTTGGTCTCGTAGCTGCTATTATCATGGTGACTCAATTAATTCTTGCTACCCTCGTTTTCATGCAATTTTCTGACTTGATTGAATCAATTGGATGGCCTGGTATTCCACGCGTGATTGTTGCGTGCCCTTTTTCGAACGTGAATCCTTGCTCTTTTCCTGTGATTAAACTCGTGGATTCATTTTGATGCTCAGTTTGGTGTGATTGTTCATGTCCTGCTGCTGATGAATCTTGGCCTCTTTGATATGGTTTGCAAATGTCTGTTTTTTCCTATGATGCTTATGAACTATCTTGTTGCCTTGGTTCAAATTTCCAGCAGTTGGGTCCTTCTGTGATATTTTGACAGAAGTCCTGTTTTTGTATTTTTTCGCGATTGAGATTGTGCTTAACCTCTTGTGGGACTTGCAGATATTGATGTTGCTGACGTGCTTCCATGATGGTTTGTGAGCTGAGTTGATAGTTTGTGCTGATACACCAGTCGCCTGATGCAGTTCAGCTCTGATTCAGCCTTGGTGCTTGGGGCTGTGATGCTTTGGATTCGCAAACTGATTGCGTTGACAGGGCTATGATGTTTTATAATTGAGCCCTGTGCTTGATGCCTTGCACTGAGCTTACCTCTGACCCGCAGATGCCCTTCTGCTCCTGAATTGAGTGTTTTTGTTGCAGCTGACCTGTTTTGGCCTTAAACTCTGTTATGAATTTTGAATTTCACTGTGAGGCTTGTGGATTTGCTTATTTTTGAACTGAAATGAATGGGTTCCTATCTTTCTGAACATAAGCTTGGTTCCTCAATTATCTGAGTTTAACTGATCTTTCTACTCTCTGATTTGGAACCGATAGGTGGCTGCGACTTTTAGGCTATGATGTTCACACTGAGCCTTGGATTCTGTACTTGAATTTTCAATGTGACTTGCTCATTTGGTTTATTACACTACTGCTGATTGTGATTTGATGCTGAAACCGAGTTTATGCTGATGCGAATTCTGTCGTGGCTTATTTCCGTTCAGATTTGGTGTTTGATTTTCACGGGTTCGCTTGTGTGGTCCAGAGTTGATACAGCTGTGAAATTTGATTTACTTGATAGTGTCCCAAAAATTATTTACGTGATGGAATGGTGTTTTAGTTTGGCTTTGAATCGAATCCAATTACGGAAAATCAAATTGGTCCCCACTTCTTTTACTCTTTATCTCTCTCGGTTGTCCCTTAGATAAGAACAGATGTTACCTGATCTGACGCTAATGGCGCGGATCGGTAACGGGGGTAGGATGCGGCTTCGGTTGTGCCACTCCCGGCACTCGATGATGACAATGTTCTGAGAGTGTCAAAAACCACTTCTAACCTTTTTTCTATATTGTTGTTTTGCTTTGATGTGCAGGCTAGTCGAGATTTGCGGCGAAGCTTAGAGACAGCATGAAGACCCCTAGGAACTTTTAGGATTTAGGATAGATACTGATTGTGAATGAAAACTCTTGTAAACCAAATTCAAATTCATTTATCAATTTGTAAACTATAAATATTTATGAAATGAAATTCAACAAATATTCATATTTATTTTCTCAATTGTAAATTCAAAGTATCCCTGAATAATAATTCAGAATCATTTAAATTTCTTCTTGAGTTGTAACTTATAAGTACTTATGAACACAAAGTTCAAAACTTACTTCTCCTTTGCCTTTTATAAACGATATCCCGCCATCCAAACAAATTCAAATTAAAATCTCGTTGATCACATCACTTCTCAAAGTAACCTTAACAGTATCCACTTCCTTTCCAACCCAACTTTATAAAAGGAAACAAAACTGTTTGGAAACGTTTCAGAATCAAACAAAGCACGGCCCCGAGTCCAATCATATTTCTGACAAAACATACTGGCACCTTGACCCAAATGGCAAATAAATGCCTCAGAACGTAATAACAGCCCGTTTTCAAGAAATTAGCAGAAGTTGTGTAAAATGACCAAAATACCCCTGGAACCAAATCTGCAAAACAAAAACCTCCATAACTGGTTAGCGGTTAGCAATGTACATATGAGATGATATGCGAAATGACTGGCTAAATATAAGGGTAAAATTTGGGGTATTACAATGGCCTTTCAAATTGTCTATCTTCCTTCTAGACACTACTTGATCCTGCTTCAAACACTCTATCATCATTCGAATAGATACCACAAGTTCAATATGGGTACCAGTAAATTTTAACTAAAAACTGGTTAAATGCATCCTAAGGTGCCTGTTGCTAAAATAGACCTTCATAAAAACAAGTGAGTCTATGTTAGCAAACCCAATACATACATATATCTATATCTATATCTATATCTATATCTATATCTATATATATATATATATATATATATATATATATATATATATATATATATATATATATATATATATATATATATATATATATATATATATATATATATATATATA